>JAMXBD010000379.1:0-600000 GCA_024138025.1 Combretum micranthum
AAGAGCAATTTACCTCCTCGCAGTCAAACCTAGGTCGCCTCTATGTGTGTGTGTGCGCTTTATCATTGGCCGTTGTTTTTGCCTCGATTTTAATTTGTATGAAAGTTGCATTTAAGGCTTTAAGAATTGACCAATTCAATGATCAATTCACATGGCCCATTCATTGTGTTCGAAAGAAATTTATAATTAAAATTAATATTATATCAAGCCCATATTACTTTTATTATTAATTATTTTTTTTAATTTTTATATTATTTCTATTATATATGTATATTTTTTATTTCATTATAATTTTTTTTATTATAATCCGTAGGCTTAATAGTATATTAATTTTTACTATAATTGAAGTCTTAAATGGGTAAAAATGAGGTGTCTACAGTCTTCAAGTAATTTTTCAATTAAACATGTAAATTTTCGTGTGATGATATAGCGTATTTAATTAAAATAGGTAATGCCTAATTTAATACTTGAACTTTAACAAAAAGGTGTATTTAACTTAAAAAAAAAATCTAATTTTATACTCAATTAAACTTTTCGTACGTTTAAATACTATTCTACTCAACACTATTAAATCATTGTCTGGCACATGTTAATTACTTCAAGAGATAATAAAAAAGTGAGAAAATATTTAAGGATATGAAAGTTCAATGGGTATGAAATTAGACTTTTTAAGGTTCTGGATAAACTAATTGACATTTTCATCAAAATTTATGTATCAAATTAGACATTTTTCCATTTAAAATATTGTACATTTACATATTACTATTTCCAACCGTATTGTCAAGCCTAGACGGCCGGCTGATTCAACCTGGTTAAACCGAAACAACAATGAAAAGGGGCTAGTCTACATCTTAGCCCCCTTTTGAAAGAACTGGAAGACCAGATAGCCAGAGGTCTAACCACACTCGTGCAACCCTGCTAGGTCTAAAGGATCACATCGGAGGCCCAAGATAAGAAATTGTAGATGGAGAAATCATTCCCACATAAACTTACCCAATAAATAACTAGCTCAATTCCAATTACTTTACTATGTCATCTTATGTGATATATTTTATAGTAGAATAGCATTCTCGTGAAGTCCATGAGGGACTACTAATTTGAATCGAGTAGTTGCATCTGGGATATGCAAGTGTACTAATTTCGACAATTATAACGATTCACTATTAGAAAATTGACCTTTAGAGATAAAAATTTTGTAATAGAAAATTTTTGTCTCTAAAAATGTAAATCAAAACAAATTTGTGACAAATTTTTTTATGAAAAAAAATTATAAATATTTGCAATTCATAAGTGTTTTGCAATAGAATCTGCCACTATTACAACTGATTTAATATAGAATTTTTCTTTTTGCAAATTTGTCTCCGATTTTAGTGGGAAATATAACACTTTATCATGATCTTTTGTCTTTTCAAATTTTGTTGCATTATCTCTAATCTAAATTAATATATATAAATATACATATATCATTAGTATATATTGATAATATTCTTCTGATTATACGTATCATGTATAATATATCTACTTGTATAGTATATAATATGAAGTTATAATATAGATATTAATTAATTCTCTAATAAAATATATTATAAGTTTAACTAATATTATATATTTTGTATTATATTTATTTTTATTGAATTGATTCATTAATATAATATATTAGTATATTATAAATTATACATAGTATTTAAAATTTATTATGGAATATTTTTATCTTATATGTTATTTTTATATTTGTTTATATTTTTTTACATAATAAAATATTATATAAGAATGTATAATATAGTACTTAATAAAATAGTGCATAAGAACAATATAATATATAAGAAATAACATAAACTTGATGTATTAAATTTTATAATATTTTATATATAATTATAGACCATAAAAAAGGTATAAGATAATATTTAAAAACATTAAATATTTTAATATATAATCAAACAAATAATGTAAAATTTGTTATGAGTAATTTATTTATATATTATTAAATAAATATTTGAATATTGATATTATTTATATTTTATATAATTTTATTTATAAGTTTTATACAAGATCTTATGTGTAATAACAAACTTTATAAAAATGATATGATATATTACTTAATGATGATATTCTCAATTATATAATATATAATATGAAAAATAGTATAAAATATAGAACTAACATAGATATATGCATATATCATTAAATATATATTCATATATGTGTATAATAAATTACTTAAATATATAGTATATTTTAATAATAAATGTATAATTTAAAATATTAAAATAAAATGTAGATCTACAATATATATGAACACACGTATATAAGTACGTAAATCTTATAAATTATTTTAAACCATATATTATTACCAAGAAATTATTAAAAATAGGTAAATTGTAACTAAAGTAATAAAATTAACCAATCAAGTTAGTATTCATTAAAACTACATTTAAAAATTGTGATATTTTTAAATAGAAAGAGATTGAACTTTAATAATGAAGAAAGTAGTTGGTTTATTGGTTTGTGGCTCATTCAAGTTATTAAGTTAAATATGCTCATTACAAAGCATTTCATGATAGGTGATCCCCTATGAAGGATAAAACCAATTGTTCTATCTTACCAAAATGAAAAATGTTAAATAAATTAGAATTGTAATGAGAGTAATACAGTATTTAGATAATAGATAACTAAATAAAAAATTTAATTATAATTAATAACTTAAAAAAACAAACATAAATTTGTGACAAAAGTTTTAATTATATAATTTTTTGTAATTTATAAAGATAATATACTACTTAAAATATACATATTTTAATAATTAAATATATAATATAAAATATAAACTTCCTATATATATATGAACATATATAAATTTAAATATTATATTTTCTTTAAATAAATATATTATTAATGAAAAAGTCCATCAAAATTAGTAAAATATAAATATAATATCAAAATATTTAATTAAGTTAGTTTTGATGAATAAAAATACATTAAATATTTTATACAACAAATTTTTAGAAGTTTGACATATTTCAAATATAAAGGGTCAAACTTCATTTATGAAGACATTAATTGGTTTATTGATTAGAAATTTATAAGAACTGTAAAGTTAAGTGCGCTCTGTGTGGAGCACTTCATAATTGGGGTAACCTAAATCTCAAAATAGAAACAGATTTGTGACAGAATTTATTTATATGTATATATAATTTTTTTTATTTAGAATATAACCAAAGACAAATTTGAACATAATTTTTTAAATTTTATTATTTTTGTTTTGTTTTCTATAATGAATTAAAGATAGAATTTGTTATTATCAGAGGTAGAAATTTTATTGCAAATTTGCGATGGATAAAAAGTCTGTCTTTAAAAAAATTAGCGATGATGACTTTTTATGTAAAAATTAGCGATGGAATATCTATCTTTGAAAGTCTTCAGAGATAGAATTTCCACTTTTAAAGACATAATTTTCTAACTCTAAAACTAAAATTTCTTGTAGTGATTGTTATTTTCTTTTATTTGTTTAACCACTAATAAATGATGATACAAGAACCCATACCATAAAGCTTCTATTCCTCCAACCAACTCATTCTTAAGTTTCAAATAAAATTGAGGCAACATCAAGAAACAATGACATAGGTGTAGTTGCTAATGGAAAATGAAAGCGACACCAAAATCATTTGAAATTTTAAAGAGAGCTTGAGCTGCACTTCTTCTACTGAGCATGCACTCTGATGCGCAATATAGAATGTCAATGTGAACAACAAAGCTTTAAGGTAGACTTCATAATAGTGCTTAGGAGCATATGTTTAGTAACTTCCTGTCAAGTCATATAGCACACACCTTGTCATGTTTGCAAGATAAATTTAGACAAATTAAATCTATGCAAGGTGAAATCTATCATGATAGGATTAAAAGGAAATCAAACATGCTTGCTTTTAAATGAAAAAAAAAAGAAAAATGTGAAAACACTCCCTAAATTGTAGAAGAGGCATATGATCTCTTTAACTTTAAAAGTGTGGTTTTTGACTCCTCTGAATTATAACAATTTGCAATTAAGGACACCATGTCCCTTTCTCCATGCAATAAAAAATGACACCTACAATAGCACAATTTTTGTACTTTTTTGATAGAAAAGTAGAAATGTTCTTAATATAAATTGTTTATTGTTTAGGAGGTCAAAAGTCACACTTTTAAAGTTTAGGGGATATTTTTCACATTTAATCTTAAAAAAAAAGAAGAGAAAAAGTGTATAATTTAAAAAATACTTAAGTTTTAATTTATTTAACCTTATAATTTAATGTAATTATATGTTTCTTCTTTTCTTGAAATTGAAATATGAAATATATTTTTATTTTTATTGACCCCAATTCAACCCCCTGTTGAACTTGATTCAACCTCTCGATCTTGACCTCCTACCATCTCTAGGTCAAACTCTGATCCAATTATGATAATACTGATTTCAACTAACTTTGTTTGTTGTTGCTATTTTTAGTTACATTTTTCTAGCCCAATCATATTGAAAATGTGTATATACATATGCATTTCTAAAATCATTTAAGCTAAGTTATATATACATATATATGTTTCCCTTCCCTTAAGGTTTTCTTCTCTACGAAACTCTAGGGTGGTGGCATCGTATTTTGGCAGTTCACCCCAACTTTATTGATGCTGTCATAATTTTTACTGTGCAACTCTTCAATAACAGGATGCTGTGATTTAGATCTAAAGGTTTACAATTGGTTCTCCAATCAACAAAGGTTGTCTTAATTGAGATATGAAGGTTTGTAATTAGTTCTCCTATTTACACAAAGGATGTCTTGTTTTTTGTTTGTTTGTCATCCCATTATGGGATCTTTCTCAACCAAAGTGATAGATTGCATTCCACGATTGTGCTGGAATTTTTTTCATGGTCATCATAACCCATTTTTATTTAAGAAATGTGTCTGTTTTCAAATTGGATCCCCATTTCTTTTAATTTATTTTTCCATATTATATGTATTTGTATGTCGATGTGCTTCAACAAATGAAATTCATTTCTCTTACACATAAAAAAAAAAAAAAAATTCATTGATGCCATGTAGCATTAACATGATGCTAATATGGTCATTTCAATAGCCTAAGTATTAAATAAGTTTAAAATTGAACAAATTTGTAATTTTACATAATTAACTAGTTAAATAAAATTAAATTATCTTAAAGAAACTTAAGTCTTCTGCTTATCTCCTTTGTACCTTTATTCTCTCTAACCATAGAACGCTAATTATCTACCACATTCTAAATAGTAGACATCATCTACTATCCACCTCATCTAAAACCTTGTCCTATCTAACTTCCATATTTAGAACTAATCATTGTTGTCATGGAAAAAAATATTCTAACAGGTGACGCACACTATGTGTATGTACATATAGTGATTAATTACTGATTATATTTTGACATATAGATTAGATAATATGCAGTTTCTAAATACCTACCATTCATGATTTATGAATATAGTTATATATAAAAAAAAATTGTATTTACTTATTTATCACATATATATTATATAATACGTGTATTATTATACACTAAAGTCTTTCATCTGGATAATGAGTTTGTGTTGGCGGTATTGAGTAGATGGAGTCCAAGTTTGGGGTCATGAGCAATGAGTTATGTGAATCATACCATGGGCGACTGTTGGGGGGACTGGCATAGCTAGAAGGGGCTCGTTGGGCCTTGGTTTGTAGGGTCCAACCCACCATAAATTAATATTATTGCAGCCGTGAATTGGCATCCGGAGTCCCACGTTGTGTGGACGAAACAAAATCGTCCTTATGCGGCAAATGCTCCACTGTACACCGCATGTTACAAGATCAAAGGGAATTTAAATATATAAAACTGGGCTAGATATCTGACTGCTAAAGATTATGATAGATGATATTAAAGATGGAAAGATGTTTGTTAAAATAAATATAATAATTAAAATATTAATTATTTTTATGATTTGACCATAATTAATTATATATGAGCTATTAATAATGATAAGATCACTTAATAAATGGTGCTCTCTTACTTTTCCAATTTTGCATCTGATCGTGGGCGAGTGGAAATGTTGAAATTTATCTAATCCTTAGCGGCGGCGGCGGCGGCGGCGGCGCCTATTTCCATACGCCATTTTGGATTTACTTGTAAAGTCATTTGAAAGTGAAGTTTTTATATGAATTATAAAGAAAATATTGAACTTTATATGACCTTTTGTCAAAAAAAAAAAAAAACATAAATAGATCCGAATGTTTACCGAAAACGTGGCACTGAAATATTATTAAAAAAAGAACAAGGAAAAAAATAATAATAAAAAACCACTGAGGAGATGTGGGTGTTGTTGACCTAATCGTATCACTGTATTAGCAAGTCCACTACTAGCTTTCAATCATCCTCGTCTACCCCTTAATTTATTATAAAACTAATATGAAGTCATTCTTAATGAAGCTTCATGTGAATGTCCGTGTCGTTTTACCGCCAGCCTTTTACGACCATATTAGTTGACCCAGTCAGTCTCCACTAGAGGTCGGTAGGGGTCACCGTCATTCCACTCTAAAACTGAACTCGGGCCAGCGGTTTGTTGGTTTCAAAATTGATAATGATTTATTATTAGCACGACTTAATTCCACACTTACATATAATCATAATTCCATGTTTAGCAAGAATCGCAGCTTTGACAGAACGGTGAAATATGGTCAATAATACTGATGACTGATGGGTCATTGACTGAAGATAAGGCGGAAGGCTCACGGCAAGGAACTTTTTTTCTATTTATTTTTTTATTCTGCACCAAGTAACATGAAAAATATAATTCACGTTTTTTTTTTCTTTTAATTTTGATGTAATTGTGGATGTAGCAAGTAATTGAATTTATTTATGTACTATTTCCATTGATGTGTCTTAAATTAAATGAATTTAGAATATTGTATATGAGGCAAAACAATAAATGTGGTGGCACGTGATTGATTAAAAAAATCTTATGTCGATTTATTGTTTGCACTGCCCTACATAAACATGTTTTTTTTTTTTTAATTTATCTTTTACAAATGTCACAATAAACAAAAAATTAAAGTATTATGGCAAATTCTATGATCCCATCATTAATTTTGATAGGACTAGTCTCGTCACGATCTAATTGCTTATACTATAACCAACTTGTGGTTGAATAAGTAAAACAGTTAATATTTCCAATTACTATATTTATTTTAACTATTAAATGGTTAATTGGACGGATCACAAAATTCCCAAAATAATAGAATAGGAAACAAGAAAAAAAAATTAAAGTTACTTCAAGACCTTTTACGAAAAGCTTTTGGTTAAATTAAAAAGGCTATAAAAGGAAGAGGATTTAATAAACTTGACATAGCATTTAGAGATTTTAGATTGGGTTCTTACTTCTTACTATTGTACATGGCCTAACAAAGTTGACTAAGATAGTAATGTTATCATGTAGAATTTCAATTAAGTATTGAAACTAACACTAAAAACGTTTTGGTGTTTAAATGCAAAATTCCATCAAACACAGTATTATCCAAAATTTAAAACACGTCTAGGAATCATAATTACTAAATTATGGATGAAGTGAATAAGTTTCTAAAACCATACAAGACCAATAGGATTTTTATCAAGATTTAGTTTTGACTCATATGAAAGATAGGATTGTGAGAATAATACAGATAATTGACTGTGGACTTAACTCTAAAATTTTCATATAGAGACATATATAATTGAGATTTAATTATAGAAACTAAACCCTAAGATAAATGAATAAATAAAAATGCTTTACAAGTGTTAAATTAAAAATCTCCACCATAAACTTGGTATATAGTTTAGAAAGATCTTGTTGCAAAAATGATAATAAATAAACAAATAATTTTCAGATCTAAATTTATATATAACAAAGGATATATGCTTAAAAGGTCTTTTAATAACTGAAGGAATAAATTATAAATCAGTAGATAAAACGAAGATCTTTTTTTTTTTTTGCCATGATAAAGGAAGATTAAAAAATCGTTTTTAAATCTAAATTTATACTTAACAAAAGTACATGCTTAGAAAAGTGATAAAATTTATGGCAAAAAAAAAAAAAAAGATAAGTGATAAAATTTTCTTTTAATAATATGTAGGAATGAAATATTAATTGAGTAGATAAAAAAAATGATTTTCAAAGAAAACCTCAACTTCATGGTTGATCAGGTGGCTATGGTTACTAGATCACTATAGGCACTTGTAACAATCAACCACTTCTATTTGCTAATAACAAGTTAATCCGGTGTACATAAATTTCTAAAATACTCTCCTAAATAACCTAAAAATATTGTTTTGTTGTTTTGTGCTTTCCCTTGAGGTTGATAGCATTTTTGTATAGGTGGATCATATATCGAGTATTTGATGAAGTGAAAAAAGTAGCTAATAATACATGGAAAAATGGGATAAAGATTCAGTGATAGTCAAGCTCCTTCTTTGGCACAGAGCAAGCTAACAAACAAAAAAACACCACTTTCGATGGTGATCGAGATCTTCTAGGCAAATTTCATCGATTAGACTCTCAAAATGACAAAATTTCTATTTTGGAAAAGTTTTAGATGTGTTACAACCTTTTATAGACAATTCTGTTTGTATGCCACCTATGGCATTTTATTTGTCCTTTTATTTACTTTTGTATTTGTAAATTTTAGGACGTTTATATTTTTGACAATTTTTCGCATCTAATTTGGCAACTTTTGAACTTTCTTATAAGTATATTCCCTAAGGCAAAGCAGATTGGTTTATCATCAATAATACAATTTGAGCTGTCTTACTCTATTATTTTTTCAAATTTCGAATTCTTAATAGATGTTCAATTTGGATACTATTCATCTAGTTTTTCATAGAATCAATAGGTAATTGAAGATCGCACTTTAATATTTATACTCAAATCAACGGTTTGTGATAATTTTTATAATTGTTTTGTTGCATTGGTATTCATGACATCCTTTGAAGAGTGGATATTTGAAATAAAATGCTACTAATTTAGGTATTAGGCCAAGACACCTTCATGTTATGATACACTGTTGTGAAATGAGGTAATAGGCCAAGTAATGATAATTATTTAGTTTATGGTATTGGCAGGTGGAATCTAGGCACTGACATGTCTTTAGCTTGGAATCATAGATCTTATGGCCCTCACATGTTAATGATTTTAAGTAATAGATTATATAGGCTCTTACATGTTTTTTTAATTATAGCTGTGTAGTATTGGAGTTTATTAACTTTAAATCTTGACATGTTGGGACTTTGAGTTGCTTTAAATCTTGAGATGTTGAGATGCTGAGGTTGTATTGTCCATTTATACCTAAAAGTTATATCATTAATGATTTGTTTCTACAACTAATAAAAGTAAGCTTGTATATTATTAATGATGTATGTAATTTCACTTTCCCTCACCCCTCTTTATGGAAATCTTTTTCATGAAATTTAATGGTTTGGACTTAAAGACTTGGAGAGTATAAGATCTGAGCTTTGTATAAACATATTAGGTGACAAGTACACATCATAGACTACTCATGCCTCCGAGTCCGAGGCATGACACTAGATCAAACTGATAATTGATAGTTCAAGACAATAATTAAACTCCATACTTTCCACTTGAATTTTTTAAACCCAGAAAGCTAACTCACCAATATTTCTCTTTTTTAACTTTTATGTTGATGATTGCTGTTAATCTTAGTACATCTGAATAAGAAAACCCATATTGCTTAGAATTTAGGGTATTTTACTCTTTATAATAAACAACCTTCTTGGCTGCAAACATTGTCTGAAGGGCCGACATGCACTCGGGTAGAGCCAATGAAGCCAAAAAATGTGCAATGGGTGCGTAAGCTTAGGCTATTTCGCTTTGCAAATCCGAGGTTGTACCTTGAAAGAATCGAAGATTCGGCTCCAAAAGCATCAACTGAAACGCAATGGCCCTGTCATATATTGCCTTAACAAATCTCAAGTGTAATATATCACCCATGATACCTAACAAATGCAGCCATATCAGTTTGACAACATTTAATTGTGTATGTTTTTCTTTGCCATTGAAAACCTTGTTGAAAATTTTGCATATGACCCATTCCTTCTATAAAATAGAAGAAAAATATCCTGTTTAATTGAATTTCATATAGAGGAAAGGTTGGAGCGTTTACCAATCTCAACAAAAGTTTTCTTCATACATACCAACTAAAACTTTTTCCGATTGTCTCCTTATCTTTGTATGTGGCTTTCCAACCACCAGTAGCCTCCATATTTCTCACACCAATAGGGTACCTTCTATATCTCTCGGACGAAAGTACGATAATTTCCACCCATGTTATCTCTCACTTCATTAAGAAAACTTCAAACAAAGTTAGTAGCTTAGGATGTTCCATGCTTCCTTCAATACATAGACAGTTTAGAGAAATATAAGGCTAAGACAGTAAAGAAAAAGTAAGATGCAAAAAGTAATCAGACCCTTGCTAGGTCATACACATGGTTCGCTCTTGTTAAATCAACTTCAGCAATGGCTAAGGCCTGGAAGTCGAGGTTGCAAGTTTTTGGGGTTAGATAGCCAGTGATTCGTTCCTCATCAGTTGGGTGGAGCCAAAATCCTGGAGACAGTTCTAGCTTATCGCCTTGGTGATGCTTTAGTTCTTCATTTTAGATATGTTTGGATTGCCTAATTTTTATTTATGTCGTATCTATATCAGATTTGTATCTACAACTTTTTTATATCATATCTATATTATATTTGTGTTATATCAGTATCATATCTGTTTGATTTGTTTATAAATAAGATTGTTAGTTTTTCATTAACATCTGTTTCTTGATAATATTTATTTGAAAAAAAAATATAACGTTAAAAATGTTCAGAGTATGATGAAACAAACAAACCTAATTCTCAAAGGTAGCTTCTAAACTAGATGAACTTGTTGAAACTACGAGAATAATTGTTTTTGAATCTGAGTGCAATTGGAGCAATAAAATTGGCTATATATACATGAAATTTGTCTCTCTTCTTCTTCTATCTTCGTGCCAGGAAAGAAGCGTGCTTCCTAAGGCAACATCGTGGATCG
This sequence comes from Combretum micranthum, assembly GCA_024138025.1. Classification (NCBI taxonomy): domain Eukaryota; kingdom Viridiplantae; phylum Streptophyta; class Magnoliopsida; order Myrtales; family Combretaceae; genus Combretum; species Combretum micranthum. Next base: position 11,082 of record JAMXBD010000379.1, read on the forward strand.
TTTCGAGCTTCTCTTTTTACCAAATTTTTATTTCAGGGTTTGTTCGGGTTTGCGGTTTCTCCTATCACTTTATTTATATATTTCAATATAAGATAATATTAAAATCACTACTTAAAATTTTACATGTGTTTTCAACCATAAACCTAAAGCATAGAATTGTTAACCGTCCTAAGATAACATACGACCAATACCCATTTACAAGTTAAAGGGAAGGTGATAAATTTTATAAATAAGAATTCAATAAGCACCATGTATAACAATTTTATCCGTATAGCATTAATAAGATACCAAAAATTCAAAAATAACTTAATATTATTTTTTTCACATGAGGAAATTATAAATAGTGCAAATATAGGTTAGGAAACCAATTGGAATAACTAAGCATTGTTCCATCTATATTTATCTTTAGTAATGTCCTTCTTTGTTATGATGCAGGAAGATTGGTGTACTAATAAATAATGATAGCACTAAAAAAGAAGATTGAAAAATAATAAGGAAAGACGAAGAAAATTATAATATAAAGAAGAAGAGTAAAATCTTACTAAAGAGGGAAGATAAGTAATTATAAGGAAGAATTCACTCAAATTCAAACCCTAAATAGAATTGGTATTTTGTTGTTGTATATGTTTTGTGATGACTTACACCGAAAAAATTGCATATAAGGAGATCTATTTATAAGGTGTCTTTAACATGGTTTGATAGCACTTTCTAGTACATACTTTAGAAATATCTTAACCAATATATCTAGAGAAATCTCAACTAATAATTATAGATAAATCCAACCTAACACATCTAGAAAAATCCTACCAACAACAACTAGAAATTTCTGAACTAAAGCATAAATATGTGCTATAAATTTAAGCTACATTAATTATATTCTCAATTATAATTCTACGTAAGAACTATAGTTAATAGAAAAAAAATAATAATAATAATTAGAAACTACCAGAACGCGGTGAAAAGATGAATTCTTCTAGTGCTCTTAATTATAAGTATAGTGCTTTAGTCATCGTGCTTGTAGAAAATATTGATTAAATTAAGTTCTATTTTTTTTTCTATTTACTTGTTCACGTAAGTTGTTTTATTGTCACATATAGTGTAGGCTGATTTTTTTCCTTGTGTTGTACAGCTGTCTTGATAAGGGCAGATATAGATAGCTTTGTTTCCTCTTTTAGATATTATCGAAAAGCCATTCTTTGCTATCCTCTTTTCTGTGCAGTTAGTTTCTACTTTTTCTACTCATCATGAACATTTTACACCCTAATTGATCGTAAGAATCTTAGGTGAATTAGCTTCTTTCCTTTAGTTTTCACATGATCAGAGCTGTGAAGGCATGATTTCCAAATCTCTTTTTGTTCGAACGCTATGTCTGCTTTAAGTAATACTTCAATGGATTTGGTTGTTGATACAAGTATTTCTTATCGCTACTATCTCTCTGGGTCAAATAATCCTAATATGGTTATAGGAAACCTAATTTTTGATGGCACGAACTACTTAGGGTGGAGTAGGTCATTGAAATTAGGTTTGGGGGCAAAAATGAAGCTAGGTTTTGTGGATGGTACTATTACTAAACCGATGGATAATTCACTTGGTTTGATTAGATGGAATAAGGCATATTATATGGTTCGTTGTTGGATAATCAATTTGACGACTCCGAACTTATCCCAAGGGTTTCTTTATTCTCATTCAACCAAACAACTTTAGGGTGATATTAAGGAGCAATATGGAGTATCAAATGGTCCTTTGGTTTTCCAACTACAATTTGAAATATGCAATTTGAAGCAACATAATCAGTCTATTGGAGTTTATTACAATAAACTAAAAAGGTATTGGGATGAGTTGAATCAAGTGCATTTGTATCCTTAATGTTCATCTGGTATATAGAGTATTGTACTTATAATTTGCAGTCTTGTATGCAAGAATTTGAGTCGAGTAGTAAGGTGATTCAATTTTTAATGGGACTAAATGAAATGTATGAAGGAGTACATAATCAGATCTTGTCAATGGATCCAATGCCATTAGTGAGTAGGCTTTTTATTTAGTCCAACAAGTAGAAAAACAAAGACAAGTCACATTTATTGTTAATCCGAGTGTTGATGCATCAGCTTTTGCTGTGAAAAGGGAAAACTGGTTATTTGCATTTTGATAAGAAGAAGATGCATTCTCGTGTTATGTGTGACTATTGTAAACAAGAAAGACACATCATTGATAGTTGTTTTCAACTTAATGGCTATCTCGAGTGGTTTAAAGGCAAATGTGTTATGAAAGGAAAGAGAATGGCTAGTGTTAATAATGCTCACAGTGTTCATTTCAATAATGGTTCAGGGGAGGTTTTTCCTTCAAAATATGCTACTCCATTTGATCATACTGATAGCCAATGTCAGGTGGTTGATTTGCAGTCTTCTGAACAATTAGTTGATCAACATTTGCAGTAGAGCATGTGTATTGAAGTGATGAAAATGATGAAGTCAAGGGGAGCTTAGTCCAAGGAAGTGATAACTAACAGTGTGGCTCTCACAGCTGATGTACACTTTGCAGGTAACAATAGGCTTGGTTTACATTCTCTAAGTAATAGTTGGCATTTATGGGTGTTAGACACTAGAGCTATAAATCATATGACCCCTCATTTGAGTATCCTTTTTTAATATACAACATCTTGCCCAGCCAGTTATGGTAAAATTACCAGATGGAACTTCCACTACTATTACTAAAGTAGGTTCAGTTCATATAACTGACCTATGCATTTTGCATCATGTCATGTATGTACCTTCCTTTACTCAAAACTTGCTTTCCGTCCAAACACTAGCCAAAAAATAGAAACTTATGGCCATTTTTTATGCTTCTAAATGTCTTTTGCAGGACCTGAAAACTAAGCTACAAGTGGCAGTAGCTAATGTTGTGAATGGGCTTTATGTACTTAGTTCAACTTGTGTTTCATCAAATTGTTTGTCTTCCGATAATATTCCATATAACACACATTCTTCCTTGATGTCTAGTGTAGATCCTTACCTAGTCCATGCTCGTCTTGGGCATAGTTTTTGTCTCCAAATTGTGTCATCTTGATATGTGTAAATCTATTGACTTTCGTAATTTCCTTTGTAAAATGTGTCAAGAAGCCAAATTTTATAAGCTTCCTTTTAGTAGAAGCTATAGTATATCCAAGTCTGTTTTGAACTAGTTCATGTTGATGTATGGGGTCCGTATCATGTTCAATCTATCACTGGTTCAAGGTATTTTTTGACTATTGTTAATAACTATTCATAGTGTACATGGACATATATGCTTGCTTACAAGAATCAAGTGTTTTTGATATTGAAGACTTACTTGGCATATGTTAAAAATCATTTTACTTGCTGTCCAAAGTATACCAAAATAGACAATGGAAAGGAATTTTTATCACAAGAATGTTAGAGTTTGTTTCAAGATGAGGGTATCTTACAACAATGTTCAATGACTTATACATCACAACAAAATGGGTGTATTGAACGTAAACATCAACATCTCTTGGACATTTCAAGAGCTTTGCACATTCATGCCAATTTTCCGCTAGAGTTTTGGAGTGAATGTGTCTTGATGGAAACTTATTTGATTAATAGGATGCCAATGGAAAATCTAGGATGGAAAAGTCCTTATGAGTTGCTTTTTGGCGAAACACCATCATATCAACACTTAAGAGTGATAGGGTGTTTATGTTATGTTGCTCAACTACTTGTCTTGAGCAAACTAGAACCTAGAGGAGTACAGTGTGTTTTGCTTGGATAAGCAAATGGCAGAAAAGGTTACTAACTTTTTGATCTTGTTCATCAAAAAATCCTTGAATCACGTAATGTAGTCTTCCTTGAAGATCATTTTCCTTTTCATGAACAGAATCGGTCCTTTTCATTTTTGTCTAATACTCCTGGTCAGATTAATACACCTATACGTCCTTCTATCTTGTTTGAATCTCCTGAGTTTAATGCTAGTACTCATTTTGAGTCTATGTTTGATGTGTCAGAATCTAATAATATTTCTTCCAATACTTTGGCTGATCATTCCATAGAAATTCTGATTTGTCGTTCCATACACATACAGTCAACACCTAGATCGTTAAACGAATTTGTACATACAACACAACACATCATTCCTATAGTCTCTCAACCAGGTTTTTTTCCTACTTCTTCATCACATACATATCCACTATTTGAGATAAATACCTTTCATACCTATCCTACTGAATTTGTAGCTTCTTTGGCTAATGTTTTACAAACTCATGAACCTTATAATTACTTAGAAGCATCTAAATCTCAAGATTGGATTGTTGCTATGCAAAAGGAGTTAGATGCTCTTGAATCTAATGAAACTTGGGAACTAATTGATTTGTCTAAAGCAAAAAGCTATTAGGTACAAATGGGTTTATAAAACTAAATATAAATCGGATGACACTATTGAAAGACTTAAAGCTAGATTAGTTGTAAAGGGTTTTACTCAAGTAGAAGGAGTAGACTTTCATGACACATTCTCCCTTGTTGCTAAGTTAGATAATGTGCGTTTATTGTTTGCTATTACTGCTGTTTGTCAGTGGGCTTTATATCAAATTGATGTAAACAATGCCTTCCTCCGTGGCCATTTGAATGAGGAATTGTATATGAAACCACTTGAGGGTTATAACAAAGCCATGCCAAATCAAGTTTGTCATCTTAGGAAGTCTCTTTATGGATTGAGACAAGCTTCTCGATAGTGGAACATTGAAATTTCTCAATTTTTTTGTTTCTCTTGGTTTTTCTCAATCCACACATGATCACTCTTTGTTCAGACATAATGATAAAAGTTCGGGTTGCGTATTTGTGCTGCTGTATGTTAATGATATGATCTTGACTGGATCAAATTCTAATTTTATAGCTTATGTTAAGAAGAGGCTTTATGAGCAATTCACCATTAAGGATTTGGGTCTTGCTCAGTTTTTCCTTGGTTTAGAAATTTGTTGCATAGATTAAGGTATCCTTCTTAATCAGTGCAAATTTTTATTAAATGTTCTACATGATGCTGGGCTTACTGGTTGCAAGCCAGCTCATTTTCCTTTACAACAAAGAATTGTTGTAGATGATCATATTGGTGATTTGCTTCTTGATCCATCCTTTTACTATAGGTTAATTAGGCATTTATTATATGTTACTTTGAAATGACCGGATATTACTTTTGTGGTTCATAGGTTAAAGTCAGTTTTTATCTACTCCTCACACACCTTATTTGGATGTTGTCCTTCATCTTTTGCGTTATTTGAAAGGTACTATAACTTTAGGTCTTTTCTATCCGGCTGATATTTCCTTAGAGCTGATGGGATATTCAGATGTGGATTGGGGATCTAGTAGTATCAATAGGAAGTCTATATCTGGCTATTGTATCTTCCTTAGCAAATCCTTGATTGCATGGAAATAAAAAAGGCAGCCTACTATTTCTACATCGACCACCGAAGCTGAATATCGAGCTTTAGCGTTTACTTGCAAGGAATTGTTGTGGCTTTCCTATATTTTGAGAGATCTTTACATACCTCCTTCTTTGCTTGTGTGCTTATTATGTGATAACAAATCAACATTGCAGATGATTCACAATCCTTGTATGCATGGTCGAACAAAGCATATTGACATCGACGTTCTTTTCGTTCGAGATCACTTAGCTTCTGGTTTTCTTCGCCCAGTTTATGTGCCTTCTTCTCATTAGCTAGCAGATATTTTCACTAAATATTTAGGTACTTGGATTTCTATTTACTTGTTCACATGAGTTGTTTTGTTGTCACGTGCAGTGCAGGCTGATTTTTTTTTTCCTTGTGTTGTACAGCTGTATTGATAAGGGTAGATATAGATAACTTTGTTTCCTCTTTTAGATATTATCGAAAAACCATTCTTCGCTATCCTCACTTCTATGCAGTTAGTTTCTACTTTTCTTGCTGCTCATCATGAACATTTACATGCTAATTGATCGTAAGAATCTCAAGTGAATCAGCTTCTTTCCTTTAGTTTTCACGGATACCAATAATACAAACAAAATAATTCGGTTTTTCCGGCCAAACAAGCACCATTTAGTCGACTCGTGATTGGATTAACAAGGAAATAGGTAAAGAAACACTATAGATCATTAAAGAGTTATTTGTATGACCGATCTAAATACGACTCGCTTTCTCAAAGCATCTAGGTTTATAAAATTGACTTCAGATGCAACATGGAGTTCTAATGGAGTTCTAAGTACCATTTGCAAGAATACACCTTTTAGTAATCAATATACAACGAGGCCAAGAAAGAGGGGGGAAAAACTATCAATATATAGCCGACGTGAATTTCTTGCAGTTTCCATGAGTATGTACACACACACACACACACATATATAATATATATATATATTAAGGCTTGAAGATTGAAGTATGTTTTTAATTATTAAACTTTATATATATATATATTTATCTAATTACGTAACTTAGAAGTTTTAGAGAAAAATAATAATTATTGATATTTTAAATTTTATTTTGGTGAGATTTGAGTTTACAAAATTAAGCTTTCCCTTATTTCACCTGCTAGTTAAGCATTAACTTCTTCAAAAATTGAATTTTGGAAAGATAATCGTAAAAGTTTTATGCATTTATCTAATTTTATACACAATGCTGAAAAAGATTTATATATTAAATGTACAATTATTTTTATATGTTTTAGTCACTTGCATTACTTCATATTTTTATCGTTTCAATTAATAATTTTATAAATAATTATTTCCACATACTGTGGTATGCTAGTACTAATAAGGTGGGATTTGTATGGTATTGATTTCACTAAACAAGTCTCTTTCCTAACCACCCAATTTGAATTTCTCTCTGTGTCTTCCATTTTAACTCTCTTTTTCCTTTTACTATCAGTATTATTTTATTTATTGAATGTGATGGTCTGTTCAGTAATTAATTTTTTATATTTTATTTTTAAGGCACCCACAATATGAGCGCAGTTTCAACTATAAAATTTAAACAAATTACAATTACCAACCTATTCAGCCTATAATAAAGCACCATTATCATTCAGCATGAGTAATGGTATATTTGATAAACATATTATCTCCGTTATTCAATTCCTTTATGAATATATAGAGCCAAACAGACCATTGGAATGAGAACGTGAGTGTAATCGTGGCCGTCATCAAATATATAGGATTTTTTTTTTCAGAGAACAAGAGACTTTACTCATTGATAGGATAAGAAAGTACAAATTAATCAAAAACATGAAAAATAAGAGTTTGGGATAACAAACCCTAACTAATTAGGTCACATCTCTTATACTAAAAAAAGATATAAAAAATCCTTGAACACAAAATGTTCTACCATGAGAGCAAAGATTCGGTACTCTGATAAGATAAAATACCTGCATAGGAGTAAAGCACTAAAAAGAATAAAATGAAAAATATAAAGGCCCAAATCAAGGAAAGTTTTGATGGAAAAAATAGCTCCTTTTTCACTTTGAGAACTTTCCTTGTTCGAGACTAATAATTGTCCTAAGACTCTTAATAATTGTGCTTTCTTGATCATATTTTATATGATATTAGTTGATCTATTAAAGAAAAAGATACTAATTGGATGAATTATTCATTTCAGGCCTGAAATGGAATTAATTGAGCTTTTTAAAGGATTGATAATGAAAATGAGCAAAGATTTGATGAAGTTTGGAGCTTTTATTGCAAAGTCAAAAGTACATTACCAGAAGTACATGACCAATGTACAATCACTGGAGCACAAAGCAAGGAAAAATTAAGTTTCCAGAGTACATGACCAAAGTACACGAGTCATGTACGTCGAGGTTGTGTATGATAAATGAGAGAGAATTTATGCATTTGTTCCAGTGTACACAACTCATGTACACGGGTCGTGTATAGATCGTGTACATTTGACAATATATATATATATATATATATAGCACTCTGTTTCATTATTTTAAAGAGATTATGATTTGTATTCAGTTTCTAAGCCCTAAAGGAAGTGTCTTGGAGAACTTTTCAAGGAAGAATTGGTGCACAAACATCCATAGTCACAAACGATTACTTCCAAGAGTTTTATCAATCATGCTATCTCTAAACTCTTCTAGATTGCTTGTTTTCATTATTTATTCCATGGAAGAGTAGATATTGTATGCCTTAGGCTTTGTGAAATCCTAAACTATACATGTATTGAATTTTTGTTGATTAACCCATGGTTGATATCTTGAGTTTATTCATGTGATATTATTGTTCTAGTCATAATTTATGGCTAAGATTATTGCATGTTTTGTTCTTATTAGTTAGAAAGACATTTCAACTAATAGGATAGATCATCCATGAATAAAGAATTTGCATGTTTCAGTTACACATAAGGAGACTTCGAATTTCTACAATAAATATCCAATCTTAGTTAGGGTTCGTGACTTTCATGTAATTTCATGTTGGCATTAGTGAAGGAAGACATTCCCACTATCTTATGTAAGATTATGAATCAATTAACTTGAAGAGAGTAATTGATTTAATAAAAAAACCCCCCTTTTCAAGACTCAACTAACCACTAATTAACTCCTATAGTAAGAATTATGGTTTATGGTGGATCAAAACTAAGGACATCGTTTGTGAATTGATTTAAAAACCAAGAAAAGTGCTCATATCTTTAGTTAGGGTCCTTTAGTTGTTAGTGTTGGTCCCATTTTAATAATCAAGAAGAGAGGTTGAATTGATTATTACTAAGAATGTAAATTTTAGCCTTTTAAAATTTATCTCCTTCGGTTGAAAATATGAGATCAAGTTAAGTAAATAATTTGAACAAAATATATAAAATAGATTACAAGAATTTAAAAAGAGAAGGGATAGAAAATCAGGCAGTGATGTATAGTGGTTTCGCCCTGTGTGTCAGTCCACTCTTCTAGCTTCGAGCTAAGGATCTCGTTATCCATACAGGTTTGTTCCACTATATCCAACCAAATCAAATTACAAGATAGTACAATTCTCTCTGCTCGATTCTCACAGCTTTACTTAAGCTAACAATCGAGACTACAGAGCCTAATCTTATAATCAAACTAACAAACAAAAAGACAACTACATGTTCCTTTTTTTTACAAAGAAATCAAATGATCAAATGTAAAGGATGCATCAAAGAAATATATGCACAAAGTTTTTGTTCAAAATAAGCAGCGAGTAATATTGTGTAGCAACAGCAAGTGTTTCTCTTTTTTTGTTCAGCTCTCTCTCTCTCTCTCTATATATATATATATATATATCTTCTTTTTTTGTCTCGTAATATTATTAAGGATGGTCTTTCCTTCTTATCTTGTTTTTCAATGTTCAAATCAATTGTAGATGAGCTTGAACGTTATCTTCTATTGTGGTTTGTTCAAAAAATCTGGATATAATATTTTGTTCCTTATCTCTTCGGTTCAAAATTGATTGTTGCTCATAACTTATCTTCTCCACTGGTTCTTGATATATCGCTGATAACTCATCAAAGTATTTCTATGATTTGAAATTTTGAACAAAAATGAATAAGTTCCATGTTGATTTGAATAAGGTCCTAAAGAAATCGTGATATTCTTCTTTGAAAAAATTACAAAAATTAAATCTATTCTTCAAAAGATCTGTTGTAAATTGTTAGATAAGATCTCCATAAAAATCTCGGATAATATTTTGATCTCTATCTTGAATTCAAAAATTTGAACAATGGTTAAAGCTTCTGTATTTGTTCCGATTTTGATATGATTCACTTCGTAAGAGAAAAAGATCCTAAAAATAGATGTCTTGATCTATAAAAGCACTTTCCTTGGATAAGTAAGAAATCCCTTTGGATAAACCAACTTAAACATATGAGTATATTGCCAAATATACTCATTTCCTCGAAGCTAAGTCTCTGAAATAATGATTAAAACTGATTTAATGTAAACTTGAATTCATCCACGGTAAATTCGATTGAAACTATAATGATGTCAACAGTTGTAGAAACCTTTGTAAAACCTTATGTGTTTTTCAACAATTGCAAAGACTTTCTGTAAAACTTTCTGTGTTTTTGTTAAAACCTTGTCCTTAAAACATCCTTTATGATAACTTCTGGATAAGCTGTTAAATATTCTTGCTTGGTTCTTTGTGATGTAGAACTCATGAAAATACTTATGTATGTTTTTCTTAGTCTAGAAAAACTCAAAACTCATTCCATATAATTTAATTCATCATCCATCATGAAACAAATAAGGTTCTGTAAAAGGTTCTATGATAGACTTATATTCACAATTTGCACACTTAAAAATAATTAGTTTACTTATATTTTGTTATCATCAAAACATTCTTTTAGGAATAACATCTCCCTTTTTATGATAACAAAACCTTTTTTTTTTTTTTAATAAACATATTAAGCATAAGCATTCATGAACATCATATAAACATATATCAAGTGTTACATATAAACACATATCAAGCATTATAAGTCATATAAGCATCATTTTCTCTTTTTGTTATCATAAGAAAAAAAAAAACACGGAAGTAGAAATTGCATTAGAAAAGTTCAACAAAGTTCATCACAGGTCTGATGTAAAGAGTAATAGAAAAAAAAAATCATACAAACTATTTCTTTTTAAATCCCTTAGTGGATTTTCTAGCACACATTTTTTTGCCTCGTAATAAATTTGAGGAAAAGGTATCGGGTAAAGGAAGACACCAAAATTGGGTAGTGCTTTAGAAGCAGGATTCATTGGTGAAGATAGATAATTTTGTGGATTTTTAGCACATCTAAAGGAATAAAAGGAATAAGACTGAGGTTGTCATGAGTTGGTTAATAAGAAGCTTGGGAAAAAGATTGGAGACTTCTAACTAATGTGTCAATTGAAACAGCTTTTGGGATGACATCTAGAGAAGGAGGAATGATGTGTTGGATCTTTAAGTTTTAAATTTATAATCTCATTAATTCTAACCCACACAAGCAGTGTACCTATCGTCTAATATAGAAATTAACTCAGATATAATCTAGGATCTATGTGCAACTACTAGTAATAACCCGTTAACAATTATCTAGCCGAATCATTGTGAGTAAATAATAAACTTTCCACTAATTCTAATTAAAAGCAAGCCCAAAAACCTTAGATGAAATGCATACAAATTTCTCAACATTAAACAATTCACAAACAATTCCCTTAGTTTTGATCAACCCTAGCCTCTTCATCTTTAAAGATAGATTCAATTGAAGAAACTTAATCTTGAACTATCGGGTTTCTTAATTAGATTAATTACTCTCTTCAAGTTAATTAACCTTAACCTAATTGAAAAGTGGAATTCTTCCTTCACAATTATCAAATTAGATAGCATGAAGATTATACTCTAATTGATGAAAGTTGGAAAAACCCTATTTATAGGTGGATTACTCAACTTCTTTACACATGAGAGATCAAACCCGTTAATTGAAATCTTCTTCAAATTACAAGAATCAAGTTTTAATAACTTAGGCCTAAAAATCATCATAAACAACATATAAATCATGAAGCAAACTCAAAATCAAACTTCATTCAATTAATAAACAAGTCAATACATGAAGGTTAGGTTTCCCAAAACCTAGGGCATACACAACTACTATTTTATGAAGAGATTAACAACAATAAATAAGTACAATGGAAGAAAGAGAAAAGATCATAATGATAAAACCCTTTGTAGAAGTGATTGTTGTGAATCTCCAAGTTGTAGCATGAATTCTTTTTCAAAAAGCTCTCCAAAATGTGTTCTAGGGTTTTTGGGTGGAAATACAAGTGAATGAAAATATGTTCTTTCAAAACAAGGTGCGGGTATATATATATTAGTATGTACACGACCCTTACATGACCAGTGTACATCGGGGTAGTGTACTCATTAACTTCGCGCATTTTTCCTTTTTTGGCACATGTACATGACCTATTGTACACAACTAGTCTATGTAGGGTTGTGTATCTTGGAACTTCGAATTTTTCTCCTCCAAAAATACACTAGTAGTATAAAAATACTAGTGTATGGCCAGCAACTTCACAAAAGGCTCTAAAGCTCTCCAAAATCTTGCCTTCTTTCATTAATAATCCTTTGAAAAGCCAAATTGTTCCATGATTGTCCTTAAAACACAAAATAAGTTCAATAATAATCCTTTTCTTCAATAAATCAATTAAATAGCATATGAAATATGCTCAATAATGCACCAATAATAAGGTCTTAGGACACTTATCAAGGAACTCGTGCAAATCTATCTGAAGAGGAAATAAAGTTTGCTTGATTTGAAGATTTATTGTCATTAGCAAAAAAGCTCTTGATTCCTTCTAAAATATAGTCATTGAGCGAAAGTTCGAATGATTCAAACTTTTTGTCTACAAGATTTGTAAGAAAACTTGTAAGCTGTGTTTTTGAAGACTCTCTAGGACCTTCAAACTCGTGAAAAGAATCCTCATCTTAACTATCAAAACTTGAGTTAACTTTTGCCCCTTCATTAATTTTGAAATCTCCCGTTATCATGGGAACATGTTTTTCTTTCTTCTTCTTAGACATGGGTTCCTTTCCAGATCTGTGTTGTGGATTCTTGTCATTCTTTCTAACTTCTGGATTTTCCTCTGTGTTGTCACTTAACTCCCCTCAAATTGTCCTATCACAGATTTCCAATCAATGTGTTTCCTGTACTTCTTATGCAAGTAGATTGCTCCATCAGCAAAGTACCAGAACTTCTTGTAGGGTTTAATTTTCATATGATTTAAACTTTTTTCACCAATTCTTTTTTGATTAATGGGAAACTTAACCTTTTTCGGAAACTTGACTTTCTTATACTTGAAAATTTCCATCAATAGACTCCCATAAATCCTAAATTCCTTATCTTTCCAAATTCGACGAATAATCCTTCTTCCTAAATCAATTTAGATTTTTTTTTATTATTGCTAGAATTATCAAGCCATCCTCCTTTGTCACTGTTGTAGTACTTCCCTTTCATGGAATTATACATTCTCTTATAGCCTTATGTAAAATTCTTACCAGCAATTCAAACTCATGGACAAAAACATCATCATCAGGAAAAGTTCCCACCTCCATTTAAGATCAAGAAAAGGTCATTTCTTTTTAAAAAACATAGGCATTATCATCTTGAAAATCTTTAAGACCGAAACAACTAACTAAATCATCACGACTTATATCAAGATTAATTCCTTGAACAATTAATTTTAAACTACTTCTATCAACATATGTTAAATTTCTATAAAACTCTTCCACCATTTCATCAATCACTTCTACAGTTAAACTACAAAGCTTTCGACACTCATAAATCCTTAAGGACGATACCTGTAATTAATTCTATATTACAACATAGTTATGCTTGCTTTTGATAGATCATAGGATTACAATGAGTTTTATTTTATTATTTTGATACGATCAAAAGAGCAGACATAAGAGATTTTGAAGTGCCAATACTGAAATGTTGAATCCTTTGATATCCTTGTTAGCACTAGCTTTAAAATCTTCTAAAAATAAGCTTATAACCTTAGAGTGCTTAAGAGATAAAAATGAAAAAAGAGATAGTAAAATGGTTATTGGATTTTATTGGGTTTTAAAATTGAAAGGAGAAAATAAAAGAAGTGAGAAGATGATGGGATGTTGGAAGGCGACTAACAACGACAACCGCTCCTAGGATTTTCTCTAATTAGGATTTACCTTGAAGAGGAGAGTGGAGAGAGAGGAGAAAAGTAGATGTTTGATACAACTTCATCAAATATATAAGATTGAAATTATCATATTGCTTTCAATACTATTCTACTCTACTCCATTTCACTCAAAAAAATCCCATTTCAAAAATTTTTACGTACTGATCAGGACATAACTTTTAAAACTCATAATTCAGAGGAACTAAAACTAAGACAGCAGCATTGAAAATAAAAAGAAAAATAAAAATAGAGATCGAGAGAGAAATTAAGGATGTCGAATATAAGAAAACAGTCTCATGTGTGGTGTCATCACATACTGACGATATTTTTCATGTGTTACACTCAATTAAAGATTTTTTTTAAAACACATTGATCAAGGGTTTACACAACGTTTACTCAGCAAAGTGTACAAGTGAGACCAAGGACAAAGAAAAAGACATATAACAAGCAGAGCCACTCCTTAACAATCCAAAAAAGTAAAGTAAAAGAAAAGAGAAGAGCATACGACGTTGGCAGTCGGTAAATCAAGATACAAACATTAATTCAGTACAAGATTTCTCTACTTGTAATTAAGAGGTGAAATCAAGTGATGATGATCAGCGTCTTGACGGTGCCACACCAGACAAAAGGATAAGGAATATGAACAACACAACTCCTCCAAATGATCCGACCAATGAACCCGATATGCGCTCACAGAATGAATCGAATTGTTGGCAGATTCCGAACCAGTTGGTCTTAGCATTGCCCTTATGTGCCAAGTACACGATGGCTGCTGATGCCGATGCTCCCGCCGTTAATAGTCCCAGCATTACCTTTTTACAGTAATCACAGTTCAACAATGTTTGAAATAATAAAATTAAGGTCAAGGTTTTTGCTTGTTTCGTGAAATTCCGCGTCATCATGTAATTAATTAATTAAGGTAGAAAATATTCATTAAATATTACACATGATTTATAATCATATTTGAGCACGCTGTAGTTGTGATAATGAGTGGTTTATAAGAAAACTATCATACATTTATTATAAATACTATTATATATTCTAACTTAATAGATAGTTACCCACACGTATATACAATAATACACTTTTAATACCTAATAATTTTTTCATAAATATTACAAATGGATTGAGTTTGAGTAACCAGCATGAATAATAGCTTACAGTAACTTCTATGGTTCTATTAAAGGGACCATTTGGTCAATAATCTAACTAGTAATATATATATATATATATATATATAGAGTACCTTATATATTTAGTATTTCAGTAGATATATAATTAGATATGGATTTAAGTCGTAAATTAGCCAACATGACCAATCCCATTAAAATACATGCTGGTATCATAAATTTTTTCATAGTTTAATTCTATTTCGTCTCTCTCTTTTATGGGAAAGCGCTATATGAGAATTTATTGGAATAAGTTGTCTAAGCCTTATTATCAATTTTTGTCCATATGTGGTACTTTTGTTGATATATTGCATTCTCGTCCAAATGTATATATGGTATTCGCTTCCAAATATGATACCTTGAGAGCAAGTATCAATTTTGGTCCAAATGTGGAATATTTGAATTGTGCCAATAACATCCAAGTGCTATATGCCTTCATATAACAGCTTAAGTGACTTCTATTTGCTATTTTTTCATTGTATAACCACCTAATAATTATACTTTTCTAAATTATGTGTATATATATAAAGATGTGACACCAAACCTCTTAAATCGTCTGGATATTATATAATGCCATTAAATTATTTTATTTTACCTCTGTACCTTGCTTCAACCGAATCATGCATGTTATGCGTCTTTTTACTTCACTAGACTGAGTCATGCAAAATTTCCTAGTTAAGATATGTAGATAAAATGTTTCTTCAAGTAAAAAATAAAAAAAAAATTATAAATGAAATCATATAATGGGATCTTACCGTATCAAAGATGACCAAAATAACTCTAATCTTCTGAGCTTTGCTCCTTATGATATGGAATATGGAGAAGGGAAGGGAAAGAACCAGATAGGCGCTAACAACTGAATTAGCAATGACAAAAAGCCTGTTGAAACATGAAAATTTTGAGTGTCGTTTTTCACATCATCAAGTAGATATATGCCAATTGGTCATAATTATTATTGCCATCTTATGAGCAGGAGAAGCATAAAATTATAATAAGATCCGCTGTTTGGTAAAAGATTGTTAGTTATCTTGTGTTTCGCTTTCCGAATACTAAAATTAATTACATTTGGAAAGCTTACTGTTTTAGTGAATTCTTAGGGGAATAGACCACTATAAAATTACTACATTCAGAATGATGAGGAATTACTAATGAAATTATATAAAATATTAGCAAAGAAGAGACTCGCCTTTTTAATTTTAGTCACTAGCATGACTCACCTGGTATCTTCCTCTGCTATCGCTTTTTTAACTAGTGTTATTATAATCTCCAAGTATGAAAAAGTGATCTAGCTATTATTCTCTAGTATTGTTTGATGAATAGTAATGTAAATGTTGAGTGTATGTAAATTATTTCCCCACACGTGTGTGTATATGTATTTTTAGTGTTGTACGTGTACAGTTGGTTACAAGCTTAGCTGTATTTTTGTTTGTTATATATGTGTACAGTTTTGTACTTCCAGATACAGAATAATACAGAGAGATATTTTACTTCAATTCCTCTCCTTATCTCCCTCGGATTTCTTCCAGAGTTCTTCCTTGTAGATTGAACTTACAATCAAGATAAGTATTCTATCTTGTCTTCATGGTATCAGAGCAGGATTGATGATTCGATTGTGTTTGTTTTTTACGTATCTGATTGATTTCTCTGTTTACTTACTCTACGTCTTTCATGAATTCGGATATGATGAAAAATCATTCGGATCTTAATGATCCTTTGTTTCTTTCATCTTCTGATGGACCTGGTAACGCAATTACAAGTGTGATCTTTAATGGAATGAATTTTGTCATGTGGAGTCGGTCGGTTAAACTTGCTTTAGGAGCAAAGGCTAAGATAGGGTTTATAACTGGAGATTGTAGAAAACCTAGCGAAAATGAAACTTATGATTTGCAAAGGTGGATTAGATGTGATCACATGATAAGGTGTTGGATTTTGAATTCATTGAGCAAAGATTTATCTGAATCTTTTATTTACGCTCAATCTTCCAAAGAACTTTGGGATGATATTTCTGAGCGTTTCGGATCTACTAATGGACCTCTCTTATATCAATTGCAACATGAGATTGTTAATCTTAGACAAGGGAATCAAAGTGTTTCAATGTATTACAACAAGCTGAAGAGACTTTGGGATGAGTTACAGAGTTTGAGTGAGTTTCCAGAGTGTATATGTGGAGGATTATCACATTGTACTTGTAGTTTGTTTGATAAGATGATTGAGAATGAAAACAGAAACAAGCTAATGCAATTTCTGGTAGGATTAAATGAATTGTTTGAAGGAGTACGTAACCAGATTTTATCCATGGAGCCTTTGCCAACTATTAGTAAAGCTTTTTACTTGGTTTCACAAATCGAAAAACAAAAACAAATGATTAGTATGATTAATAGCATCAAGATTCGATGATGAGTTCTGCATACCAGGTCAAAACATTTGGAAAGGAACTGTTTTTGATAAAAAAGATAAACGAATGAGGCAGGGGACTGGTTCAAAGTTGATATGTTCGCATTGTAACAAGACTGGACATTTGGTTACTAATTGTTTTGAAATCATTGGATTTCCGGAATGGAATAAACAAAAGGAGAAAAAGCATGTGAAGTTTGCAGCAAATGTTGGAGTTCAAGAATTGGATCAATCTATTACAGATAGTCCTCTTGATTTTTCTGATGTGAACTATAATGCAAGTGATGATTCTGCATTGATCAGCAGGCTATGTGCTGAGGTTGTCAAGGCAATGAAAGGGAATCGGTCGGGTAATCAACACTCGGAGGCATCCATAAATTTTGCAGGTATTGTTTCTTTAAATTCTATGTGTTTAGAATCTATTATAACTCATGATAACAAGTTGACTTCATGGATTGTTGATACTGGAGCTTCGGATCACATGACACCTATACACATCTTTTAACCAATAAACACAGCCTTAGTACACCAATCAAAGTCCATTTACCTGATGGAGATTCACATCTATTACTGTTGCTGGAGATATTATTTTAAACCCACAACTCACCCTTGTTAATGTTCTTTTGGTTCCTGATTTTCATTACAATTTGTTATCGGTTAGCCGTCTTCTTAATTCTCATAAACTAACCGCCTTGTTTACCATTGACAACTGTTTTCTTCAGGACCAGGAATCTAAATCATGTGTTGCTGTTGCTAAGCTTCAAAATGGACTTTATGTACTTGATTCAATCAGTTCTTTGTGTTCTAACAGTTCTTTTTTGTAATCCAGTTTCTTGTCATGTTGTGAATAAACAAGAGATTCTTTTGAACTCTTGCACAGTCGGTTAGGACATGTTTCCACACAAAAATTAAAACACATACCCAATTGTAAAGACTTTGATGATTCTTCCTTTGTATGTGATACTTGTCATATTGCAAAGTTTCATAGATTGTCTTTTCCTTTAAGCATGTCACATTCTCAATATCCTTTTGACTCATTCTTATTGATCTATGGGGGCCTTATCACATTAATTCTTTGAATGGTTGCAATTATTTTGTTACTATTGTTGATGATAAGTCACGAGGGACATGGACTTTTTGATATCACATAAATTCAAGTTGTGTCCATTATTAAGAACTTTATTGCTTATGTTCAAACTCATTATCACACTATTCCAAAATCATCCGCACTGATAATGGTAGTGAATTCACTTCCCATGCTTGTCAAACACTTTTCCCAAACACATGGTATTATACACCAAAAGAGTATACCTTATACACCTCAACAAAATGGGATTGTGGAAAGAAACATCGTCATTTGCTTGATACAGCTCGTGCAATTAGTTTACATGCAATTTACCCAAACATTTTGGGGGGAATGTATTCTAACTGCCACTACTCTTATTAATCTCATGCCAATTCAATCTCTTGATTGGAAAACCCCTTTTGAGCTGTTAAATCATAAAACACCATCTTATACACATTTGAGAACCTTTGGCTGTTTGTGCTATGCAGCAGTTCTACCTAACCAACTGATAAATTTGCTCCACGAGGAAGAAAATGTGTTTTTCTAGGCTATCCTATAGATCATAAAGGATATCGGTTTATGATTTGCTTCTCATCATCTCTTTGTAAGTCGAGATGTCAAATTTTATGAGGATATTTTTCCATTTAGATCTCCTATGCATACTTCTGTTGAGTCTTCTTTTCTCGTAATGCCTGATGTTCTCATCATAATCTGTTTCCTTGTCCACTGTGATGAGTCGTCTGATAATTCTTGTTCATCACAACTTCTGTGGACATTCTCTTCTCATGCTTCTGTTCCTGATAGTTCTGAGTCTCTGCCCTATTGTTTTGCGCGATCAGAACGTCAATCAAACCTCCTGGTTGGTTGAATGATTTTGTTCATGAAGTTCAATTGAATCACTTAGCAAATGCAACACATTCACTGCTCGTTATCCTCTTTTTCATTCCCATTCTTTTTCCATTTTCCTCCATCTTATACTGCATCCTTAGCAAATGTTTTTGCAATCCATGAACCAACTAGTTATAATGAAGCTATAAAGGATCCTAGATGGATTGAAGCAATGGATAAAGAATTACATGCTTTAGAATGAATCATACCTGGGATCTTGTTGATTTACCTTATGGCAAGCAAGCATTGGATGCAAATGGATTTATAAGGTGAAATACAAGTCTGATGGTACGGTAGAAAGGTTTAAAGCTCGACTTGTCGCTAAGGGCTTTACTCAAATTGAAGGAATTGATTTTACACATACTTTTTCTCCCGTTGCTAAGCTTACTACTGTTCGTTTATTGTTGGCTGTATCTTCTATTCGCAATTGGCATGTGCATCAACTTGACATTAATAATGCTTTTTACATGGTTTTATTGATGAGGAACTCTACATGATGCCACCCGAAGGTTATGGTAAAGCTGCTCCGGGTCAAGTATGTAAGCTTGTGAGATCCTTGTATGGGCTCAAACAAGCATCTCGCCAATGGAATAAGGAATTCACTACATTCTTGTCTTCTTTGGGTTTCATGCAATCTGAAGCTGATCATTCCTTATTCACTCGTCGCAATGATAATGGTTTTATTGCTATTCTTGTTTATGTTGATGATGTACTCATTTCTGGGGATTCATTGACTGATATTCAATTCATCAAGCTGCTATTGACAAGGCTTTTACATCAAAGATCTTGGGGAAGCTAGATTTTTTTTGGGCTGGAGATAGGTCATACTGATGCAGGTTTCATCTTCATCAGCGCAAATTTATTCTTAATCTGCTACAGGACAGTGGTTTGACAGCTTGTAAGGCGTTTCACATCCTTTTCCTCTCAATCTCCATTTGGATCATTCTACTGGTGACCTTTGTCAGATCCTACTCTCTACAGGCGTTTAGTAGGTCGTTTACTTTATCTAAATGTTACTCGCCCTGATATTAGCTTCTCGGTTCAACAACTAGTCAGTTTGTTTCTAAGCCTCGCACTTCCCATCTTCAAGCTGCATTTCATGTCTTGAAGTACTTAAAGGGTACATTAATATGGGTTGTTTTATTCTCGCATGGCTTCTTTCTCTTTAGTTGGTTATAGTGATGCTGATTGGGGTCTTGTCGAATTGATCGCAAATCCTTGTCTGGCTATTGTGTTTTCCTTGGTTCTCTTATTTCATGGAAAACAAAAAACAGAACCGTTTCTACATCATCCACCGAGGCTGAATATCGCAGCATTGCTTTCCTTGTTAAAGATTATTGTGGCTGCATTCCTTAATTCAAGATTTGCAAGTGGATTTGACTTCTTCCATTCAACTCTTTACTGATAACAAATCTGCTTGTCAACTTGCTGAAAATCCGGTTTTTCATAGTCGTACGAAGCATCTTGATGTGGATGTTCACTTCATTCGTCATCATATTTCTTCTGGTTTTCTGGATATTCATCACATTCCTTCAGCTTCTCAAGTTGCTGATCTCATGACTAAATCGGTTCCTGCTAAGCTTTTACATGTTTTTTTGTCCAAGTTGGGTCTTGGTGATTTCCCAACTTGAGGGGGGGGTGTTGAGTGTATGTAAATTATTTCCCACACGTGTGTGTATATGTATTTTTAGTGTTGTACGTGTACAGTTGGTTACAAGCTTAGCTGTATTTTTGTTTGTTATATATGTGTACAGTTTTGTACTTCCAGATACAGAATAATACAGAGAGATATTTTACTTCAATTCCTCTCCTTATCTCCCTCGGATTTCTTCCAGAGTTCTTCCTTGTAGATTGAACTTACAATCAAGATAAGTATTCTATCTTGTCTTCAGAATATAATGATGAATTGGATAGGCATACATTGTAAATAAATGGATTATCTTAATTTACTTTATTTTAATTTTTGTTAATCTACCCCGCCTTAAGATGTTGCCCTATGTAACTAATTATTAATATTCTAAGAAAAAAAGTGATGAAATCATAATAATATCACAAGACCTTATAGGAATTTGAACCATGTCAAATTTGCATGGGCACACGCACACATACATATTGGCAAATATTAAGAAAAGACATATCAAGAAGATCCACGATTATTTGATCAATAAAGACTTACATGAACGTGGGAAGATCTTTGAATTCGGCCCTGAACCTAATAAACTGAGTGAAAAATGGGAGTGTCTCATTAGTTGTATCCATGGCAATAGCACTTCCAAGAGTGCAACCAAAGGCAGCAATCCTAAGTATAAAATCCAGAATGGACACCACCTTGTTTATCCTATTTCCTCGAGTGAAACCTCGGGAGTCCGAGGACGCATCAGCCCCTTCAATAGCTCCTAACTTACTCATGTTTCTCAATAATCTTAACACTTTGAATTAGGGTTTTGGAAGAGACTTTTGATTTAGTATACTTTCTAATTAATGACTAGCCAGCGAAGTCCCTAGGCTATTTATATGCATGAACAGCTAAGGAAAGCAGATTGATTGGTTGAATTATAGATAAGTTTCCATGTGGTGTTGAGCTATGAGTCAGTGTAACACGACCGGACTGACAAAAGTCAAAAGCTAGTGGATAGCATTTCATTAATTTAAAGTCATCTGCCCGTACTTGCCCAATTATAAATATACGAAGATAATGAGAAAGTTCAATTATGGGTCCTTCTATATTCCAACTCCACCACATTTGACCCCAAAAAGGAGAGTAAGAGTGGACACAATACTAAAAAGTTCGTAAGTGTATGTTGGAGCATATATACCTTGCCACAAAGTTGGAGATTTCGATGCATGGGGGCAGGTGATAGTTTGACTAAATCCCATCCAGCTAATTAACATTAATCTTTGAGACAAAGGAATGTTGAGTAGGTACATACCGTCCTTGATGCTTAGCTTAGCCGTGGAAACGAGCTTGCATTAGGGTTAAACTTACTAACTAATCCAATATTTACTTCTTCTTTTTCTTCCTTAGCGAAAAATCAATTTTATTAATTATTCGAGTTCAAGGAATTACAAACGAATGGCAGGCATCAATTATTTATCCAATAAATTATTCAATTGATCTAATGGAAATAAATTTGTATAATAGAAATGCATTGGTGTAATAATTCTTGCTTGATCACGCTATAATAACTGGCACAGCAAACTAAAGGGTCTGTTTGGATGATTTGTTTTTCATCCATATCCGTATCTGTATCTGTATCAAAACAATATGTGTAAATATATCCGATTTGCATCTATTTATTATCTATATTTAATCTTTTCATGAGAACTGTCAATTTTTTTTTTATCTATATCTATTTCTTGATAAACAATTTATTAGAAAAAGTATTTGTATCTACCCAAAAAAGCTAGCCAAATAAACCCTAAACTGGAAACTTGGCTTTAAACATGCCAATAACTTGATTTGACATTGAATCAAGTAATAAGAATTAAGAAGTCAGGTATAAAGTTGTATATGTTGAGGAGCTTACGAGGTACACAAATTTAGATCTTATTAAGCTCAATTAGTAGCATAAGTTCAAGCTTTAATTCATGTTTGTATGTATGCTTATTTAGCTCATGAGTTTTATATAGTACGTATAAATAATACGAAAAAATTATTTTTATTTAATATATTTGTATTTATGTATATACACATTCTATGGTAGGTATCTTTTTTTTTTTTTTTTTTTGCTTTAATAAAAATCAAGATATGGAAAAATTGTTGTGATGTATAATTTTAAAAGCTTTTCTATTATATTTTTTTTTTTATATTTTGCAAAAGGTATAATTAATGTTTCCAATGGATGTGATTGCATGTTTATTGAAGTGTAAACGTCACAAATGGTATCTGAATTTTTGCAAAATATGTAATTAGGTACCTAAACTTTAAAAATGATCAATTTAGTACCTGGATTTTAAAATAAATTAATTTAGTATCTAAAAGAACTTTGCATGTACGCAAACTAATATTATGAATATACTATTAGCGTCCATGAAAAGTTTTTTTAGATATTAAATTAATCAATTTCAAAGTTTGGTATCTAATTGCATATTTTGTCAAAGTTCACATATCACTTAGGTACTGTCAAATTGAGCTCAAACTCAATGATATTTAGCTTAACTAGTTTCCAAACTTAATTAAGTTTGAGTTTTGCCATCTTGGTTAAGCTCAAATCAGGGTTATATGCTAGACAAGTTCGAGTCAATTTTGGATATTAATAAACACTCATAAGGGTTAAGAACTTATCTTTCACTTACTATATCGATAGCTCTTGAGTGAACAACTCCTAAGCCATATGCACAAACCTTTGATGAAACATCTAGAACTAATATACACATTTTATCCTGACTTTGTACTGCACTTATGAATATATTTTTGAACATTTGATGAGAAATTGCTGAAATTTTGACATAAAGGTAATATCAAGTGTGTATTTTAAGCAAAATGTTTGAAGAATTTAAGATAAGTGGATGTTCATGCAATGTTTAGACAGTATAAATGTAATTCTAGGGATGTAAAAATGTGAGGACTACACATGAATTACTCAAGATTGCCTCATTGTTTACTTAAGTTGATTGCTGTTGAATTGACTTCAAGCTCTAACTAATTCAGTAGTTTATTAAATTAAGGTCAAATTGAATATTTGGATCGAGTAGCTTATGAGTTTAATCAAATTTAAGTTGGTTTATTACTATATTTTAATTAAAAAATGTTTTGATAAAAATCAAGTTAAGATGACTTAGTCGAATGCAAATAATTAAGTTTAAATCCAAAGTTGATACTACATCATTATCATATCAACTGGATTCAACTCATTCGCAGTCTCATCCAATAAGCTTCTTAATTTAAACAAAACCCACTACCTTCAAGAATTTCAAGCCCACCGACACTACACTATGCAATTCACTATCATGCAAAGTCCAAGTTCGGTGAAGATGCCAGTCGCCACGGTACAATCATTGAGAAGACTTAGAAGATGAAAAGCCTGACGAACATTCTCTAGAAAAGGAAAAGGAAAAAGCCTCATGAAAGCAAGCCTACCTCTCGTGCAAATCGAAGCCCATTTGAAGAAACTCATATTTCCACAATTCCACTCCACAAGATGCATTGAATTCGCCGTCTAGTTGAATTCCCAACGCCCCAACGGTTAAAAAGACTTGAAAAGCAATTGCAAAGGATGTAAAACAGCTCATCATGTCCTACCCAAGTGGCATCATCTGGGTTTTCAAGTGAAACATGTGGGGTTCGAATTCCCCCTTCTCCCAACGTAATGGGAAAAAATATTGCCGAGAAGATAGAATAAGGCATGAATTTTGATTAAGTTGTTTTTCTTTCATTTTGATTTATATTAAATTCATATTTCATCTTACTTTTTATGTACTTTTATTTGCACTAAATTGACGAAAATTTAATGGGATTAACACATGATTTGATCAAATAATTTTATTATCAATATTGTATATATTATTCTATATTTATTTGAGTGTTTTTATTATTAGAAATTCAAGTTAGATGAATATTTCATTAAATTGTGACCTATTTACAAATGGAAATCTGAAAGACTCTGGGGAGAATGAATTATTTTTATGAAAATTGAACTAGATTAAATCTAATTATAATATGAATATATGCATATCAATAGGATTCACCCTCTTGATGAAATTCAAATTAGTTATTTTCACATAGGATATATAGGGCACTTAATATTTAGGATCTGTTTGGATTGTCTGATTTTTTTTTTGTATCATAACTGTATTTGATTTGCATTTGTAATCTATCTATATCATATCTACATGGTAGCTGTTTTGTTAATTTATGAGTAAAATTATTAGTTTTTTATTGATATATGTTTCTTAAAAAATATTTAATTGAAAATAATAAAAATGATCATAATACGTTGAAAAAAAATACACCCAAAAACAAGATTGAGACTAAGATTGGGACGGGGTAAGAGCGCCCACAGCTATAGCGCGTACGTAAGAATCAATGCAACAAAGCAATCTGGAAGTGTGACCGCAATGGAAACTTTATTGTGTGCATATGGATAATCTCAAGTAGGGCATAGAAATCTAACATATTAAAGAGAAGGAAAAGAGTATACATGAGGCAGTGATTTTCGTCCTTAATATTAATCACCCAACTCATTGTTTCGTGGTTGCGTTTCTTGGAGTACTATTATCAATATGCTGATATTTCTGCTATCATCTTGCCAGATCTGCTTGGATGGTCTGTTTTTTATCTGTATCTGTATCGCATCTATATCTTTTTCAAAATGATACGTATAAATATATCTAATATATATATATTTTATCTATATTTGATCTATTTGATCTTTGACGAGAACTGTCAACCTTTTTTTTTTTTTTTTTATCTATGTCTATTTCTTGATACATAATTTATTATAAAAAAGTTTGAAAAAAGTGTCTGTATCTACCGGAAAAAGCTAAACAAATAGACCCATACGGATATGTTTTATAAAAAAATAAAACCGCATGTGGTATTGTATTTCTAATTGACACGCCCTCAACAAACGGTATTACCAAAGATAGGTAATCTAGAAACTATCTCTCTCTCTCTCTCTTTCCCTTCCAAAGGAGGATAGCTTGGCGTGCAGTCATTGTGATTATAGCAGCAATTATAAGAAGGGCATTTTTAGTGTCACCTGGAGAATCGTCTCTTTTTTGAATTTGAAATACTTTACCCATTTGTTTCTATCATATATGGCATTGAAGATCCTGAGGATTCGATTTAACCACGTCACTGTAGTTCATGTTGTGGTTTGTCCACTTGAAGGGTTGTTGTGATTCTCAAAATCCGGGGATTTTTAATTTATGTCTTGTAATGTTTCCAATCAATGGAAGCTTGTTGCACTTATTGCTCTAACTTTCATTAGGATTTCACCAATTTGTCTCTCGTTTCCCCCTTCACTTTTAAAGAGAGAGGGAACATCGAAAGCTGTTAAGCCCCGGCCCTATACTACACTAAGCTCTATTGCATCTTTGTTAATGACATTCCCCTATTGCATGAAGCTTTCTTAGTTTCCGATCTAGATGCAATATCTATTGATTTATATTAGATTATGGTAGACGTGTAGCAACAACTGATGGACACCTAATGAATAAAATTTATTATAATCCTAAAATCACTTATAACACCGATGTCATATTTGGTATATCGGAATATAATAAGTTTGGAAAGAAATAGCAATTGTTTTGTTTTATAATTAAAAGTATTTTTTGAAAAGAATATATTTTTCAATGAGAAATAGCAATTCTTCTGGTGAAAGGAATACATAGAGATTTTTTATCAGTTCTATGTTATATGGAATAGATATTTTTAATTATAGAATTTTTTTACAAATCAAACGAGAGACTAGCTATCCTGTAGTAATAAAAGTAAAATGCCAATTCCATTCATGCCAATCAAATACAGTGTGAGTGGCATGTTTAATTTGATTTCTTCATATCTTAACCCATCAAATTGGTTTAATGGGCATCACATGGACGTGTGTGGTGTTTGGTCTGTTGAAAGTATTTGGCCTTTGAAATGGAGAAAAAGAAAAGAAAAGGTAGGAATCTGGTAGTCGCCCACCGCCCCCAGTGCAATCAAGAGAGGTAAAAGAAAACCAGCTTTTGATGAAATATCATACTTCCTAAAATTAAAAAGCTAAACTTATGAAAGAGACCAAGAGAATGGTGCATCTGTCTAGCCAAAGATGAAAACAACATGTGACTCCTATTTACTACGATGCAATAATCCCCGGAGATAATAAATGAAAGGGTCTATTATAACAGCTTCGGAGAACCCCACAATGAAACATGCATGTGCTGTTATCCTACGATGTCGATTTCTAGGATGGGGACTTAGATTAATGGTTGTTTCTCCCCAGATCGGTGACTGAAATGACAGCTAGAGGGTTGCCCTCCATAGAGCCAGAACCACCAAGCATAGGGGCAACCCTGAATGGACTTCTTTTATGCCCCCCTTGTTCATAAATAATTGCAGAAATTTATTCCAAGGATAGCAATAGAAAAATAAAATCATGGAGTGTAAATGCTTCCTTCACTGCATAGAGAGTTTAATAGAATTTGAGCTTTTCTTGTGTCTAGAGAACAATTATCCCTCAATTCGGAAAGGTAATTTTATCAAAAGCTAAAATGGGAAATATGGCGAGATTATTACATTTTCAATACATACATAAGAAACCGCAATAATGTTTAAAGTACAAGTGTGTGTGCACAAGTATAATAAATTATTAAGTTATATTAAAGGAAGAGTGTATTTTTAAAGGCATATTTGTCCTATATGGCATTTGAATTGTGGCAAAATATGCAATTAGATATATGAACTTTGAAATTTATCAATTTAGTTGTTAAATTATAACATTGATCAATTTAATATCTTAAAAAAAATTTCATGAGTATTAATAGTATCTTCATCGTATTGGCTAAAAATGCAATGTTGGATGACGATACTAACCAATTTGATGGAGGTACCATCGATATGCATAAAAAATTTTTATATATTAAATTAATCAATTTTAAAGTTTATATATTTAATTAAATCCCTTGTGGAACTTTAGGTACCATTACATTAACATTTTTGAAATTATTTAGGTGATAAATTTTAAAAGAAACTATTAACTATTCTTATGTCATTCAATTATAATTTATTTAAATGTTATATTTGTGGAATGCATCATAATTTTATTTATTATTTCTTCAATTAAGGAGTAATTGTGTGCATATTCCCTCAATTAACTAGCTGGGTCTGTTTGGTTCGTCGTTTTTATGTCATTTTGATATATTATTTTTATCGTTTTTAAACAGATATTTATTAAAAACAAGTACAGATAAAAAATAAATATTTTTACTCATAAACGAATCAAATATATCAGATACAAAAGAAATACAGAGACAGATTAGATGCAGATAAAATTAGACAATCCATACAGACCTATATATATAGACTAGACATTGACATATGAATAATTTGCTTGTGTATAAAAGATGTTGCTATGTTGTTTCGTTTATCGTTCATTTCTTCAACCAGGGTCACCAAACTGCTTACCAAGATACAGCAAAACTCATAACCTTCTTTAAATTTGTTGGGTCAGTAGACATGACCCCTGCGTCATGGATTTATATTATGAATGGGAGTCAGTGAATCTAGAATAGGCCTAGGTAATCTTCCATATAGATAGACACATTTAAGTTGTCACAAAATAAAAAAAGGTGTGTTTTCCGGCATAATTTTCTGTTCGGGTGTGCGTATATATATGCGCATACATATATATTATGATCAATCAAAACGAATTTGGATTGTGTGCATTATCTTCTATTCAAATCAATTTCTCCAATTTTAAGATTAATAGTTCATATTAGACTTTTGAACTATTTTATTTATTATTGTAATATAATCGTTATATATTTTACTATTCAATCTTACTTATTGATTGCGTATCATAGCATATAATTAAAGAAACATAAACTTAAATACATCTATGCATCTTTATTGTTAATCATGGAAACTTATATGACCACTATTGCTATATTTTTATTGTTTATAAAAAAATTGATGTAAAAAAATTCAATGACTTCAATTACAGATAACATAAATCTAAACGATTAATAATCTAATAGGATTAGTGCCATTATAATCAATATCACGAAATTCTAGAATTTTTGGTTAACCATTTTAGAGTTCAACCACCTACAATATCTCCATCATTATAAAATGGAATTTTTCGTTAATCGTTTTAGAGTTCAACCACCTGCAATATCTCCATTATTATAAAATCCGCGCATAATGCGGGGGTATCATGTGTAGTTTTTTTTTTTTTTCCTTATATGGTGTCTTTCTCTTCCTTATTCTTTTCTGAGACAGTAAAAATTGTTTTATCTCATCAAGTTCTTGTGTGTATGTGCTGAATCCACCTCGGCTATCTGTCCTTGCAGCACTAGCATGAGTTATTACACCGGTGAAGCTGCCAAAAATATTCAATGATAATATACATCACATATATATGATCAATTATATTTAACATATAATAAAATAATGAATGATTTTCTAATTTAATGTTACATACAACATGTTTTAGAAAATCATTATTATTATTTCATTGTATAGTATCGTGGCGTGTAAATACCTACTGAAGCCTTTTCCTGGAAGCTTAGGTATAAATTTTGACACGATTAATTTTTTTTTTAAATTGTTACTATTGCTGTTACTTAACAAAATCACATTATTACTTGTTCACTGGTTAATTGAGTTTATATGGTGTTACTATTTATGAGTTTACATTCTTATACAAAATATAAACTACCTATTAAGAATAGGTATTTGAATATTATTATCATCTACACGTATTAGTTGGTATATAATATTTAAAAATCTAAACTATGCAACATGTAAATGGTCGATAAAACAAATCCATGTGCTTATTTAATACTGTCAATTCAAGATTCGACATTATATGATGACCCTTTCTCTATCATGCCACAACTGCCGGACTTGTATCGCTATCACCTGTTAGTATTTAGTCTACTTGAGTTTTTCAGGAAAAAAAAGATATGATCTTAGATTATTTTGAATATTACGACAGTCAAACTAATTGATATTGGTGGTATGACACTATCTATATATATTGTAGGTGTATGAGTCCTTGTTGGTAGTGATTACACACGCGTCTTAGATTTACGCCTAACACGTGATTTGGAGTGCTGCTAAGAAAATGACACTTGATGATGATGATTGGAGAGATGATAGGGGAAGAGGAACATGTAATCTCAGTGTCTCAAATGCATAAGTGACAGGTAAGGAAGTTTAGTAGACCTCGCGCGTCAACCTTATAGTTCTTGAGCAATTGGAGTAGAAATCACTTGAGTTACTTTACTTGATCTTCCATACAAGCATCTTTTGTAGAATATTGTTTGTCTTCTCTCCTCCAAAAGTTGGAAATGAGAGGAATAACTGAGTATTTATAGGCACTTGGCATGAATGATGACCGTCAAATCACCCAGTGATTGACGGATGAGATGGTGTAAGCTCAATTCATATTTATCCGAATGAGTTCCTCATGGGCCAAGGCCAGTAGTCATCTCCTGTGTGCATGAGCCTGTCCTAAGAAAGGTTGGATGTGGCAGACTGGTTAATGATCCTTGTTCGAAGCCCACCAAGCCAAATCTCCCCAAGCCATCCCAATGATTAAACTGGACTCGTCAGACCCTGTCACCTACCCACAATCGAGCCTAAATAAATAGTATTTATATTATATTTTTAAAGCCCATTACATTTTGCCCCTTGACCAAAATTCTTGGGTAATTCAAGTATTTTGGCATTGCTTGCATCTATGCATAGCTTGATCAATACTCGACGCATAATGCTGCTAAGTACTCTATAAGTTGAAAACTTCATTTGTTGTAGATGAGTCAACTCACTCTATTGCATATAGTTGTATTGTAGCGTGTAAATTTGCTGCATCACTTCAATTGTGTGCATCACCTTATGTTTAATGAATGATATTGCCTCCACGAAGCCATATGATATTTATATTAGTTCCTCCATTTCTTTCACATGTATAAATGATTTGATGATTCCTTCCATGAGTGTCTAGTTAGATACATGCGTCATAAATTTGCAATGATAGTGTCAATCATACTTGCTAGATAGATATTTTTTCTTTTTTCTGCACTTAGATTTTTTTTTTTTAGCAATTACTAAAAAAAAATCTTCACAATATCTTGTTAAATCTTCAAATATCTTGTCAAATCTCCATAATATCTTCTTAAATCTTTAAATATCTTGTCAAATCTCCGATTTTTTTTCAAATCTTCAAATATCTTATCAAATCTCCATATTATCTTGTCAAATCTTCAAATATCTTATCAAATCTCCGCATTATCTTGTTAAATCTTCAAATATCTTAATGCGTATCTTCTCTGTATTGGATAGTTTTCACAATATCTTTCAATATCTATCTCTCTGGTTCATCATGTTAGCTGTTTATATGCACATACAGTTGTCTTTTCTTCTTGCTTTCATCAAGCAGCCTCAAACAGAAAACATAGGTTGGTTCATCCTTCATCTTCTTCCATTAAATTTTCTTCTTTCTTATTTTTTTTTTTAAATATCATCTTCCTTTTCTTTCTAGGATTTTAGTTCGATGTTGGCATGGCATAATCCAGAGTACGTGTGTACGTGAAGGAGGCATATGTTCAATCCATTCATGTCTCTTAGTGAAGTTCCTTTAATGGTTCGAGATTGATCCCAACATGAATCTCGTGTAGATCTTTGACAGCAAATTTGCATAACACACAACATATGATTTAGCCTTAGTACATTGGTGAGTACAACTCCCGTCTTTAGCCACATTGTTGTCACTGTCTATGGTAACTGCTCTAAATTTGCATTATGATCCATAAAAAGAAGTTGTGTCATGTAAAATTGTTATTGTATTATTATTCATTATCCTTTCGATGTCATGATCACTTTGGCTTTTATTTTAATTCCTATTCCCCATGGTATTGTATTATGTGCATGTCAAATGGCTTCACAATGTAATATATATATATCTATATATATAAGATCACCATATCGAGCAATGTAGTTGCACATGGTTTATTTTCCTTGATAATCTTGGTAGTCCGTATAGTCTTGATGGTCTTATGAACCTTGGTAATTTTATATTCTTAATGAGCTTGATAATCTTGAACTTGAAAATATTTTATTTCATGTACACGATTCTTGATACGCTTGAATCTGGTGGTCTTTGATAAACTAGATGATAATCTTTCCAACTCTTGATCAATCTTGATACACTAAATAATTTTGACAACCATAATGATCTTTATGCTCTTGATAATTTTGATATTTGATAATAACTTTGATACACTTACTAGTCTTGTTACCTAAGATAATTTTTTTTTTTGCCATTAACTCATCAAAGTGTTAATAGAGATTGATGGCAGGGAAGCATAGGCAAATTCAACCAATTTCAGTCATCAAATCAAGAGAGACAAGCAGCATGAAAGGCTTCAGTGTCCAAATGGCCAGATAGAAGGAGACCAAAGCTAGGTGAGCACTAACTGTTGACGTTATCAAACAAAGGGAATTGCTGGTGCGCCAAGATGGTAATCCACCATAAATTCAGCTGGCGCAACACTAGTGGACAAACAACACTATTTTTGAAGATACATTATGGGACAAAGCTTCTTGCCCCAAGTTGTGTGCAACTCCCCTTACTGATGGTGACTTCCGATTAATCGAGCTCGAGCCGCGCGCCAATCCCAGGAGCACCATTTAGGTGGGGGAAGGTGGGTGTTGGGTTTAGTGCTACGTTCATGAACAAGTGAAAGGAGCTACCACTTTCCAGTACATACTTTGCATTTCTCAAGGAGCCACCACCTGGATGGATCGATTAGGTAGACTACATCATTGACCAGCTGGAATATGTGAAGCTTCTGAACAAGCCAAAGTCTATAGCATCATCATCACTGCTACTCGCTTATGGCTTGTCAGCACAAATAAGATGGAAGTATGGCGTGCCATCATCTCTCATTGGAGTACCCAGACTCATACATTTATCACTACATGGGGTGAGATATCACCAACTCTTAAAGATGTGGTCATACTTCTAAACCTGGAATGTGGGCCAAGTAATGCTATTGTAATTGTGACTTCACGTGAAGAGCGCCACTTTGAAGCATCTTTACAAGCAGCTCTAAAGCTCGCCGATGATGATAAGAAGAAACCGTGTTTCTCTACTTGAATAACACACTTCTTTGAAAAGAAAAGAAAGAACATGCCCTAAGTAGTGGGACTAGCTCGTGGAAAAGAGTGAGGATGTTCATATTATTGCCCTGTACTTGACCTCTCTAACTAACATGTTTGTCTTTTGGTTCTTTGATGTACAGGTACGAACTTGCAGCCTTTGTTACATTTTGGTTGTCACTATTCGTGTTCCATGGTAGGCTAGAAGAAGGTGTAAGTCCTCGACTTTTTTCTTTAGCTGTACGCATCGCATAAGGTCAATGCTTTACACTAGCTTCCTTCTACCTAGGGTCCCTACATCGATGCCTTGACCTGTACCACCAAGCTTCTGTCCATTCCAAGGGTGGATATGTGAACGTAAAGCATATGGACTTACTTTTCTTGCAGCTATTCTTTTGCGAGCGGTTTCGGAAGCACCTTGCACAACCTACCATCAATAGGGATTCGAATCTTGCTGCTCCTTGGGCATGGGAGTGGATTGGAGTAGAGGTCAATCAGCCACTTCATTAGCTCATCAATGTCGAAAAAGAGCTTAGGTTTAGACCTTTCGTAGAGCCTCTTGAAGGTTATCAAGACAGTGACAGGCTTTATCCTCCAAGCTTTGAAGGCGAGGTTATCTTAGTTTATGACCATTATAAGCTGGATAAAAGTCAAGCTAGGTTCTTGCTTAGGTGCATCCTAGGGGGCCTGCCATCTTTGCTTGATAAAGGAGGTTTGAATGGGCGATTCTTGGAGCAAAGGGTAATGGTATACTCCCCTCACAGAGCGGCATGCTAGTTTGGCTTTGATCAAGAGTGTCGCATCTTCTCAACATTGCGTAGAGTTTCAATTCATGTTGCCAAGCAATCTCACAAGTGACTTCAAGTGCATCCATCCTACGGTATGACAGCTATTCTTTCCTTCTGTATAGCGTCGTGGAGTTGCTTCTGCTGGTTGGCTGACATACTGGTCGAATTGTATAGCCATCTTCCGTGACTATGCCTTTGCATCTGTAGGCAATATGTTACAAGCCCTACTCATATATCACCATGATTTCTATCTCAGCTACCACATAATAGATATCACAGGTTCACCGGTAGTATACAAGTACTTGAAGAGCCTGTGTTGAACAACTTAGAATCTTCCACTGATGTGCCTCCTTTAAAATCAAAATCATTCACCATCGTAGCTAGTGGATTCTAAACCTAGAAAGCATGCACTCATTGAGGAGGTAATGAATCTTCTTACATGTAACTTGTTGTTGCTATACTTCTTCATTATCTAACACTTTCTTTATTTGCCTTTTTCAGGTTATCACAAACTCTCTTCTAAGTTCACATCAATCAAGTGGTGTTGTTACGCCCACGATAGTATCAGTTGATGATGAATGTGGCTTAGACAAGATTGATTACGAACCGTCTCCAAACCCTTGTGGTGACGATGAAAGTAATGCTGGTAACACTTAGGAGCTCAATTTTAAAGATGATGAGAATACTCCTAATGAGAGAATCAAAAGCACACTTAATGTCAATGCACTTGTTGAGGTCTATCCTCCCCTAGTTGCTAACCTGTCTTGTGAAGACATGGTAGCAACTTCAAAGGACTATGTTGCATTAGAGGAGATGACTTCGTTTCATGGCTTTACTGTGTCGTCTCATTTGATATCACCCTCAGAGAATCTTAATGCCATGGATAGGGAATTCTGGTTCAGCTCTCCTATGTTGGGGACAGAGGTAGTCACTGCAATGGTAAAGATGAATGGTGAAGCCATGCTAATGATGGACAGATGTTGGAGTTCTTTATCAATCGCAGAACTTAGGAAACATATCAAATGTGTTGAAGGGTCTTGCATGTTGCAATTCAAAGTTAATAGCTTATGGCCTGTTGCTGACAAGGCCAAGAGATTACTGAATTACAGGGATGCTAAAGGGCATCATGATACGTTGATGGTGAAGTTACAGGAGCTCCAAAAAGAGATTGCAGTAGCAGAGGCTAAGATGAAGACTACATCAGGAGAGGAAGACCTGGATTGCATCATGAGCCTAGATTGCCAACCTTAGTTTAAACTTGCTTTATTATCTTGTTTCCATTTTTTTTTATTGAACAATATGATGGCACATCTTATTCTAAGATGAATAGACTACTTTTCTTGATTTTTCAAAGTCCATTGTCGGTGTTGCCATTTACTGGCTTGATTGCTCACATCTATGTATATCAAAATGTCACTTAGGCTATTAGTAGTATGCGCTTGCACTTAGGAAGCAATGCTTTCACTTAGCAGTAGCAATTCATGGAGTGAAAATGTATGACTCTTATGTTACGCATCGGAGCAGTACTCCCACTTGCTAGCAACAATAGTATTACTGCTGGGGTAATAGATCAATCATGCTTTGAGCAGCGATAATATTACGTGCCTTATAGGCTTGCCACCCTCATAATCAAGTTTAGTTGGTTAAGAGGGTCTTTCCTAATACGTAACCACTCATTGCATGTTTCTAAAACATTTTCATTATGTTAGATGTGACATCATATTATCATGCATAGGTAAGATACCATGTTGTCATGCGCCTGGGAGACAATGCTTCTACCAATAAGCACTATAGGTGAAGCATATCATTGTGCGCTCGGGAGACAATGCTCTTACTAAACAGTTGCAATGTTTAAGATATTGTGATTTTAATTGACTATCATGAATATGAGGCGTGCTCAAACTCAGTGATCTAAGGGACCTCTTAAAGTGTTTTAATACATTAGAGTAAAGCTCTTACTTGCCAATGATAGTATTTAAATGATTCTTTTAAGAAAGTATTCAATCGCGCTTAAGTAGAAATCGTGACATTTATCGTCTACGACCAAAATATCTGGTTTTGTTAGTCAAGGGGTATTTCCCATTACTTGGCTACCTAGTATGAGTTATTAGGGAAGTTGCCTCTGTTAAATGCAATAGCTTGTAACACACATGGGAGTAAATATTCTTACCAGTCAGCGATACACAAGCCTATCATGTCGTCATGCTCCTGTGAGTCAATGCTTTAATAAGTCAACAACGACTATTAAATTACACCTTATAGACTTTGTGTTGTGAAGTCCTAAATCTCTTATGGACTATAAGATGATCATCATGTACAATGCAAGCTTGGGCGTTAATGGAAGCCATTATGCCAGAGCATCACTTAGGCTTGAAGGCGTAGAAGTTGTGATGCTCGAGAGTTTCTTGGGCTTGAAGGCATGGAAATCGTGATGCTAGGGCATTGCTTGGGCTTAAATGCATGGAAGCCATGATGCCAGGGCATTTTCTGGGCTTGAAGGCA
This sequence comes from Combretum micranthum, assembly GCA_024138025.1. Taxonomy (NCBI): domain Eukaryota; kingdom Viridiplantae; phylum Streptophyta; class Magnoliopsida; order Myrtales; family Combretaceae; genus Combretum; species Combretum micranthum. The sequence goes on from JAMXBD010000379.1 coordinate 47,345, forward strand.
TGGAAGCCATAATGCTAAGGCATTGCCTGGACTTAAACGCATGGAAATCTAGCGCAATATGAGAAGGGACGCATGATGATGATAATCCATCTAGCTAGATTCTCACATTTTCAAATTCAAATGCTGGTTATTATTCGATTGCAACTCGTATGGTAGAAGCATTTGCTCATTCACCCTTTCCAATGTATCCACCTTAGAGCATAGGAGTGTTGGCAGCCATCCTTAGTATGAGATGAGTGAGTGCATCTAAGATTTAGTTCAAACCTGAGTGTTCTCTTGTATTGTTTGCATCATCTGTTCATTGCTAAACTGTATGGCATGCATTATTTGTGCATTGTCAAAAACGATGCCTTGCTGTTGACAGCAGGATTAATGTTGACGTTAAGGTGGATGTCTTCCAATGTTCGCCTATTTGGTTCAATCATGTTGGGTTAAGGTTGCTAACATCTTCATTCATATTGTCATTAATGTTAGTTTGCTTTCTTCTTGGGGTTGCCATCACGATTGTGTCAAAATCCTCAGTCCCTAATAGAGTCACCAAATGTAGATGTATGGGTCCTTGGTGGTAATAGCCACGCACATGCTGCATGATCTTGCGCCTGACACATGACTTCGGAGTGCTGCTGAGGAAACGATACTTGATAAGGGGATGGCTTGGAGAGAATGATAAAGGAGGAAGAACAAGCAGTCTCAGTGTCTCAAATGCACAAGTGACAGGTAAGGGAGCTTGAGTAAACCTCGTGTGTTAACTTTACAGTTCTTAAGCAGTTGGAGTAGAAATCACTTGAGTTTGCCTTGCTTGATCTTCTTGTACAAAACATCTTTTGTAGAATGTTATTTGTCTTCTCTATCTGAAAATTGGAAATAAGGAAGAGTGACTGAGTATTTATAGGCACTTAACATGAATGACGACAGTCAAATCACCCCAGTGTTTTAATTTATATTTATCCTGAATGAGCTCCCTATGGACCAAGGCCAGTAGTCATCTCTTGTGTGTATAAGCCTGCCTGAGAAAAGTTGGATGCGGTGGACCAGTCCAACAATCCCTGTTCCAAACCCACCAAGTCAAATCTCTCCAAGCCGTCCCAATAATTAAACTGGACTCGTCAGGCCTGTCACCTAGCCTACGAATCAAGCCCAAATAAATAGTATTTATATTTATATTTTAAATCCTCATTACATATATATATATATATATATTGGCAAACTAATATCATCGATCACCATGATCTTCATATTAAACAAATTAATATAGAAGTAGACATATTATGGCGAAATCGTAATATTAATGTTATGATGGTCGGAGTGATTAAGGAAAAAAAAAGATTTGAAATCAATAATGGGGGATTAACAAATATGTTAAGTTTATTAGTGATGAATCTGTATAGAAGGTGGTAGATTTATCGTAATACGTTCATTCTAAATTTCTGACTATACTTTATTTAAGCACATCCCCTAAGCAAAGTCGGTAATCAAATTTTTTCCCTTTCATTTTCAATCTTTCCAGCATCTTGCGTACCCAAACAAGAGACACAAAAGCGTTTGCCATGTCTCCATTTTAACGTATTTCATTTTGATCATGCACATTAACAAATGTAGAGCCAAGAAAATTGACATTAAAGGTTAATATTTTAGTGGTCAAATTTAGAGCCCAAGTTTGACATATGAATTTCTGGTTGATCATCCTCCAAAAGAAAGATAGTTTCGACCACGAATGAAATGGTTTATATATATAGTGTGTGTGTATCTATTTATGAGCACAATCAAGAGATGTAAGATATTTTTTTCTTCACTTTTATAACTTAAATCATATTGCTATCTTTTTTGTTTTTGTCTTTCCAATAGATGGTAGATTGGATAAAGAAATTTACCTCCTAATACATGTCCAAAAATGCCATGAACTCGGTATCATGGCATTAAAAATATGTTTTATCGTATAGAAGAAAATGCAAATAACTTTATAAGCTTTGGTCTTGAAATTGACATACTCATCAACTTTAAAATTCAAATGTTGTAAGCATGCCCGTAAACTTTTATAAATTGATAAATAAACGTCAAAAGATGAAAATAACATACTAAACTTTGATCTTTATGTTAAAGCATCCCTTCTTTCAAGCTTATCTAATGGTATTTTAACAACATGTCGATCACTTGGCACACATATGCTTATGCACCCCTTAGCTAAGTTTTGACTCTTAGTCAAAGACTAACTTGGTATGAGTTGAAGTATTTCCCTTTTTTTTAATAATTTTTTCCTAAAAATAATGGTGTAATTTGATTTGTTAATGTATAGCAAGATAGTAAATGTAGATCTTGGCGTAAGTTGGGACTCAGTTTGTCCTAAGCATTGTTCGTAAGTTCAATTATGATTGCGAACGAGTCAAGTTGAGATAAATATAGTGTTGGGCTTGAGTTCGAGCTTGATTCAAAATCAAAACTTGAACTTAGGGTCGGTTTGTATTATCTAATTTTTATCCGTATCTAATTTGCATATGTATCTTATTGTTTATGAGTAAAATTATCTGTTTTTCATCTGTATTTGTTTTTTTAAAAAAATATCTATTTGAAAATGACAAAAATAACGTATCAAAATGATTAGAGAAAAATGAAACAAGCAGAGCTATAGTTTGAGCTTAGTTGAGATTAAAATTTTAAACTTGAACTCGGCATGAAGTGACACTGAACAAGCTCAAGGTTGATTCAATTAAGCTTGATTGAGTTTGATTTATTAAAAATGTTTTTTATTCTAATTAGTGTAATACTAACACCTAAATTCTGCTTGAATTTAACTCCATAAACTACTTAAACTAGAACTCGACTTAAGTAAAAATCAAGTTATACTCGAGTAAAAATCAAGTTATACTCGAGTAGTTTATAAACCAGATTATACTCATGGATTAAATTGCCTTCAGCACTATTCACATGTCGACCGCCCTAGTGAACTACAACTAGTCTAGCATGGTTAGGTTCTTGGACAGTCTTTCTTAGGTCAATCTTGCCCTGACCGACTGCCCCCCTCCCCTTCTAGACTAAACTTGGATGTTTTCTTTCGTCTTATTCTTTTGGTCTTATTCCTCGATTTGTATCATCTAACCATATTATAAGTTCACACGCTTTGAAATCGGTCTTTTGGGGTGCGTACGGTGTTTAAACTTTCAAATTTTCGGTCTTCTTGGTGCTTATGGGGGTTTACCCTTTCAAAACCCGGTCTTTTAACTGTATTATGAATCCACTGTTTCAAAATCTAATATCTTAAGGCTACTAAACGGATCACAATTTCAAAAATCAAATGCTGAAATCTTACTCCAAACGCCTGCTTAATATATATATGAATTGACCTATACCGCGGGTTGTCGGTTGCATTATAAATTTTGGTGCCCCTATGATATGACACACGCACATGTATTGCATTTGTTATGCATTTTATCAGTTGTTCGTATGTCAAATTGTTGCATGCTGGATTTTCGTTCGAATAATTTTTTCACGTAAACATAAAATGGACAGGAAAGGAACAGGAGTTCGTAGAACATGCGGCAAACCCTAGCAGCTTTCGAGTTCAGAAAGTAAAAGTCATCGACACATCTACACGAAGTCACAATCTGACGAGTTGCTGAACCTTCATCATGGAAAAAATGTAAAAACTTTAAATGAGAATTTCAATTAGTTTCCGGACTTTAACCGGTCAATTTACTATCCAATTGTGAAAGGGTCCCTTTTGATATATGAATTTTGACGAAAGGAATAATTAGATATATGAATTTTTAAGAAATCCAATTTTATACCTAATTAAACTTTTTTTACCCCTTTTAACTATTTGAGCTTTTAAAAATTCTAATTTCATAGCTAATTAAACTTTTTATACCCCTTTTCACTAAGTATACTCTTTTATTGTTTCTTGAAGTAGTTGACACGTGTCGGACAATGATTGAGTAGGTAGCATTTATAGACACAAAAAATTCAGTAAGGTATGAAGTAAACTTTTTAAAAGCTGAGATACTTAGTTATCAATTTCATCAAAATTTAAGTCCCAAAAAAAGCATTTTCCCTTTGAAAATTTAATGATGTATTGTCTTTTATACGTTTGGAAATACAACAAATAAAAACAAAAAATCCAATCAGATATTAAATTATCCATCTTAAAATTTAGATACTAAATAAAATTTTCATATAATATTTTAGCTAACATTTTATTATCAATTCTGTATGCAAAGTTTGGATAACCTGAATTTTAGAAAAAAAAAAATCCCCGGAGGAAAACAAAGTATCTAACGATTGATATTCTTGGTAATTATTCTCTTCAAGGCATCTTTAGGAAACCCATCATTTTTACACACCTACATACACCACATGGCTTCATGAATCACATTCACCCTTTACCGTCATATGAACTACACTGTCCCTAGAAGTGCGTGTACTTGTCGGTTCGAAGTACTACAAAAGGAAAAGGAAAGCTATAAATCATTTTAAAATTTAAATCACATCTAAGAAAATTATGACTAAATTCGTAATTAGTGTATATTACAATATTAATTTGATAAAATCTCAAGTTAATAATTACAACATGTCAGCTGAACATGGTCCCATGGACCCGTGTGTGTCGGACAGCCCCTACTATATATTTACCTGCAAGTTTCTCCTCTCTTTTCTACATACACACACCACACACCATCATTCCCAGGTTAATATCTAGCTAGCACACTTCTCCTGCCCTTCTTTTCGTTCTTAGATTCCTGTAATTGTTGGTTTTACAGGGAAGGAAAAGATGGCTTTACTAGGAATCATGGTGGCTGGATTGTTTCTTTCGATGGTTTCATCTGTCCAAGGTTCGTACTATGGCGGGTGGACGAATGCTCATGCGACTTTCTATGGAGGAAGTGATGCTTCTGGCACAATGGGTACGTAGTAATGCTAGCCATTCCCTTGTGGTTTCCTGCAACACAGCATTTCGTGAGGAATTATACTATGTAATTTATACACAAAATTTGTGTAGATTCATCCCCCGTGTCATGGTTCAGAAAGACTTTACAAGAAGTGATACACGTGTATTTCCACACCAATGTATAAAATTTCAACAAGCATTTGCAATTATTTAGGAGTACATAATATAAAATTTTTTAGGATAAATATCACGAATGGATCATCAACTTCGAAATTGATCAATGTAAAACCTAAATTTTGAATTTGATCAATTCGATACCCAAAAAAGCTTTTCATGCTCGCCAACAGTACCTTCGTTATATTAGTTAAAAATATCACGTTTGATAATAATGTCAATCAATTTAATGAACATACTATTGGTGTACATGAAAAATTAATTTTAGATATTAAATTTATCAATTTTAAAGTTTAGGTATTTAATTGCATATTTTACTAATATTTTGATATCATTCGTAATATTAACCTAAATTTTTATATATTTGTATTTACCACTAAACTTTACACGTGGCATATTACTTCTAATGAATCATGCTTTGGTGAAATATTGGCATGTTTTATTTTAGTTTGATTTTGATTTTGATTTTGGTTAGGTGGAGCTTGTGGCTATGGGAATCTGTACAGCCAAGGGTACGGTACAAACACGGCAGCACTTAGCACAGCACTGTTTAACAATGGTTTGAGCTGTGGTGCGTGCTATGAGCTCCGCTGCGTCAACGATCCACAGTGGTGTCTGCCGGGGGCCATAGTGGTCACCGCCACCAATTTTTGCCCCCCTGGTGGTTGGTGTGACCCTCCTCAGGAGCATTTCGATCTTTCTCAGCCGGTCTTTCAGCACATTGCTCAGTACAGAGCCGGAATTGTTCCGGTTGCCTACCGAAGGTAATGGCCATGGAAAAACGAGTAAAAATTTAATATCTGAGAATATATAAATATGTATATATATATATATCCTAAAATAAAAATTAAAGTATCAAAATTTTATTAATAAATGTATTTGTCACTAATTATTAGATAAGCATCTAAAGTCAAAGCATAAAAAGTACGAACAGCATATACCTTACCAAATGCAAAATTGAAGGTACGATAAGAAGAAAAAAAAAAAAAGTAACTCCAGAGTTTCCGAAACACTAATTTTGTTTCCAATAGTTTATAAAATAGGTCTCTCCACAGTGAAAGTAAAAATTACGTTAACTACTTTAAAAATTTTAATTTATTATCTAAATTTTACTCATTTTTACGATTATTATCTAAACCTAAAGTTTACTTAGTTTTACAATTAATTACTTACTATAAATGAAGTTGAAAATTTGGTAAATAATAAATTAATATTTTGAAATTTTACGCAATCAATTATACAAATAGGTAAAATTTAGACACCAAATTAAGTATTTACTCGTAAAATAACCCAATAAGCTATTGCTATTTTTGGATCTCTAAAAAACAGGCCATGCAAAAATTCAAGGATAAATTGTTACTACTGTATCTTTTTATATTGCATTGGGTGCTTTTGCCATTTTTTATCTGTCAAATTGACCATTTATATGCTTAATCTTAATTTGTTGTGTCTTCAAACTTTATTATTTCATTAAGACTGTCAATATATGATGGTATAAAAATGAATTTTGAAATGGGATAGATTAACTTCAATTTCCATTTTTTCCCGGATTGTATAAAGTAAAATTATTTGGTCAAGGGGAAAAAAACTTATTTTTCTTTTTAATAAAAAAATTAGAATATATTAAATCTAAAAGCTTGTATAAAATGGAAAAAATTCGAACTCTTAATTTTATTAGTTTTTTAGTTTGTTAATATTTTTCATACTTAATATGTCCACTTATTTTTTTCTTAACTTTTTAAATATTTTCTAAGAAAAAATCATATAAAAACTAAAAAAAATTAATTTTTAAGATCCGGAAATTTAAATGCTCAAACTTTAGATCCAAAAAAAGTATATATTTGCAACATTCCAAATTTAATTAAAGCAACTGTAATCATTCAAGTCCGTACTTGACATGGAAGTGTTTTCAAATGGGAAAAAATACAAAAAGGCAAAAACAAAAAAAAAAAATGGAAAAACAAAAAATAGATAACGACATGTACCCACACTTCTTCAAATTTATTAATGAGGTTATTGTTAGATCATTTGCAAAGTAGGAAATGGTATCAGTAAATTTTATATCATATCATGGAAGAAAAGACCGATTACTAATCCGAGTTGGAGGTTAAAAACATCATGATTAGTTACCACGGTAACTCGATAGCAAAGTTGAAACAGTAAATAGAATTTCTTTCATGACACATATAAATGACACAAAAATCATAAATTAAACATAGACATATAAAGAAAAAAAAAATATTGGATCAAATAAACTAAATTTCATAAATCTTTTTTCATGTCCATTGCAGTTGGTAATTAATATTTTCCTAGTAATAATAATATTAATATTGTTTTCACATTACAGAGTGAGATGCAGGAGAAGTGGAGGAATAAGGTTCACAATAAATGGACACTCTTACTTCAATCTAGTACTGATAACTAATGTTGGTGGGGCTGGTGATATTCATGCTGTAGCTATTAAAGGCTCAAGAACTAGATGGCAGCCTATGTCCCGCAACTGGGGCCAAAACTGGCAGAGCAACGCCTACCTTAACGGACAGTCTCTTTCTTTTCTTGTCACCGCCAGCGACGGCCGATCCGTTTTGTCCTACAACGTCGCACCACCTAGTTGGTCCTTCGGCCAGACCTACGTTGGAAGACAATTCCGATACTAACATCTTCCCCTAGCAAAAGCTTCTGAAATTATTTATATACATAATGTTTAGTATCGAAATTAGACTATATATGAATAAGATGAGATAATCTATATTACTTTTGGAGTGAGATGAAACCATAACTAATATTACTTTTGTACTGTTAGAAAATAATTAATTGAAGAGAAAATACTCCTCAATGCTTTATAATTACTACTACTACTACTACTATTACTTTACTCCTTTTTCTTTTTATTTTTTCGAAGGCCATCTGGGTCAATGTAATTGGTGCCAAATGTAATGAGAAATCTATGGAAGTGAATATTTGATAATGGAGAGAAATGTGTCTTTGATAATATGTCTTTTATACAATGTTTGGTTGTGTTGTATAAACTGGCAAATTGTTTTTTTTTTTTTCTTATAGCTGTAAAGACTTGCATTCACTATAGTTCGTTTTATGATTTGTGCCCTTTCTTCCGTATTTGCATGTGTTTTTCTTCATTCTGGCATTATCCTGGTATCACTTTCAAATTGATGTTTATCAAGAAACTAATACTGATAAGAAACCGACAGTTTTATTCATAAACTGATCAAACTAAACCGATATTAATATGATACAAATAAGTTATTGATACTAATCCGATAAAAAATATAATACTAACAAAAATCTAACAATCCAAACAGGTCGAGTTAAGGGGTAAACAAATCAAGTTTTATTCAACATCTCCTCAAGCTTAATCTAATAATAGTTAGGTCAAGTTCAAGTTACTTGAATGATTTTTTTAGTCGGGTCTAAATTTCATGATATTTGATTTGATTATTTTACTAGTGGACCCAATCAAGTTAGAAAAACAAGTTTAAATATCAATCAAATTCGAGTTAAATTTGAATAATAATATTTTTTAATTAAAGAAAAGGAATTCTTTTAGATAAATTATCAAATCTATATGAGTTTAATCAAATCAGGATCGAACATGTTAAATAAAATTTAAACTCAAAATTCTAAATTCAATAGAATTTTAACTCCAAAATTTAGAATAAAAGCCATAAATCAAACTCAATTATATATCATTCTTCCTTAAACTCGTTTATAACTATACTGAAGCTAGAAAGAAGCAGTACTATATAGTTTGACATGGAGCAGGAAACGTATTTTTTCTTTTTTGAAATACTTAGACATGGTATATTAGAGAAAAAGAGGGGAAGGATAAAAAAATAAAAAAGTATAAATAAAAAATAAAAGAAGCCTTTGTCGGCACAAAGGGGTAGGACAATAAGAAGAATTACAGCCATATCCCCACTATTAAAAGATTAGAAAAAAAAAAAAGCAGAGAGAGAAAAGGAAGAAGAAGAAGAAATATAGTCTTACAAAACCTCATGGACGAGATGTTTGATGGATTATTGTACAACCGGAATAAGAACGTTCCATCTCATTGCAATTCCTTCGTTTCCTGTTCATTTCGTTGTAATTGTAATTTCATTATAGTCTTATTCTTTATGAATAGCTATTACGACTTTTAGTTTATCGAATAGCGATTGCATAATGAATTTCTATTATAAAAACATTGAATAATCATTTTTATTCAAACATATGAATATTAATTCAATATTAGAACTGTTTTTCCTCCTAAAATACCACCATTTAAATAAAAAATTGATAAAGACCTATTATAACTCCATTTCATTCCTCCGTAATAGAATTTTATTATAACCTTATTCATTCAACGAAGTAAAATGGCCATAAAATTCAAAATATGTAAGCAAAACATAAAAAAGTAGGCCCGCTATATAGGGATAAGTTAGACCTTTATCCCAATGGTATTTAAACTAAGGTAAATTACAACGAAATCATGTCAAATTTACTTTATGTATGATAATCTCTTTATTAGTAAGGGAAAGTACATCTACTTTTATAAATTGAGAAGAATATGTTTCCTAGATTATGTCTACGTGTATAAATTTATTAATATATAATAAGCCCTTGCCTCTAATTAATAATATTCATAAAAAAATCAAAATCATCTTACTATGGTTGGATTTGTATGAGGCTTGGAAATGAATGTAGGATAACCTTTAAAATAAAGTATAATGTTCATGAGTAGATGGTCGTACCCTTAGGTTTCAAAGACACATCTAACATGCTAATGAGATTTAGAAATCTTGTTTTGAGGGAATTCATTGGTGAGAATGTGATAACTTGTTTTGATGACATTCAAGTATAGAGTCCTGATTTAGATTGTTATAGGAAGCATCTAAGATAATACTTGTAGTTCTAAGAGCTAAGCAATTGTATTGGAATAGAAAGAAGTGAATATTCAACCAAAGAATAATAATAGCTACAGGACTTACTATATTAGAAGAAAGAGTTAAACAAACCAAAAAGGATGGAGGCGACTCTATAGTAGTTAGGGGTCTATTTGGCAAGAAACAAATTAGATATAGATGACAACAGACAATTTTACATAAAAAGACCATACAGATCATATACAGATAGCAAACATATACAAATAAAAAACAAACCATCCAAACAGACCCAGCCAACTAATTATAACCAAAATTAGAAGCTTTTATGGACTTAGAACTTTTCTATATGAGATTTCTAAGAGACCTATAATATAGTGACCCTATTGGGAGAGCTTACAAAGAAGATTATAGAATATGATGCTGTATGACGATGCAACAAGTTTTGAATCTAAGTGTGATTCATTGGGACTTAGTAGCATAGCTTTTCTAATCCAAAAGAAGCAATTATTGCTTAGTTTGGTGAGAAGCTTAATGGAGCGATGCTTAACTATTTAATCTATGAAAACGAACTTTAATTTTTCAATTAAGCTCTTACAATGTGGTAGCACCGGTTTGCATCCACAGGAGTATATTATCTATATTGATCATGAGTCGCCAATGTATCTAAAGAGATAGTAAAACTATCTTGAGTATTGCTTATGTTATTAAGTCTAAGAAGGGGAGTGTATCCGGAACCGTACCTCCAAGGGCTTTGAGCTAATAGTGAACTATTCATATTCATCATTTTCATATACAGTTTTCAATTATACTTCTAAAAATATTGCCATCCGAAAAAGGTTATAATATTTAATTTCATATATTCTGTTGTCATTTCTATGTGTATATTATAATATCTGTTATATATAAACATTATTAATATATAAATGTAAACTTTTGGTCCACTTTCAATTTATATACAAGGTCTTGTCACAATAGTTTTGTACAAAATTAACCTCTTTAATTCACGATGGCAATTACTTTTAAATGATTTTAGCTTATACTTTTTTTGGTTTTTATCCAAATTCACTTAAAAAATTTAATATAATAATTCATTGTAATTGATGAGAATTGGCATTTAAATGAAAATTCTCCAATTACATTTAACACTTTTACATTATTCCTTTTAGTGTTTAAAATATTAGCAAGCTAATGTCAAAAATGGTGTCTCAACTTTTGTAAAAAGTTTAATCAGGTACCTGATATTTGATTTGAATTATTTGATACCTGAAACAAGTTTTTGTAAATATTTTTCCAACTTAAAGTTTGGTTTTGAACAATTTGATACTTGAAATAAGTTTTTATGTACATTTTTCTTACTTAAAGTAAATACAATTAGGTCGGAAAAGTGTACATGAAAATTTGCTTCTAGTACCATTTTTGGTATTATCCCAATATTGTCTTGTATTTTTTTCGTGCTTATTGAAAATTCTTCTACCTTTTGATTATATATATGTATGTATCTTATCATTGAATAAAAAGATTAAAAAGAGAAAGATAAAGAAGTACGCAAATATATTTTAAAAGTAAATATTAGCATACACTCTATATTAGAGTGTAACACATGTATACCAACTCTACAAATAAAAATTATCTAATACAAATGATATAATTTTTATAATCAAAATACCAACACAAAGTTATATCTAAGACATGAGAATGAGATTTGGTTTTAATATATAAATCACATGTGCGATTTACTATAAATAGAAACTAAAATTATTTTTAACATGTGATTTACTATAAAATTAAAAGTTTCACTATTCTACCAAAAATCATCATGTAAGACATGCAACATTCACGAAAAAAAGTACAATCGCATCTTATATACACCATTTTGTATAGGCATTTTGGTAATTATTTTATGTAATTGATATTTATGTAAATAACTTTCCAATGAATTGGTAAACTAAAAATTTTCTCCTCTATTTCTTTTCTGTAACAATCAATACTCTTTCGTCTGGTTTTTCTTTCTTCTTTTATATTGAAAGTGTTGTTAGTTTGAATCTAGTAGAGATTAGATATGAAGAATCTAGGTTTGAAATTTAATGGCAGTGGACCCGCTAAGCGGAAGCACGCTTAGTGGCACAATGGATTTGGGCCCAACACGACCATTTTGATGCTCAAGTCAGTGATCATATTGAGAGGTAGGCAAATTATAGGTATAGAGAATGGTGTTTGCGACATTACCCATCCCATGAAGAGGAGAGAAGTACATATAGTTGGTTGATCTCCTGGCAATTGGGTGCATTGTGGGATCATGAGATAGTGGGCAAGGGCATGCGGTTAGTGATAGTTGTGGTGGATGTGAGGTATACCCATTAATCCACTTTCGAACGTCATACAGTTAGAGAACCACGTATTTTTAGGATCTACCAATATATTGCAATCTAGAGATTTAATATATATTTTAGGGTTTAAAGGTTTATATAAAATAGAAATTAAAGATATGAATGATCAATTCTTTGATATGATACACCAAGAAAAGAATCGACTTAATTGTTTCTATCAATTGATATGACACATGATTAAAGACATAACAAAGAATAATCTTGAGGAAGAAAACTCTATATTATTCAAAAGAGACAATTAATCACAATTAATGTTAAGGATAACAAAAGTAGATTGATCATGCTAACATAACCCTAATGATCATTATATACTCCCATAATTCGAGTAAAGCTAATAATGGAACATAAAAGTCAAAACAAATGTAAAAGGAAACTTAAAATAAGCAACTAAAGCTGGACAGGACAACATGCTACTTCACATGGCCGTGCTTCAAGGAGTGTACTCCTCTTATCTCATAATCAGACTTTGAAACAGTCTACATCACGATCGTCGGATCCTAGTCACAATCGTAGGTGTGACCATGCATTAGGCCGAGTGGGCTCTGTTATCCTTTGTTTTCTCCTTTCTTTGGTATTGACGTGCTCATAGTTTCGCCCATGAGCATGCCTTTTGTTACAATGCAAGTGTGAGGTTAGAAAAATCCCACATGGAAAATATGAAACTTATATAAAGGGTTTATAAGAGGAAAAACCGATTAACCTAATACCATAAGGTATTAGATTATAGATGGTGTCAAGCCATTTGTGTACTTCTTCACAAAGCTCATTTAAAGAATTTCTCCTCTTTAAAGGCTTCCTCTTCTCCTAAGAAATTGGTATCAAGCCAAATGTTTGGTTTTGTTTTCTCCACAATAACAACAATGAAGTATGATATTCCATTATTGGATTTGGATACAAGCGGTTCTCACACAGATGGATTTGGATGATGTTCTATTAGGATTTGATAAAATGCCTACATCATGGTCACCGGAAGAAAAGCAACATAAGGATTGAAAAGCCTTTTCTCAAATTCATCTTCATTTGTCAAATTAGATATTATATGATGTGTTAAAGAAGAAGACAACTGTTGGGTTATGGCTGAAATTGGAGTAATTGTGTATGGCAAAGAGTTTGACTAGTAAATTGCATTTGAAGCAGCGACTATATTCATACCGTTTGACTGAAGGCGAGTCTCTAAAAGATCACTTGACCATCTTTAAAGAAATTGTTTCTAATGTGGAAAATTTATAGGTTAAGTATGATGAGGATGATTTAGCTTTAATTTTATTATGTTCGCTACCTCCTTCTTATTTGAATTTTAGAGACACAATTTTATATAGTTGTGATTCTCTCACCATGGAGGAAGTTTATGGAGCTTTTGCTTCTTTTGAGAAGATGAAACGTTTAGTGGTTAGACTTGAGCCTCAGACAGTAGGGCTTGTCACTCATGGCAAGAGTCAAAAACACAATTCTTGTGGTAATTCAAGAGGAAGATCAAAATCATCAAATAGGGATAAGGTCTGCAAGTACTACAAGAAGAAAGAACATGTAAATCTAAATGTTACAAGTTACAGAACAAAAATAAGAGAGCTGCTGAAAATGAAAAGAGGAAACAACTAGAAAAACTAGCTGAAGCAGATTTAGTTGAAGACCATAGTGGTAGAGAACTTCTTGTTACTTCTAATGATGATCCTCGGACCAGTTTGGAGTGGATTCTAGATTTTAGTTGTACTTTTCATGTTATCCCAATCGGAACTAGTTTTCAATATATGAAAATGTATCCAAAGGTGTTATCCTGTAGGTAATAATGCTTCTTGCATGGTTGCAGGTATTGGTACCATCAAAATCAAAATATTTGATGATATTATTAGGACTTTGGTGATGTGAGACATGTGCCTGATTTGAAGAGAAATTTGATTTATTTGAGTACTCTTGATACAAAGGGTACAAATATACTAGTGAAAGTGGAGTTTTGAAGATCAATAAGGGATCACTTGTGGTGATGAAGGAATAGAAAAGGAATGCTAACATATATGTTTTGCAGTGTTTTACGATTGCAGGTGATGCAGTCGTCACTTCTTCTTCTTTGTCAGATGAAGATGCCACTAGACTTTAGCATATGCGTCTAGAGCATATGAGTGAAGCTGGTATGGCTGAATTGAGTAGAAGATGACTTCTTGATAGGAAAGACATCAGTGAATTGAATTTTTGTGAACACTGCATCTTTAAGAAGCAAAAGAGATACAGATTCACCATAGGTACTCACAATATAAAGGGTACTCTCAATTATATCCATTCTAATCTTAGGGGGCCCTCTAGAGTGCCTTCAAATGGAAGTGTTGTTTACATGATGACCATCATTGATGATTTCTTCTAAAGAGTTTAGATATTTTTCTTGAAACAAAAGAATGATGTTCTACCCACATTTAAGTAGTGGAAGACAATGATTGGGAAACAAATTGGGAAACAGGTAAAGCGTCTTTGCACTGATAACGGTTTAGAGTTATGTTCTAATGATTTTAATGCTCTATGTAATTCAAAGGAAATTGTGAGGTATCTAATAGTTCTTGGTACACCTTAACAAAATGGGGTAGCAAAACGGATGAATAGTAATATTATAAAGAAAGTCAAATTATGCTTTCTAATGCTTAGTTACCGAAGTCATTTTGGGTTGAAGCAACTTCTATAGCATGTTGCTTGATTAACAAGTCTCCATCAACTGCAGTTGAGAAGAAGACTCCACAAGAGGTATGATCTGGTACTCTTGTAAATTATTATGAGTTGAAAATTTTTTGCTGTCCTATATATGTTTAGTTTGACAATAGGAAACTTAAGCTTAGATCTCTTAAATGTATATTCCTTGGTTTTAAACTAGTGTTAAGGGATATAAGTTGTGGTATCCTGAATTGAAGAAAGTCATTATCAATAGAGATGTGATTTTTGATGAAATAGTTATGTTGCATGACTTGTCTTCTAATATTCCATCTGATAAAGCACAACAGGAATCAAATATGCAGGTGGAGTTTGAGATTAGTTTAGGTTCTACACCAAAGCTTAGTTCTCAGCCTGTTACTATACCAACATAGCTACAGTATACCATTGCTAAAGACAAACCTAGAAAAGAAGTTAGGCCTCCTGAGAGATATGTAGAAGCTGATTTGGTAGCTTATGCTCTGAATGTTGCAGAAGACATAGATTCTAATATGGATTTATCTACTTACTTAGAGACTGTTACTTGTGATGATTCTAGTAAGTAGATGATTACTATGCAGGAGGAGATGGAATCTATTTAAAAGAATTCTACATGGGATTTGGTGAAGCTTCCTAAAGGGAAAAAGATTGATCGGTGTAAATGGGTATTCAAAAAGAAAGAAGGAACACCAGGAGTTAAAGAACCTAGATACAAAGCAAGACTTGTTGCAAAGGACTACAATAAGATACTAGGTATTGATTTTACTGATATGTTTTCCCTATTGTAAAACATAGCTCGATTAGAGCATTGTTAGGTATTGTAGCTTTGCAAGATCTTGAGTTGGAATAGTTAGATGTGAAGACAACTTTATTATATGGAGAACTTAATGAAGATATCTACATGCAACAGCTAGAGAGCTTTATAGCCTCAGAAAAGGAGGATCATGTTTGAATGTTAAGGAAATCGCTTTATGGCTTCAAGTAATCACCCAAACAGTGGTATAAGAGGTTTGACTCATTTATAACTTCTTATGATTTTAGGAGAAGTAATTTTGATAGCTGTTTCTATTTTAAGAAATGTGATGATGGGTCTTTTATATATCTATTCTTTTATGTTGATGACATATTGATAGCAGCAAAGGATAGAGGAGAGATTGAAAAGATTAAACTTCAATTAAGCAGAGATTTTGAGATGAAAGACTTGGGAGTAGCAAAGAAGATACTTTGAATGGAAATTATAAGGGATAGAAAAGTAGGTTTGTTGCAACTAAGTTAGAAGTGGTCTATTGAGAAAATCTTTTGGGTTTAACATGAAGAATCCTAAGCCTGTTGGTACTTCTTTAGTGGCTCATTTCAGACTTTCGTCTGCTCTGTCTCCACAATCAGATAATGAGATTGACTATATGTCAAGACTTCCATATTCTAGTGCTATAGGATCTCTTATGTATGCTATGATGTGTACACGTCCTGATTTGTCATATATTGTAAGTATATATGGCAAATCTTGGTAGGGAACACTGGAGAGCTTATCAGTGAATTTTTAGATACCTAAGAGGTACTACTAATATTTGTCTACAGTTTGATAGAGCTAGAGATAAAATTGTTGGATTTGTTGATTCTGATTTTGCAGAGATATGGATAAGAGAAGATATCCCATAGGGTATGCTTTTACTCTTGGAGGTTGTACTATCAGTTGAAAGCCACATTTCAGGCTACAGTTGCTCTATCCATTAGTGAAGCTGAATATATGGCTATTATAGAAGCTTTTAAAGAAGCTATTTGGCTGAAAGGGTTATCTGATGAACTCGATGATGATTAAAGGCTGCTACAGTTTATTGTGATGGTCATAGTGCAATTTACCTCACCAAGGATAAAATGTATCATGAGAGGACAAAGCACATTGATGTCAGGTATCACTTTGTTCATGATATGATTGCTAATAGTGATATTGCGATGAGCAAGGTCAGTACTCAAGGTAATCGTGCTTATGTGATGATCGAGACACTTCCTATAGCCAAGTTTGAGCATTGTCTAGACTTGTTTAGTGTTTGTTGCTAATTGATTCCCATTTGGGATTTGTGGAAGAAGGGGAGAATGTTTTGTTGTTTGTGTTGAAGATTCGAATTTGTGTTGATTTTTGCTCCTAAATTCGTGTTAAGATAGAGATTGTTGGATGTGTGACCCGAATTTTCGTCAAAGTAGCCAGCTCTAGGATCAAGGCTACCATCTTTCAAGTCTACATCGCCGGCCTTAGATTTCATTCATTTTGGAATTAATTTGCGAGAGCAAACTTTTGTGAAGGCCGGCTCAAAGTCTCCGACCTTCATGCTATATGCTGTAGGCGTACTCATTAAAGCTGCAGGCCTTTGGCCAGAGTTGAAGCCCAAACACCTAATTTTCAGCTATCGGCCTTGGGTTGATCTACGCATACATATATACATGTTATGTGTTGTTTTTAAGGTCTATATGATTCCAAATTGATTTAGATCTCTTGTATACACATCATTTGTACTCCGTTCTTTAATACTAGTAAATTTCTCTCTCCTCTACTTGTGGTTTTTTCTGCAAGGGTTTCCACGTAAATCTTGTATGTGTTTTTCTTTATCCTTTTTTTTTCTGCCATTATTTGTTAGATATGTTTATAACTAACAATTAATATCAAAGTTGATGGTTTTACTGGAAAACTCTCATAGTTGAATAGCTTTGTGGTGTGACTCTTTTGCGCAACCCTTCATGTATAGTGAGTAGGTGGGGAGCAAACTAATCACAAAGCGGGTTTAGTAGAGTCAATTTGATAAGCTCTTGTTAAGGATGGGTATGACAAAGCCTATTATGAAGACTCACACTTGAAGGGAAGATTTGTTAGAGTGTAAATGTGAAGTTGGAAAAATCTCATATAGGAAATGTGGGACTTATGTGAAGAGTTTATAAGAGGGAAGACCCATTAACCTAATACCTTAAGGTTTTGGATTATAGATGGTATTAAGCCCATTTGTATATTCCTTCATAAAGCCCATTTAAAGAATTTCTCTCCTTTAAAGGCTTCCTCCTCTCCTAACACCTTCAAGCATTAGCATGGGCACGAGCGTGCGTCAGGTTATATAAGCCTCTATAGCTTCATTTGCTTACTCAACTTCAATCACCACCTTGGGTTTGAGCATGAACTCAATATTGACAAGCTTTTCTTCAAGTCTTGCCTTTTCTTTATGCTTAAACACACTAGATTATGCCCAGTAATAAAGTGAATCATATATCCTAGTAAATACTCCTTCTCACCTTCATTTAATTCACCCATAATACTTCGTTGAGCGAAGTTCATCAATCCTCTAGTTTTAAAATGAGTTATTGGTCCAAATGAACCATGGTTCCTATTAGAAAGTGCTAAGTTCAATCGAGGAGAATCTGCCGAGAGACATTGGGTAAGGTGGAGATTGATTGCTGAAAGGGCCAATCAAATGTTAAGTTGGAGCAGAGGGTATTCAAGTAGGTCTCCAAGCCATCGTTATCATTCATAAGGTGCTAACTTAAGTGGTTAGCCCAATTAGCTGATGGGTTGGATTCGATTTAGGAGGCTCTTATTCCATATTACATCATCAATAGAAAGATATCACATTTAAATTGATATACACAAAATCAAATTACCTAATTAATAGGTTATGTTATTTTAGACAAAAGCATCTTAATTTACTATGCATAAGTTCCTTAATGAATATAAATTTTTATTAACTTTGTAGGCAAATGAGGACTTTTGGATAGCTAGTTAATTGTGCTTAGCATATTTAGAATGTATTTTTTTCATATGTATTCCCTAGAACTTTATTTCATTTTTTGAATTATTGGATTAATTATTTGTTATATCATAATTTTATTAATATACTACTTTATATATTTTTTGCACATACATCACAATGTGCATATGCTAGTATGACCTTAAATTCTAAAACACACGATATATTATAGATCCCGAGTAATTATTTCAATTAAGATATTTTACTTAACATAAGTAATGTAAATGACATCTTGTATAATGAAATAAAATGTTGGTAATGACAGAATATGTTTATTAAAATAATTATTTGAGACATGCATCGATTTGTGGTTGTTCAAAAATATCAAATTGGATAATTGAATCCTAATAAAGTTAAGGGTTAATTACAAAAACATAATCTATGTTTTGACCAATTTGCAAACACATGACCTGTGTTATCTTTTTTAACAATCAGGTGACCCGAGTTTTATTCAAAAGCGTCAATATTATTTAGTAATTTTAAAATGATACGTTTCAATATTTTATTGGTAGAAAAAATTAATTTTACATTTTTTTTCAATTTTCTAATTTTCAAAAAATAACTCTTAATATTTTGTTTATTATTATTTTTATTACATTATTTTTTTAGACCAATAAGACTCTAATACATTCCTTCTAATAATAATTAATAACATCGACATTTTTTTAACAAAAGTTGGGTTACGTAATTATAAAAAACGATAATACAGGTGATGTGTTTGAAAATTACTTGAAACACGAGTTATGTTTTTGTAATTAACTCTAAAAATTAATGCATGTAGCATAATAACCTCTAAATTCGATTGGATAATAAAATTAATAGTTAACTCAATAAACAATTCAAATTTTGGTTACAAATGCAAAATTTAATAAAATCTTTGGCCATAGCTTACATATTTTACCCTTATCCCATTCACTCCTCATGCATAAAAATACAAACTTTAGCATCTAATTGTTATTATTAAACAGATGAAAATTTATTGCTCCTTAAATTGTTGTCTATTCATGCCAATCAATATTTACCATCTGCCATAAAATCATAATTATTAATTGCTTTATTAAACCTGTTAAGATAGCTAATCACATATAACTAAGCCAAATTATATTCTTGCGTTCGTGCATGATGCATCTTATTCTCAATCATTGTTTATTCAATTATATATATTGTTCGTTCTCCTTTAGTTCATAGTAAATTGTGCACAGATGGTTAATTCACGTGTGCAAGAATTTATTTTTACCATGTCGATTGTCGGCAGATATTTTCCAACGGTAATTTCGTATGCTGCTTTTAGGTAGTTTGTCTTATCGTACTCAATCCCACATGATGGGCTTTTATGTACTTGTGTTTCCTCTGACATCAGGCCCCGCTTCGCCCTAGCTCTATCTTTTTCTGCAGGCCAAGTTGCATATTTCTTTGTCGATCTATATTTTAAATTTCTATGGCTTATTTGCAAAATACATCAATAAGATATATATATAATATATATATTTGTGTAAATGGAAAAATACGGTTGAATTTATCTATATGAAAAGTATTGGTTTTAAGAACGTAATTGATCAGCAACACGATTATGAAGAACTTATATGATTCACTTCAAATATGGATAGCATAAATAAAATTTGAGAAGAATTGAAATGCACCCTTATTAGATTATTATATAGTTGCTTTTCTATTAATCAATTTTCATAAAATGTCCAGTGAGATAACAAAACTATTTCGTTGACTAAGAAAGTAGCATGTGAACTACCAATAGCGTCAACGAAAATTAATCCATTCAATTTAATCCAGTCTAACTTGGTCTAATTATAAGAGCGATTCAGCTCAATGATAATTTAATCCTAATTCGATTAGGTTTCACTCAGACTATTGACTTTCTAACATATTTGGATTAAACTCGAGACCTAGTCTAATAACGTTTACAAACCACATTCATTATTTTTATTATTTAATTTTTCTTTTTACCATCTCTTCTAATTTATTTTGACGGAACATGATTTGTATTTTATTTAGAATCACATGGCAGTTTCTTAGTGGGTGGTAAGATGACTAAATTAAATTAATTAATAAAGTAATATCTTATATGTTTACTTAAATAAATCAATTAAAAATAAAATAGCAGGAAGTAAAAAAAGAAGTTACAGAATTATTAAAAAAAATGACAAAAGAAGACGAAGAAGAAAAGCCCTGTCATGTCACCTCTAGTCCTTAAAATGGTCAGCTACAGCCATGAACAATGATGAGGATTCTATTTTTATAAATCGGCAATTTTTTTTTCCTCATTTGTTACCTGCTCTATATTTTTATTAATTTATTTAAATAAACAAAGTTATTACATTAATTTGATTATTTAACCACCAAGAAACTACCACGTGTCTCTAAATGAAATTGGCAAAAAAATTATATAAGACATGCCAGTTTGTTTTTTAAGTCAAAATTACAACTTACTTATTTGCAAATATTTACATTAATTTAATTATTCCCCTTCTCATTTCATTCGTTAAACGAATAATATGGCAGCTCCAAGACGAGAAAAGACATAAAACATGAATGATACATAAACTTGTATAAGATACTGATGATTGTTTTTTTATTACTATTATACATATTAAAAATTTATTAATATTTATACATCATAGGTTAGCCTCTAGGACCGACACTCCAACATGTAATGACCGTGCTCCTATCGACTCTCACCACTGTCAACTCAGAAATTACATGCACCTATGGCGAAAAGATCAGTCGGCCATAAAACAGGGGATGTCACGCACCTCCAGACATCCCTCCATATATGGGGCGAGCAAAGCATAGATGATGTAGTGGTTGATCTCCCTACTAACTTGGTAGTTGGCACACCAAGGTATTTTTTTTTTTTAAAAAAAAGGGGGTTACGGATATGTAGTTTTGTTGCTTATCTATATAGTTGTACTAGAAGTAGGCAAAAAAATCGATTAAACCGAGAAATCGAACATAAATCAGAAAAACCAATCCGAAATATATGGTTAACTAGTCTATTGGTTTTGATTTAGGCTCATGGTTTTAATTTTGTTCGGTTTTTTGTTTCGGTTTTGGTTTGTAATCATGAAAAACCGATGGTTAACGGTTAATCGATATCTACAAATATATAATATTATATATAATTAATTTTTTTAAAAAATAAAAAGCTAAGGTGTCAAATGTTAAAACCCAAATGTAATCACTATTAATTTCCATTGTATTATTTTTCTTCTTGGTAAATCATTTTCCAATTCCAATTTCCACCTTTGTCTTCCATTTTCATCTTCATCTAGTCATCGACTCATTGTCTTCACTAGTTGTCGTTGTCTTTGCTGGTCATCGTCATCTTCGTTGGTTGTCGTTGTCTTTGCTAGTCATCGTCATCTTCGTTGGTTGTCGTTGTGTTTGTATTGTTCTCCTTTTATAGCTATCATGCCTCTTTAAGGGTGAGGCTCTAAAAGATATAAGGCTAAAATGTTTCTCTGTACTCTCTGACCACTTTTATTTTCCTTTTTTTATTAGTGTGACTATTTTGTTTGAGTTCATACACATTTATTATTGGACTTTCTAGGCACTGACTTTGAACATATTGACAAATCAACTTAGTTGGGATTTTACAATTAAAAAGAGAATTTTGCT
Organism: Combretum micranthum; assembly: GCA_024138025.1. Taxonomy (NCBI): domain Eukaryota; kingdom Viridiplantae; phylum Streptophyta; class Magnoliopsida; order Myrtales; family Combretaceae; genus Combretum; species Combretum micranthum. The sequence goes on from JAMXBD010000379.1 coordinate 69,756, forward strand.
TGAAAATAGGATATGATTTCATAATAAAATAAGTTTTAATAGCATGTAACTTTGGTTTAAATTTTTATTAACCAACTGGAAATATGGTTGATCGCAACTTTTAGTTAATCATTCTGCTAAATGATTAAAAACAGAAAATATTGACCTAATAAAATGGTTAACCGTTAAGACGGCTAACCGCTAATGATGGATTGGTTTAGGTTTGGCATTTTAAAAAACCGATTGTAACGGTTAGGTTAAAAAATTGGGATCATGGACTGGTTAACCGGTCTGTGCCCATCCCTAAGTTGTATTACCTTATATCAAAGAAAAAAAAAATATTCATTATTGGCATGTAAGAAGCTATAAAATTTTAACATTTTAAGAATATAATTGATAGTTTTCGAAACAATTACCAACACAATTTAATTATGAATCGAAATTTTATTATATTTACACATCACATTATATAATATATAACTCGTAATTCTCGATGAATCTTTTTTTGTTGAAATATATGTATATTGGTGTATCAAACTTTGTAAATTAGAACACGCTTTGTACACTCTAATTGATTTATGTATTTTAAGCTCATATGATGGGTATGTGAGTAGCATGTGTATATCAGTATATAAATACTCTTGTAACAAAATGGTTAGTTAGATTAGACGAAATAAAATTTCTTTTATTCCATTTAATTTCTCGCAACTAGAAACTCTTCGATGATCTTTATTCTTCTATTAACCACCATTTCTTCGGTTAATACTAGTAAGTAGAAGTTGGATTTTACTCAATCTAGATACTTACACTGTGTTTGGCAACCTTTTGGAAAATAGAAAACAACAGAAAATGATGGAAAAAAAAAAAAGCGGATGTGTTTCCTCCGTTTTCTGCTCAAATTTAAGAAGAAAGTTTTGTAAGACAAGAATGGAAATATTTCCACCGCTTTCTACCACTTTTCACCACTTTTTGCTACTTTTCACTACTTTCTTCTCTTACCAAACACTCACTTTCTATTAATTTCCGTAGCTTGTTGCTGTTTCTGTAGCTTGCTGTCACTTTTCGCTGGTGCCAAACACAACATTAGATTTCTTTCATGGTATTAGAGCAGGGAATTGTGTGATTCTTTGTCAACTTTTTGCTTATGCATTTTCTAAGGATCATTTAGGTTTTCTTTTTTTGAATCATATAGTAATGTCAAATAATTCCTTTACTCCTTTGAGTAATTCTCCTATGTTGTTGGTTTGACATACATTAATCTATTATACTTGTCCGATTTAGATGATCTTGATACTTTGATCACAAATATAATTCTTAATAAATCTAATTTTCTGACATCGAGTAGATCGATTCGATTAACACTTAGTGTATAGTCGAAATTAAGTTATATTGATGGTACATGAAGTGGAATTGAATTGGTGGATTCATTGTGATTATATGATTCAATGTTGATCATTAAATTCTATAAATAAGGATTTATCTAAGGTTTTCATGTATTCTCGATTAGCAAAGAGATTATGAAAAGATATATATAATTGGTTTGATCAAAATAACAAACCTTTGTCCCATTAACTATAATATGAGTTATCTTTAGATAAACAAGTACTTTTGAATGTGACAACCTACTCCAATAGATTAAAGAAGTTGTGGGATGAAATATTAAACTTGTTTGAGATACCCAAATATGTTTATGGAGAATACAAAAGTTGTTCATGTGATTTATAGAACGAGTTATTGGAAATAGATAACATAATCAAATTAGTGCATTTTTTTATGGGATTGAATGAGCCTTTGGACAATGTGTGGAGTCACATTTTGTCCAATGTTCCATTACCTTACATGAGCAGAGCATATTACTTTGTGAGTCAAGTTAAAAAAAATAGAAACAAAAACACATGCCAAAAATGTTGATGGGTGAAAAAAGAGGAACATGTTACTTTTCATGTGTGGAATCAACAAAGAATGAGTAGCACAAAAATGAAGGAAAAGAAAGGGAAACAAGGTTTAAAGTTGCTTTGTACAATTATACGAAGAAGGGTCATCATGATAGACCATTGATTTCAATTAGTGGAGTTCCCTATTAGTTACAAAGGTCCTATGGAGAAAAGAAATGTATGTATGGCTACTATTAGCTAATTTGATGCTAGATTTGATACATCTTTTGATGAAGGACCAAAAGGAAACACTATAAATCATACTATTGCTAATGAAGGTGTACTCGTTGATAGAATATGTTAATAGGTTTTGAAGGCATTATGAGATAAACCAAATCAAGAAGAGCAGCAAAATCATGTGATTGTTAATTTTGCAAGCAATTATAATACTTTAGCTTCAAGTGATATTGATTTAAATAATTAGATCATTAACACATGCAAGTCTAATCACATAAGTCATTTTGAAAGCCATTTTGTTGAAAAACATACACTACATACACTTAGTGATCTGATCAAGATAAAGTTACCAAATAGTCACAAAGTTTGCACATTTTTTAGTAACATTCCCTTAAATAGCCACATCACACTCGTGAATGTTCTTTTAGTTCTTGAGTTTCAATTTAATTTATTGTCTAAACTACTTCATTAAACCAACTTGCAAGCTTTATTTTCTTATAGAACTTGCTAATTACAGGACTAGAAATCTAAATTTCATGTTGCAAAAGTTGATATATTGAATGAAATTTATGTGATAAAGCCAAATGAACTTGTACTAACAAGTGCTCTTTGATCTTCTACTTCTAAGTCTAGTTTTAATTACTTTAGTAGTTTTACTCACAATGTTTTGGAATAAAGTCAAATTTGGTATCTAAATTCTAAACAAAAACACAATTTGGTACCTAACTTTAAAGTGATCAATTTAATATCTAATTAAAGTTTTGTAGCTATTTTTACTGTCTCGATAACACTGTTTGCTATGCTTCTTGAAGTAGAATAAGTAGCCTATCAGTGATGAACGATACTAGAAGCATTAATACAAATTTGATTATATGTTACCTCTTTTGTGTCTACAAACAAAACAAATGGTATTAAATAGCTAGAAAATTTTGGTTAAGTATTAAATTAACCACTTTAAACTTTAGATACTAAATTAAATTTTTGTGAAAAGTTTAGATACCAACTTTGACATTTTTCATAATATTTTAGTAAACAATCATTTGTCTTTATGTTTGATACATGATTGTCTGGGACATAAATCTTAGTCTAAATTGCACCATATACTAGATAATCAACAATAGTGTTGGTCAGATTTTCATTGTAATACTTATATGCTTGCTAAACTCATTGTTTGCCTTTTAAATCTAGTACATTTGCATGTGAAAATCCTTTTGATTTATTATATATGGGTATATAAGCTCCTTATAACACACCATCTCTCTCTAAAGCAAAGTTATCTTTTCACAATTGTAGATGATTTAATATGATGTAACTGGACTTATTTGATGACCCATAGATATCAAACACTTCCATTACTTAAGAAATTCTTAGCTTTTGTTAAGAATCATTTCTTTAGTACACCAAAATTCATTATGTCCAATAATGGCAAGGAATTATTGTCACATGAATGCTAAGAATTGTTTGAGAAATTTCGTATGATTCATTAAAAGAGTGTCTTTTACAATCAGAACATAATAGTAGAAAGAAAATATAGACATTTGATTCACACTAAAGGTCACTTAGAGTACATGCTTGTTTGCCTAAAAATTTTTCGAGAGAGTGCCTTTTAGCAGCTACTAATCTTTTTAATAAAATATTATCTCAAACATTACAGTGGAAAAATCCTTATGAATTATTCTCTCATAAATCACCTCCATTGAATCATGTAAGGGTCATAGATTGTCTTTGTTATGTATCTACAAGTGCTAATAAATGAGGTAAATTTAATAATAGAGGTAGATGATGTGTATTTATAGGCTATATGTTTGGACAAAAAGGACACAAGCCGTATGATCTTGAGTCGCATGAAGTTTCTATTAGTCACGATGTTATATTCTATGAAAATCAATTTCCTTCCAAGTTTGCATCATTTGATTTTAGCTCATCTGGTGACTATGCTACTTTGTATCATTCTTTTCAAGATCTAATCATGAGTCTTCTATTTAATTCCTTATGCACATGATAGTCTTCCTAGTGTCTTACCTTCTAGTCGAACTACCACAAATTCTTATCAATGTACAGGTCAAAAAACTTCTCACATACTCTATTTAACCACTTGAAACGTTGATACCTTAAATGAATTTGTTCCTAAATGTTGATTCCTCTTTTAAATTAGTTGAAACGTTGATACTTTAAATGAATTTACCTCTAAATGTTGATACATTTTATTATAATTTACCTTACACATATAAGTAATAATTGAAAGAAGTAAGTAATCATAACAACAATATATAATTATATATAAAGGTAAAGACGTTAAATAGTTTTGTATAGCTGAATAGTAATAGATGTATAATTAACTCAGTCATGGGGATTAGCTAATAACTTGTATTATAATAGAATCAATCTTATTTATTAATAATCATACCATATTTTGAATTTAGAGCTAGCAACCTTACACCTCAATTCTAAACAAGAGATAATAATTAGTGACTATAATTTTAGACTAGAATCTTAAAATCACTAAGTACGAGTTGTGATATATGTGTTATATGGTGTATCAGGCTGTGATGTTGATGTTTATGTCGATTCAATAGTTTTGGAAATTTGGGATATAGGTTCGTAGTGATATGCTTGTTGCGTACTAGGGTTAGAACATAATAACCTAATTAATTATTAAACTCAACTAAAAATGTATGCCGCTCGTGCTTGGTCATCTTGAGCTAGAGAGTGATACCCTTGTAAGGGTTTTTAAACCTTGGCATGGTAGTTAGGCACTTAGACCACCTTATTATGGTTTGATAGGTAGTTTTTAAGGGAAATGGCATTTGGCATAACGATCACTCAAATAAAGAAAAGTTAAATCGATCAGAGTCTGGGAATTATGGGTCTTAGCAGACTATGTGATATAGATTAGAGGTGGGCAAGTGGGTTAAACGAGCCAACCCGACATGGCCCATTTTGGCCCATGGGTTAAACGGGCTAAAAAATTTTGGCCCACTTTAAAAATGAGCTAAAATTGCTTGACCCTAACCCAACCCATTTTAGCCCTGGGTTAAATGGGCCAGCCCACTTTTTGACCCTTTTAACCCACTTACATAGTTTGTGAGTTAAATGGGCCAAGTTGACCCATTTAACTTATTTATACTAATTAAATAAGATATATATAATAAAAAAGAGAGTTTTATAAGGTTATATATATTAATGATTAATTTCATTATTATTTTAATTACTTTTTATATAAAAATAAGTTTTCTAAAATAACTTATTAGATAATTTATTTCATTTAAAACAATAATAATATATTTTATAAAATTTTATGGTGCATGTGCATCAATTTGTCATTCTTTGTTATAATTAACACATAAATTTAATCTCAAGTATAAAAAATCTCAAGAATAACCTTCATTAATACATATTTACCCTATAATTATTTATTTTATTTTTATAAAAGTAGGTTGGTGGGTCAACCCACTTAACCCGCAGGCTAGCCCACTTTGGCCCGCTGGTTATGTGGGTTGGGTAAAATTAACCAAATTTTAAACGGGCGAAAAAAAGCTGACCCTAACCCGTTTTTAAAGTGAGTTAAACGGGCTGGCCCACTGGCCATAGCCCATTTGTCCAGTTCTAATATAGATGGACTGACATGGTGGTGTCTGAATAATGGCTATGAACCATGAATGAGGCTACTTTTGATTTTCTTTCTATAAAAGACATCAGCTGTTCTCGTCAATCCCAATACTACGCGATAGTATTAGAATCTAGATCCCCTATCGTGTTGCCTAAAGTCATGAGTACTCCCATATTGCTTATCGCACTTAAATTTAACATTTAAATTAATGTTTGTTGCATTAGTATCTGAATGCATATGCATATCATGTGTGGTTGTGTTACTATGTACTAGGCTTTGACTCATCCCTTTGGGAAATTTTGTTTTTCAAGTATAAGTGTGCTTTACTGATAGTTTCAAGGCATCTAGACTTAGGATCAGATTCATCACTTGAAATGAGATTAATTATAAAATATATTGTTTTTGTTAAATTTTATAATCTTACCGTAGGTATAAATTATTTAAAGTTGTGGAGATGTAAAATATTGAGACTTAATATTTCAAATAATTGTGGTTTATCTATGGTATATGGATTTTAGTTGTTCTGAGCCATTGTATACTCATAATTCAATAAGACTATATGCGGATTGTTCACATTCTTCGATTTTGGGGTGTGACACAATGAGCATTTAAGATCACTTCACATAAATGATGAAACCAATTAGTCATTCAAATTGAGAATGAACCTTTTGAATGATTCAAGTAAAGGATGCAAGTTATATAAAATGAAATGCAATTATAGGATAATATGATTATTGCTTAAGTGTAACTCTATTAAATCTTCGTTACATCCTTTAGTAAGCAATTTTCACCCCCTGTATAAACATGACATCATTCTTTATATGTATCACTTTAGTCAAACTTATCTTTTATTTGCACTTTTTAATAATGTTTATCCTCTATCTAAAACCAAAAAGAAAAATTTATATTCTATTCGAACTTAATCCAATTATTTGTCCTTCACTTTAGTATGTAATTTTTCAATGGCTAAGCTAATAAGTGATTAACGAGCATTTTCAATCACTTGACCAAAAAGTTTTTATTTAGTATTATTTTGGTATTCAATAATAAGCTAATAGTTGTACTCGATCACAATTTGAGTGGACATGAAGGATGAATCATTCTTGAAAAAGAAGTCACTTGATTCCCTCCTAATCCATAATTCCTACGTGATGATCCCATCATAAGCTATTAAAACTAACCTTAGTTTTTTGCCCTTTTCTCGATGTGCCATTCGCCTTGGTCTCACCACCTTCTAACCTTAATGGTAGGTATATGACTCCAACTACTGTTCATTTGATATTCGGTACTTTGTTCTTAAAAACCAATGCCCATAATTCATGCAACCTTACTCTTATAGGGTATCTTTGGGTCCTTTTTTGTAACTAAGCATATAAACCCTTAAAGGTATGTTTGTTTCATCTTTTTTCTGATCAATTTGGTATCTTTTTTTATCGTTTTCAATACATATTTATCAAGAAATAAATACAGATAAAAAATAGATATTTTTTATTCATAAATAGGTTAAATACATATAAGATATAGATACTGATCAGATACAGATAAAATATAAATAAAAATCAAACAAACCATAAATATTAAAATTAATAAAATGCATAAAAACGTAGCAAAATAGTTGTGAGGGTGCAAATGCAACTTCTTTTTTCAACTTCCTAATTCCAAGTGCTTAATCTCAAAGATTAGGAAAGTAACCACATTTAAAGCGAACATTAGGAGGTATATTTGCTTTGTAACCCCCTTTTTAAGTAAGATTATATAGAATTATATTCAGTCCTAGGCTTCATTTCTTTTTAAAAACGTATAGAAAATGCTTTTCTAAGAAGACCTTTTTCACGAAAATAACTTGCTTTCATGTGTTTTGTTGGTCCAACCAAATGGAAGAAAAGCATTTTTCAAGTTTTAGCTCCACATTATGAGCTAAATAATATATGTCATATCTTTATTTGCACAAGATTTTTCAATAGGAGCGAACCATAAGTAAGACACTGCGTATGAAGCAAATGCGAGACAAACTTTTGGGAGAGATTAAATAGCCAGCTTTTAACGATGCTAAATTCTGTTTAAGAGTGCTAATTTATCAGCTTCTTAAGGACCTAAAGATATAGAAACTTGATAAGTAAACTTCAATAGGTTTGCCAACTATGGTGCTTGACCACCCAAACGCATGGAATTTTAGTCAAGGGGTTCAGGTACTTGGCATTCACGTTTACTCAACTCTAAACTAGCTAACTTTAAGAAACCTTTCAGTTATATGGAGCATAACTTTAAAGCAACCTGTTTAGATTATTAGATTTTTATCTGTATCGGATGAATATCGATTCGATTTGATTAATTTATGAGTAAAACTGTCGATTTTTTATCAGTATCATATCTGTATCTGTTCAGATTACACCAACATATACAATAAGCATAATCTATGACCATATACAAGGTGAATTAGATCATTCAACGACACCTAATTCGATGTCCAAGGATATCGCCATATTTAGGGTATCAATTACGAGTCTCAAAATAAAGCAACATGAGAAACCAGTGTAAGACTGTAGATCTTTGGCTAGTTTTGTAAGGAGAGTTTCATGATGGCGGGTGGTGAAGATTGTTACAAATAATGTTATATCATGTTTGGCATACAGGAATGGACCTGGAATGGAACGCAATTCCAGATTTCATTCCCTTGCCCATGTTTGGATGCAATTTTAGAAGCGGGAATCACAATTCCTTGGAATCGATGATTCTAGCTTTGGAAGGGAATTCAAAGGCGGAATCACGATTCCATTCCAACTTTATTAATTGCATTTAATATAATTACTCTTTTATCCTATTGTATGCTCATAATGTGTATTTATTAGTAGGAACATTTTCGACAAAGACATCCAATAGCCATTCCATTCCATGTACAGTTTCAAACATAAGAATGGACTTGTCATTTTGAAACCCATTCCATTCCAATCCATTTTATTCCATTCAATTTCAAACTATTATAATGTACCAAGCATGACATTATAGGCTTTCCTATTATTAGGCCCATGTTCTTTTAACTTTCAATTTTAGCACCTCCATGGCTATATAATGGATTTAAAAGAAAAATTGTAAGCTTAAGATAGAAACGTGATAAGGAATAAGGTGTTAAATTTGAAAAGTATTAAAATGATGGAAGACTATTATACATAGATATAGTAAATTATATTAAAATGTATTTAATATTTAAGATAATTCATTTAAAATTAACATTTCATTTGGTTAAAAAGACTAATCAATATTTCATCAATTGAGTCAAGTAAGGTATCTATAATTCATCATTAAAAATTAATGTAAATATTAATACCTTAAATAAATTTTATAAATTGTTACTATCCCATTTTGATTTGCTTTTAAAAAATTTTAAATTATATTTTAACATCGTTGATAGTTTAAATGTGCTTGCCACTGTATCACAGCCCATATCTATGGTCTTTTGTGGACCTTTGAGTGCGAAAAGCCCAGGAATTAAAGATGACCCGCTCAAACATCGGTGATATCCACATTAACTGATGGCCTCTCCACCCAAACATATGTATATTAATTAATGGGCTGAACCAGCCCATACACCACGGTGAGTTAACATTGAAACGTAGGATGCGCTAATTTTGTGCAAAATATTTTCCTTATCCATTTAGAAAATGGAAAATTCCACTGATTTGATTGGTCTTATTATATCAATAAACGATTTTTTTTAATTATAATTGAATTTTTTTAATTTTTTTATACTAATTTTTTTATAATCAAATTGATTTTGATAATAATTACGGTGTTATATGGTAATTTCTTTAGATAATATGACATGTATTATCCATCTAAAGAAAATTATAAAATAATAATAGCACAACCTAGGTAGTTAAAAATCAAGGTGTAATTAAGCAAATGCCACAGATGATCTTCTTCAACCTAACTAGGTATTTATTCGACTTAATTAATTTCATAATATTTAACCCGATTATTTATTAAATCACATCAAGCATAAGTTGAATTTAAATACTAATTGAGTTTATTTGGCCAAAAAAAAATAACTAAGTTTAATTATTAATAATATTTCAATTTGAATAAAAAGTATATTTACATAAATTCAATGTAAATAAATTTTATCAACTTAATACTAAACTAACTTATTCATTGATGTTTCAAGTTGAACTCAAACTCAAAATTTTAAATTAAATTAAGTTCAATCTTTAAAATTTTCAATCAAATTTAAGTTTAACACTTTATTATTTCTCCTTAATGTGTTTACAACCCTACTGACATTTGCTGAAAATACAATAAAAATAATAATTATTTTTCCCATGTTCTATTAACATTTTTCGTCATGGAATGTGAACTAATTCCGTTGATCATTGATCTGACTTTTAATATGTATCTACTAAATACTAAATGATGATGATAATATGTAAAATTATTATGTCATGTTTACAATAAATATAAAAGAATCCAAGAATATATTATTGCAATCCAAAGCTACAATACTGCTCTGCAATAGGGACTGCAATAACATATATTTATATACAACATAGGTTTGAAATCGAATCCACCACATATTTAGGTGTAACATGTGGATAGATAAATATTTATTTAAAAAATAAATAATTAAATAAACTACATTATAATAAATTCAACAAAAGCAATTCTCCATACATTACAAATTCCTGAAAATCAATTCTTCCATCTTTGTTTTGATCATAAGCCCTAATCATCTTCTTGCAATCCTCAAGTTGTCTCCCTTCCCTAAACCCTAAATTGCAAAGTACTCTTTGCAACTCCTCCGCATCAATAAACCCATCTCTATTTTCATCAAACACATGAAAACTTTCTTCAATCTCCTCCAAACTCGGCTCTTTTTCTTCGAAAATCTTCATCACCTCGTCCGACGCTAATCTGTCGCCAATCTTAGTCTCATCATCATTGGTCCCTGAGCCAAAACAACGAAGACCCAACTCTTCCATCACGATTTCCAAATCTTCTCTACAAATGGTTACATCATCTGCTTCGGTTTTATTATTCTTCTTAGAATGATTCATTGATACCTCTCTTGATACCCCAGGAAACTGATTCTCAGTTTGGTCGACCTCGGTTCTCAAATCAACCGCCATGTCGTGTTGAAACTGGTAAGAAGACCAAAACCTTGCGATAGATTTGGTTAAGTTGTTAAAACCTAGGTTGATTCTGTCGCAAAATAGGAAGTCGAATAACCCAGAAATCTGGAGAAAAGAAGGGGTGTTGCTGCTGTTCGATGATGATGTCTCCATAGTTATTTAAAACCTTGTAAAGCAAGTTGTTAAATGAGAATACGAAATCAAATGCAAGGAGAAAAGTAAAGGTTAGTGTAGAAGAAGATTTTGAACACAAAAGTGAATGCTATGTTATGAAGAATATGATGAGTTGATTGTGATTTTATATAGGGAAAGTCGTCAGAGTTGGGCTGAAGGAAAATGATGGGAAGCTAGCAGAAAGAAAGACCAACGCGGAATGTTTGGGAAGAAGGAAAGTCAAAGGTCTCCTGATGGTGAAAAAACTGAAGAGTGCAAGGAAGTTTCTGGTCTCCTGCCTTTTAGGTTGCTAGGTGTTTCGAGGAGGTTCACCGTTGACGTTGGCGCACTTTGTTTCATTTTCATACGTAAGACATCATTAGAATTGCCATGTTAGAAACGTTTCTTCTCCCCACTTCTTTTTTACCGTAATTTCAAGGAAACGTAGCATAGACCCTTTCGATATCATTATTATTTTCAAAATCATTAGAACTAAATCCGTCTATAATATTTAGAAAATTGTTTTCATACTTTATTTAGCTAGGATTAGTCTGGTAAAATCATTAAATGACCCAAATCTATATCAATAATTAATGATAAGTTAATATATTTATATTAACATCTATAATATATTTAATGGTAAGATCATCATCAATTAGATATTACATCTCTTTTCCTTTTTGCATTATTCCTCCCTTTACATCATAGAGAGCTTTGAACTTTAATTTTAATTAAAACTCCATTTCATATATTCTTACAGAGCAAATGTGATAATAGATTAGATTATTAGGAGTAATGATAATAATTCTTGATATATGGTCATAATTTCAGTCTTTTTTTTATATTAAGGCATGTTTGGATTCTTTAATTTTCATTATATCTATATCTATATTTGTCCACATATGTATCTTTATTTTTATTTAGTCTGTTTAATCTGTTTGTAAGTAAAAATATCTATTTTCATCTGTATCTATTTCTTGATAAATAATTCAAACCAAAACGATAATGTGCCAACCAAACAGAGCCCACTAAAAATAAATGATATTGAATATAAATTACAAATGAAAAATTCATGATGTAATTGTGTTTATTTGTATTATAACTGCTTCTTTATGTCGTGTGATGTCACTCATGCTTTCCTTTTGTATAATTATATTCATAACAATGCCATAATTCATATTTATATTGCACTCTTAATGTGTGGTAATACCCATCTTAAAAACAGAGCTGACCTTATTCTCTTTGTATTATAGTTTCAAGGTCCAATAACTGATTCTTCTATTATTAACGTTTATGTTGTAATTTAATTTTCAAGTTCCAAGAACCAAGTGATGAATGTCATATACGTGCTTTAGGTGCAAGAGATTAGTGTTACAATATAGATGATATTTCGATTGGATGGAGATAGAGAAGGATTAAGGAGAAGGAACGGGCAAGCTGAGTGGATTTATAATATGATAGTTGTAAAATGTTGAATGCTTTAGTTTAGCGATGCTTAGGTTAGCTTAAATGCTGGAAATATCTTCTTATGAGAAGAATTAGGTGGCGTTTATAAGATTTAGAGATCAATAATCCCAACCAAATTGTTTTAAAGATTATTAGACAAAATTAATGAAGCTTTGGAAAGTCACAGATGAGTTTCTAAAAAACTTTTTCATTATAACACTGAAAAGAAAAATTGCCAAAAAAAGGGTTAAGATTACAATCAAATTGTTTCAAATATTTATGAATAAGATTAGTAAGGTTTTTTGGTCCGTTGATGGACTTCAAAAAGTATGAGACCGGCTACTTTTTAAAGGACTTGATGAATAGAAGAACATGCCAGAGAAAAGTTAAGACTACATAGATTAGCCGTAAAAAAACCTCATTTGGATCTCCCGAATTTGATATTCCCTAAATCATCTCAAATGTGACCTAATAATCTAGATGCTATCACTAATGCAAATAGTTAGCTTTACTTGCTATTTGGGTTTTCTTCATCTTATTATATTATTTATTTATTCTCTAGTAACTTCTTATAATTGGAAAATGTTTGTTCAAACAAATTATATAATCTCAAATAAGCCAATAATTTGATGGTGGTCGTAGTTTCCACAATGATGTAAATGTACACACACTCTCATCATAATAGGACAGAAGTTCTAGTGACCCTTAAGATAGAGAGAGCAGATATTGGATTTATCATTTTTCTTTCCTTTTTATATTTCCTTGTCCATACAAAACTGAGCTTATATGGTTCATCCTCAGCCACTGTACTCGGGATAAAATATTTGTTATTTGCAACATTCTATATCCTTAACAATCATACATTCATCTAAATAGAAAATTAACGTGTAAGCAAATGGGGAAACAGATCGAGGAGTTGCCATTACTTTAACTTTGTAGATAGTTTTAAAGTTGTAATCGTTGGATTGAGTTTCGGCATTTTGTATAATTTTAATAAGGTAAATTATATTGGAATGTTACAACATTTGGATATAAGTTCATTTGATGTTACAACATGAGTGGTTAAAAAAAATATCATAATGTTTTTGGGTAAGTTTATTTGAGATCACAACATTTTAAGTAGTAAAAAAAAAGAGTCACAACGTTTAGAGATGTTGGTTAATTAAGGTTATCATTGATACGTGTCAAAATGAGTTGGATCTTTTGAGTGTTAATTTTAAATATTTCTTCTAACAACATGTGTCAATAGTAATCTCAATTGACCAACTTGTCTATATGTTGTAACTTTTTTTTAACTATTCGAAAAGTTTTTAATCTTGAATGAACTTATCCTCAAACGTTGTGATATTTCAGCATAATTTACCCAATTTTAATACAGGTATTAGCTTTTGCTGATATGGCATGAGTATGAATGCATTTTTCTCCACATGGACAAAACCTATGGGTTAAATTAAATAATTTATTATTAAACCCTACTAATAATCTGTAAACAGTAATAATCGAGCATTACATTATTCAGCAACCTCCTTTTTCATCATATATGATCATTAAATAATATAAATGCTAAATTAGCTACTGTGATCTTCTATTATCAACCATCTCATTACTTCGCCGTCACTGGTGATTGGGAATAGTAGTGCATTTGTTGTAAAACGGTCAAATGAAAAAAATTTGGAAGCGTGAATGAGTGATGCATGAGAAATGGAAGATGTGATAAGATAGTGGATGGGTAAATTGCAGCTATTTTCTCTTATAATTTTATTATTTATTATATTATTTTTTTTTTTTAGCATAAAACTAGTACGGACCTGCCAATTTAACTAGTTCAATAATTGACAAGTAAGAATCGACAATTAAGCAATTTTAAAGTACAAATTGCCCGAACCGACTAGAGCTAGTATGCCTTTGGTGATTGTAAACTCCATTTCAAGTTGCCTCTCGGTTCTAAAACCACTTATGGTGGTTTGGGTCCGTTCCACATGATGCTTTTTTACTTTTTGCCAAAGTCATATATAAAAATAGTTGTAAGTAGGGTTGTAAAACAAGTAGAATCTAGACAGTAAAGTGCTTAGCTCGACTTTGAGTTTGACTTGAAATTTCAGAGCTCGAGCTCTATTCGAGTTCAATTGAGCTTAAGATGCTAAGCTTGAGTTTGGAAATAACATTATATAATCTCAACTTTGACTTGGTTAAGCTTTTAGGCTCAACTTAATAGAAAATATATTTTTTTTATTTTAATCAAAATAATATTAATACTTAAACTCGATTTCAATTCGATTAATATTTATAATCAACTCGAGTTTGATAAAGTTTGATTAGAATCGTGAGCTAATTGTAGTACCCCTCAAATATACACGGTGGAACTCTAATCATGGAGGCACCTTTTCGGTGTCATGGCTTAAAATTTGTCAGAACCCCAAAGTTAAGCGAGTTTTGAGTAGAGCAATCCCAGGATGGGTGATCCCTTGGGAAGTGTTGGCATCAAAAGGACAAAACTACGCTGCGTTTGGCCAAAGCGGACAATACCTCGGTAGGTAGAGTTCCAAGTTGTTACACAGTGTCTCTGGCATCCTGGTTGTACTTGAGAGTGCACTGGGAGGGCCAGTGTACCTGGCATCACGATTCCTGCCCAGGGTAGCCTAAGAGCCTAGGGGCACCCCCCTGCTGTAGTGGAGCCTGGGGTAGCGGGTCATAACAAATAGTATTAGAGCAGTGGTTCTGAACCTGTGCAACAAAACTGACAACAACAATAGCTCTATAAGTGAGGGAGTATGTAATACCCCTCAAATATAGATGGTAGAACTCTAATCATAGAGACGCCTTTTCTGTGTAATGGCTTGGGGTTTGTCAGAACTCCAAAGTTAAGCATGCTCTAGACATAACAATCCCAAGATAGGTGACCCCATGGGAAACGCTGGCATCAAAAGGACAAAACCATGCAACGTCTAGCCACAGCGGACAATACATCGGTGGGTAGAGTTCCGAGTCATTACACAATGCCTCTGTTGCCATGGTTATGCCTGAGGGTGCACTGGGAGAGCCAGTATACTTGACATTACGATCCCTGCCCAAGATATCTTGAGAGCCTAGGGGCGCCCCCTCTGCTGTGGTGAAACCTGGGATGGCAGGTTGTAACAAATAGCATCAAAGAAGTGGTTCTGGTCTTGTGTAATGAAACTAACAAGGACGTCGGTTCTACAAATGGAGGAGTATATAATACCCCTTAAATATAGATGGTTGAACTCTAATCATAAAGGCGTCTTTTCAATATAATGGCTTGGAATTTGTTAAAACTCCAAAGTTAAGCGTGCTTTGAGAAGAGCAATCCCAGGATGAGTGACCTCTTAGGAAGCGCTGGCACCAAAAGGATAAAATTGTGCGGTGTGCGGCCAAAGCGGACTATACCTAGGTGGGTAAAGTTTCGAGTCGTTACACAATGTCTCTGGTATCCTGGTTGTGCCTAAGGGTACGCTGAGAGGGCTAGTGTATATGCATCACGATCCCCGCCCAGGGTAGCCTAAGAGCTTAGAGGCACCCCCTCCGCTGTGGTGTAACCTGGGGTGACAGGTCATGACACTATTCAAACTAGACATATAAAGTTTAAGCTCAACTCAATAAATTATTCAGATAGCTTAAGTTCGATTTCAACTTAACTATTATCGAATCATATTTCAGTAAATATCAAAACTGAACTCGGGTTGTTTGTAAACCGGTTTGATTCATTTGCACCCTTAGTTATAAGGACCTCATCTGGAGTTCTTAAATACAATGCATAAGCTCAGTAAAGACCTTTCCTTTTAAGAACTTCTTTATTTTTTTAAAATTCCTTTATTATGTGATCTTAAGTGATATATAATGCCTTATATATTATTTGTTCATTTTTTATTGTTTTATTCCGACATTTACCAAAATTTAAGGAGAAGGAAGAAAGCAAAATAACTTTTTATGTGTTAAGCATTATGTATCAAAAACAAGTAGAGCTTGTTTCAATGAATATTTTCTTCATATCTACTATGGATAATGTCACAAATTGCACCTGAGCTTTGGTAAAATATGTAATTACATATCTACAATTTGAAAATGATCAATTTTATACCTAAACTTTAAAATTAATCAATTTAATACCTAAAAAACTTTTAATTTGCCAAATTTAGTAGGTAAAAAAACTTTTCGTACATGCTAACAGTATCTCAATCAAGTTTTTTCAATACTAAATTTGTCAATTTTAAAGTTTTGATATTAAATTGATTAATTTCAAACTTTATGTATATAATTGTGTGTTATGTTAAAGTCGGAGTACTATTTATGATATTAACTCTATATACTAACTGCCTTAATTTACTATTCTTTGCTTATTTTCAACTTTCATATGTTTTCTATATTATATTACTATAAATATAAAATAAACTAAATTCTTTACGCCTGTTGACAGTATAAATATCCCACATCAATGTCATGTTTTGAACAATATGAATCACGAGGTGATACTAGTCAACAAACCATATTTGATGGCATTAAATAAGATGAAGAATTCATATTTAGTGCATACTTTGCGTCCTTGCGGGACCGACCACGATTATCTTATAAACGGCGCTGCCCTTTTTTGCCTAGACTGCATAAGTTGGACTATGGGGAAAAAGACATTGAGTTCTGCCATTTGTGACATTTTCTTTTTCTTTTTTTTTTTTGCCAATTATTTGTGACCAGTTGAAATGGATTTTTTTTAATTGAAATTAGTGTAATAACACGTATGCATACAGAAATGAATTGTTTATAAACAAACCGAAATGATAAATCGAATTACGTTTCAATTACGTAAATATTCCTAAACGTACATTCACAAGGAAATGACTCAAATCGAGTCTGCTTTCAGAAATATAAAAATATATGTTTGATATTAGTTAAATCTAACATTTTATAATGTTATTTTTTTTATTGAGGATTTATAATATATAACATTACTAAATTTTTTTTCTTTTATCTTTAAATTTTTATTCTATTCAAAATCTTAATCTTACATTTGATTGATTACATAAAATATGGCTGTTTAGATTCTTATCTGTTATAAAAGACGAACAATGGCAAGAGCAAATAAAATTAGGTTTTCCATGTAAATCTTGTGTGTGCATTATCATATCTCTTTGCTTGTCATTGGTTGTCTATTATAACATTATCTCTAGGAAATTCAATGGGCAGGCAAGAATCTATGGGTTTGTTTGATTGAGTTGGGAAATATTACAAAGAATATATACGTAATAGGGTCATCGATCTTCATTTTGTTTAAGTAATTTTTGTGAAGCGAGGAAGAGAATATAAATCAATAGTCTTGTAATATAATGACATCTGGTTATAGTTTTCATCCTTCAAGTATTAAGTTCATTCCTAGAGTTGTCATTATTTTAGTACCTGCGTTATTGTAACCACTAGAAAAAAAAAAAAAAAGGATATATTGCTTCTAGCAAAAACTAGGAAAAAAAAAAAAAAAAAGAAAGACATAAATAAAGAAATAGAAGTGGATGTGACATTACGCATTAATGATTTGGAATGTAATAGATAGGACTGAAATGAGGAACTTCTATGATATGCTAACAAAATTGTATAGTATTATTAAAATAAATATAATACTTGATATGTTAAATATTTGAATGTGCAATCATGGTTGGATATGAATCTAAACCGTTAAATAATCAATCAAACTAGTTCCATTAAGAAAAAGATAGGACAATAGAATTTTCTAAATAAAATAAAATAAAATGGATTGAGCAACAAGTGGTAAATCATTTATATATTTGGAAACATCACAAAATTGGATGGATTAAAATGTGTATATAATGATATTTTCCAAAAGTATCCTTAATAATAAATATAACAAACATATATGTGATTGATTATAATAATAATTGAAGTAAAATACAAAGATGAAATGAAATCTCCATTTAAATTTTGAGAAGTGGTATCAATTCTCTTGTATGGGCAAGAGAATGAGATCTAGTAAGGTTGTTTATTAAATCAAACGAAGCTGAAATGAGAATTGAATAGAACTAGATTGAACCGTAAAATACGGTATGTCGCTTCATCAAATTCGGTATAGGTAGAATTTTGGAAGTTTGGGTTAGGATCAAAAGTGACAATAGGGCCTATAAGACAAGAATGAGTTAATGGCGCACCGAGCATGGACCCAGCATGGTCACTTTGATGCTTAAATTAGCATTTTTCATGATCAACCCGTAATTTGGATGGTGAAGAATAATTGAGTGTGATATTACCCATCTCGAAAGTGGTAGATGAACATTTATAAGCAACTAACTTGACGATTATGGTCATAATGGGCAAGTGGCTGGTTGGAAGTGTCAGTGGAGGTCATGGGCAAGAGGCCACATCCCCACTATCTATTGGCTGAAGGCGACCAAGCTGCTCATGCCAAGGGACAAGTGGTGCGGAGATGTCCGAGCAACTTGCTGAAGCTAGCAGTGGAGCCAAGCTACATTCCAAGTAAGATGTGCCAATGGGGTCTAGACCTATTGCATCAGCCTAGTTCATCAGTGCATAAGGCTCGACTTCAGGGGTTATGGTTAAGAATGGACCATAACGGTCTTATTGTTTTAATTCAATTCATGGCTCGATTTAGAGAGTTTCAAGGGTTTACAATTTGGTTCAAAGAGTCAAATCAAATCAAACCAAATCGCTTTCAATTCAAAAATGAAAAATATGCGATACTTTTTACTTTAAAACTTATTAACGTTTCATCATATGTTATTCACCTTAATTTTTTATTTTCTCTCATCCACTCTTAACCTCTTGAATGCACTCCTTTTCTTTTACCTCCATCTCTCATCTTTCAAATAGATTTGTATGCTTTTGCTACTACCCAAGGTGCAATGTCACTGAGATATAATATTATATAGCTAGGGGTCTTTACAGTTCGGTTAACCGATCCGTAGCTCTATTTTTTTATCCTAACCGTAATGATCGGATTTTTAATATCCTGATCCTAAATCGATCCATTATGAATGGTTAATCGCCTTAATGGTTAACTTTTTTTTCGGTTAATTTTTTTCGATTTTCGGTTTTTAACCATTTAACATAATGATTATGCAAATTTTGCAGTTAACCATATTTTTCAATATGTCCGTAGAAAAGTTAGAGTATTTTTTTTGTATAATTATATTAAAAACTATAAATTAAGAATGTAAGACATGTAAAATAGTTGTTAATATATATTAGTGCCATCAAAATAATCATCATAATAGCCTTTTACTCATGTGTTCTTATTAATCTTGATCGATTGAGCTTAATACAAAATCTCAATTAAACACCATCATTTCAATTTTCAAATATAGATGCATTTGATTCTTCTTATCTAAATCATTCATTTTAACATAATTCATATTGATAACATTAAATAAATAATTATATGGGTATATTATAAATTATATATATTTATAATTATAGATCGGTTAACCGAATTCATCGGCTTTTGATATCTGAAAACAGAAACCGAAACCAAAAATCGAAAAAATTAAAACTGCTAGTCTTAAACTGAAACCGATGGATCAGCTAACCGTTTTTTTTTTTTTTCAAGTTGGTTTTCCGATTTTGGTTCAGTTATTCCAAACATTCGAGGGTTTTTTTTTTTTTTTGTTTGCACACCCTATATATGGCTTTATCTTATATAATATTCTTTAATTTCAAGATTGATTTTAAATTAGAAAACGCCAAAGAAATTATTAGTAGTATCAATTGGTGTAACATAATATTAAAAGCGGTTCAAATGGAATTGAACCAAACCAAATCATATTTGAAGCAATTCAATTTAGAACACTAAATCATTAAAGGTTGTTCATTTCATTAGGAGTTTGAGCCAAATTTAACCACCAACACCCCCAAAATCCAAATTTGCAATTCCATTTCATGTCCATTTTCATGCAATGAGCATGTTATATTAGAGAATTAATTGCAATAGATTTTCTTTAAGAGAATTAATTACAATAGATTTTCTTCCTATATTTAAATTCCTATTTGTAATCTCCTAATTCTAAGATAGTTTCCTATTTTTGTAACCCATGGTAATGCCCAATTTTGTGTATATATATTCATTCTTAATCATTGGAAAAGTCAAGCCATTGTTTCTCAATATTCTTTTCTCTATTTCAACATGGTATCAAGAGCCTAATCTTCTTGAGCATATTTTCTCTCCCACAATTAGCATCATTTCTCCTTATTGGCTTCCGACGCTACCTTTTCTTCCACCGATGATTCTACCACCATCCAAAATTCCCAAGATCCTCAACATCCCCTCCTTAGAATCAATTTCTCCAATATCACCAAATTGTCATCCACCAATTATCTTACATGGAGCCTTCAGATCAAATCTCTTCTTGAAGGATATGATCTTCATCATTTCATTGATGGCATTCATACTCCACCACCACCTACCATCATAGTCAATGGTGTTGCATCCTCAATTTCGGCATACACAACCAAGAAGCACCAGGATCGTCTCATTTTTAGTGCTTTCCTTGGTGATATCTTCATTTCACTGCAACCTCTTATTGCCCGTACCACCATTTCCCTTGATGCATGGCAAATCTTAGTCAATACCTATGCCAAACCATCTCCTGGTCATATTAAACAATTGAAGTAACAATTAAAGTGGTGTAACAAGGGCTCAAAATCAATTAGTGAATATATGTAGGCAATGAAGACTCATATTGATGAACTTGCTCCTTTAAGGAAGCTAGTTGATGATGATGATATTATTGATCGAATTCTTGAAGGACCTGATGATGAGTACAAATCCGTCATTGATACAATTAACACCCGTGATACATCAATTTCTTTTGTTAAGCTCCATGAGAAACTTCTCAATAGAGAAGTATCTCTTCTACTCAACCATCCTCTCTATCACTACTAGCAACGGTAAATCCCACAATCTTCCGGAATCGTCGAAGTTGGCGTCCACCAGCTACCAATTCACAACAACCAGGTCCTATCACTGTTCTTTCTCATCATGCTCAACACCAATCCAAACCTTATTTGGGTCGTTGTCAAGCATATGTATTCAAGGACATATTTCCAAACGATACCCGATGTTTTAGCTTGTCACTAAATAACAATCCCTAACACCTCATCCTCAAGGATCTCGGGGATATGACACCTCTACCCTAGTAACCTCGTGCTAATCATGTTGTTCTCGGCAACAACACTACTCCTACTTTCTCTTCATGCCTTGTCAGATGCAGATTGGGCTAGCAACAAAGACGACTATAGCTCTACGATTGCCTATATTGTCTATCTTGGTCATCATCCTATTTTTTAATCCTCTAAGAAACAACATACAATTTCTCGATCATCCATAAAAGCTGAGTATCGATCAGTTGCTGCTACTACTTTAGAAATCAATACATTTTGATTTGTTCCCTTCTCACAGAGCTTGGTGTCCATCTTCCCAGACCGCTTGTTATTTATTGTAACAATGTTGATGCCACCAATCTCTGTTCTAATCCAATGCGCATGAAACATGTGGCAATTGACTATCACTTTATTCGAGATCAAGTCCAATAAGGTGCTCTTCGCGTTACTCATGTTTCCTCAGTAGATCAACTTGTCGATGCTCTTACCAAACCGCTTCCATAAAGCTACTTTCAAGAATTAAGGATCAAGATTAGTGTCTCCTCCAGAGCTCCATCTTAAGGGGGAATATTTGAGAATTAATTACAATAGTTATTAGAGAATTAATTGCAATAGATTTTCTTTATGAGAATTAATTACAATAGATTTTCTTTTTATATTTAAATTCCTTTAATTAATTGTAATCCCTTAATTCTATCATAGTTTTTCCTATTTTTGTAACCCATAGCAATGCCCAATTTTGTGTATATATATTTTTATTCTTAATCAACATAAAAGTCAAGCCATTGTTTCTCAATATTCTTTTCTCTATTGCAACGTGTTAAACTTCATTAATTCTTACATACCTATTAATCGGTATATTTAAGTTAAGATTCTAAACTCAATAATGGAAATTAGTACGAGTTAAATGGTGGATAATTTTCTATTTCTTCACATGCAAAGATTTTTTTTTAATAAAATTTTAAGCTAATTTCAATTGAATTTTTTTTTTCGAATGCAAAACGTTTAGCTATTAATTATATATATATATATATATATTGATAACTATTAGCAATACATATATACTTTTTAATTAAATAAAAATACACTACCAGAAAATTCCAGAGTAATAAATTCGTTATTTAAATCAAGCTTTCAATTTCAAAATGTATTATTACGCTTACATTTGGTGAAAATATATATCATCAGAAAAATTATTACAGTAGCACGTCAGGCCCATTGCTTGTATACCGGTCCTGTTATCGGCCCATCCTGCGCCCATTTCCGTGCCAGTACTTTTGTCGGCCCATCTCGTTTTCTGTCCCTACTTTTGGCCCATTATAATAACTAATATTTTAATTATTATATTTATTTTAATTGTTAGATGATTGACTAGACAATACCATTCATGGAATCATAGAAATTCGCTATATGTATAAATAAAATCGTAGGTTTTTCCTTTTTTTATTTTTTCAAAGTATAGAGAAATATGGTGATGAAATTTCATCAGCCGTTGAAAATGTGTACGATATTTATTGATATCACTGGAAAAAGAAAAAAATAAAAAATAAACAAATTATTAACCCTTCGAAAATGTCAACTTGACCATCATATATATATATATATATATATATAATACGACAAATACTCCACAAAAATATTAATATCCAATTCGTTGTTGACATTTTTGAGAGGTTTTTGTTATATTTGAAAAAAAAAAAAAAAGAATACCAATGTATTTTATATAGTTTATAAAGGTGATCGATGTAATCTATCAATATATATACATATATATATATAGATATATATATTAAGGATATAACATACCATTTATTATCTACTGAAACTATATATTCTGTATTACCTATTGAAACATTTTTCACGAGAAGAAGTGAAATATCCCAACTTCAGGTAATTTAAAAAAGTAAATCAAATAGTATTAAAATATGTGTAAATTTAAATCTTAAAATTTATTTATTTTAGTAAATAAAAATTAGATAACCTAATAAAATCGGATTAGAAAAAAACATAGAACATAATGAACTAAATTAGCATGGTAGGATTAGCAGAGAAATTAATATGAAAATTGAGACTAGAGTATTCTATTTTTTCCATCTAAAATACCAAATTTGAGCCTAAATTCATTATTTCTACTACCTAAATTCCCAACTGTCATTTCCAATCCTAAATTCAAAAAGAAAGTCCTAAATACTTCAATTTAGCTAAATAACCATCTTAACCAATTAAAAATTCCATGCTAAGCTATAAACTTATTTAGCTAATTAAAAAAAAATCAAAATAACTGAATTCCATTTTTAATTTCGCACAATTATTATCAAAATCCCAAGTCCTTAAATAAAATTAACCAACCCATTAAAATGACATGCCAAACCCATCTACAAAGACAAGGGCCCATGCCCACGTCTTAACCATTAATTAATTACACAATTATCATAAACAAAAGCTTAATTAGGTACTAATTCGACTACCCACACATTGACACATGTCTATTACTATTTCTTTACAAGCCAATCGAAAAGATCATGAGCAACAAACCACTAGTTAAACTTAATCATACCTTAACCCATGAGACCACAATTAGTTTAACCCTTAAGTTCAGTCTAAACCTATCCAAAACCCTAAAATATACTCCACAACCCACACAAACCCCCCCTTTTCCCCACGCACACATCCCAACCCCCACCACTCCCCCCACCCCCCCCCCCCCCCAAAAAAAAAAAAAAAAAAAAGCCGCACAACCAGCAACTCCCTTTCATCAAAATATCACTCAAATTACTCTCTATAATATTATCAAAGTCCATCTAAAAATCAACCCCACACCTTTGTCAAATTCAAGCAAAAATTAAGGGTAATTGCATACCCTTATTTCCTAAATTCCATACATTATTTTATCACCGTTCTAATCTCTTTATCCATGTTAATGTGGGATAAATCAACAATTGAAGATCAAGATTAAAGAATTTGAGAAGCTTCATCAACTTCAATCTTGGTGGAGTAGTGGAAGCTAAAATTAGAGTTTTCATTTTGTTTAGTAAGTATTATTTAAATCTCAATGGATGAATGTAAAAACAGCGATAAAATTAGTGTGTAAATAATGTGAATCTACATATAATATAGTAGGTAAAATGCATAGATTAACAAATGTAGATATATAGTATGAAGCATGCTCTTAAATATACTTAAATAGTGATTTAATGAATTAAATGCCTAGATCAATAAATTGATATGATAATTATAATAATGATATGTGATTGATATGATTATTGATAATATATGGGTGTGTTTATGCTAATTGCAAATAATTTTAACTTAGGAATTTAGAAAATAGGCTAGAAATTATGATAAATAGGTATATTATGTGATAAATTAACAAAATCATTTATATATATATGCATCTATGGATGTATGAAACTAATATAATATGATATTAATTGTTGTTTTGGTGGAATATGTATGATTTAGGAATTACATTATATGATTATTAAGGCTGGAAATCCTCATTTTGCTAGAATTTGAATAAATAAAATAAAATATCAAATGATTATAATTTTGCATGAAATTTTGTGAAATGAATGCTTAATAAGTTTATATTCAAATTGAAACAAATTTTAAATCATTTAAATTTTTTTAGAATTTTCTTTCTCATATGCACTATTTTATACAGAAATTGAACTAGTTTACTTCAAAGATTGAACTAGCCACTTTTAAACCTCCTTTCCTTGCTAGATCCAGTTAGACCAAACCCCTAGGATGTCTAGTTATTATATGTGAACCGAACCAGAGAGAGAAATTCAATAATAGTGGTGAGTCAAACCTATCTTTGAACCATACGCAGCCAGATCCTCTATTCTAACCCTGTTTTTGGTTATTTTTAGTAATTTGACTTTAATTAATTTAAATAATTATCAAACTAACTTAATTAATGGGCTAAATTAGGTTAATTAGGCAAAATAGATTGTTATTGTTCTTAATATGTAAATTAGGCTTAGTTGATTGTTTAAGGTTGAATATAATCAAATGGGCTTAAATGGATTAAATGTGTTAAATCGAATAATTATTAGCTTTTTGTTAAACAAATGAGCTTAAAATAGGTAATTGACAATTAAATGGGCCTTATAAGTATTATGGGCTACAAAATTAAATTAACTTAAATAGTAAAAGTAGGATTAATATGACTTAGATAACTTGAAGTGGGCCAAGATGATAGAAATCGGTTTAATATGACTTGAATAATTTAAAATGAAATTAAAAATAAATTTAAGACTAACTTGGCTGTTGGTTTCTCTCAATCAAGGATTTTGATGATAACAAAAATTAATGAAATAACGATTATTTTGAGTATGTTTTATCAGAAAGTTATCTAGAAAGTTTATTCAAGAGGATTCAAATATTTATGATAAGTCAGAAGCTTAGGCAGAAGGAACATCTATTATGAACAAAGGAAAAATGATAAGTCAGAAGCTTAGGCAAAAGGAACGTTAGTTATGAACAAGTACACAGATGAAAGGCAGAAGGAATGTCAGAAGATACGATATGAAGAAAAACAAAATATTTGATATGATGAAGACCTAGCTCCAATGATTAAATATATTTGGGAAATATATCTAATCTGTTCCACAAAAGTTGGTTCATAATCCACAGGGTATTTTATTATTTTCTAATTAAAATAAGATGAGAAAGTTTAAGTAATTTGAAAATTAATTTGGGATAAGATTATGCAAGTAATGTTCGGATATTTTTTTTCATAAATATATATAGATTTCAGGAGCTTGTCCGAAGTCAGAAATTCATGGAACAGAAAAATAAATATCCCAGGCGTGATACATTGAACCGATTCAAGACGTGATCAACAAGAGGAATGTTTGAATTTGTTTGTTTGAGATATTCATGCAAGATTGTAGAGATTTGAAGTTATCTCACTCTCGAGGAAGCTTATCAGACGATTCAAAATTCAAATCCAGATGAGGATAGACTTGAAGAGATATTGTACTCGACATATCAGGAACAAATCTTCATTTTTGCGAGAAATCTGGAAAACAAGTTAATCTGGAACGCAGCAGATTGTTTTCAAGTGTTGAGAAGAAAAAATATACGAACAACTTCAAAAAATAGAAGGCAGAAGTAGAGCAAAAATAACAAGAATTCAAAAGCATTCAAGAGCGAAATTACTGTCATTATTTTCATTGTTCTTTCGTATTGTTCAAAAACCGTTGAGGACCTTTTACTTTATTTTCCTCAGATTTTGATAAATTATTTTAGTGATTGTGAGTTGCAAGTAGGCTCAGTAGATTGGTTGTTGAGAGAATCAAGCTGAGTGAATTGTGAACTTCTTGTAACTATTCTTATTTATTGGATTAGTGGAAAAACCGGTGTGGATTACCGGTGACCCTGGCTTGGAGCTGGAAGAGAGGATTGACGCTCAAGGCGGAACCTCTATAATTCGTTTTGCATTTCTCTCTTACTCATCTCTCTTTAATTGTGTAATTTTAATTTGTTTTATTGCATTTGATCGTCAGTCAGAAGGTTAATCAGAGAGTGTTGTTCTTATTGTTCTTGAGTCAGAGAGTTGGTCAGAAGGTTCCGAGAAGAAAGTTTTCAAACTATAGTTTAAATATTCGTGAGATTATTCATATAGGATAATTTTGGTTTATTATTTTAAAGAAGTTTTTCATCAAATTCATTTATTTTATAAAGATCAAAAGCCATTTTATTAGTATAACCAAGTGTGTGAAAATTTGGTCAAAATTTTTATTATAACCAATTCACCCCCCCTCTTGGTTATCATTTCGGGACCAACAATTGGTATCAGAGCGGTTCTCATCTATTTTTGAGTGATCTTTTCAAATGGCTGATAATAACATTGCTATCAATCGAGCTCCATATTTTGATGGAACAAATTATCTCTATTGGAAAATGCGTATGTCTACCTACATAAAGGCTAATGATTATGCATCTTGGCAGGTGATTTCCTTTGGAGACACACAAGTGGTTATGAATGATGATGGCAGTTTTACGGATGAACAATTGAAGCACATTGAGAAAAACAATAAGGCTAAGAATCTCTTACTCACTACTATAGCTCCTTCTGAATTCTATTTAATTTCTTCTTGTGAAAATGCAAAAGAAATTTGGGATACACTATCCAACACTTATGAAGGAACTAATACTATTAAGGAAACAAAGATTAATTCTTTGTTGCAACAATATGAGTTATTTAAGATCAAACCTGAAGAGAAAATAAGAGAAGCTTTTAATCGTTTTACTGCTATAACTAATGAACTGACTTCTCTTGGAAAGAAAATGGATGATTCTGATTTAGTCAGGAAGATGCTCAGAATATTGCCAAAGTCATGGGATGCTAAAAAGACAGCAATTGAAGAAGCCCAAGATCTGAACAAGTTAACTCTTAGTCAACTAAGGGAGAAACTATTAGCTTATGATCACACATTAACACAACTGAAGAAGCCGAAGGAAGTTCAAGAGCAATAGCTTTCAAAGCAAGGAAAATCACAAATGATGAAACTGATTCCGATGATGACAACATGGAGGAAAACATTGGCATGCTTGCAAGAAGATTGAGCAAGTTCTTCAAAGGTAAGAAATATAATAATTTCAATAAAACTAACAAGTCAAGTGCAGGAAAGAATTACAAAGAAAAGGAAGAAAAGAAAGAAAAGAAGGAACTCGTGTGTTACGAATGCAAACAACCTGGTCACATTAAGTACGAATGTCCTGTGTTAAAAAAGAAAATGAAGAAATTCAAGAAGAAAAGTCGTGCTATGATGGCGACATGGAGTGACCTTGATGAATCAGAAGGTGAATCAGAAGATACAAGTGACAATGAAGAAGAAGCAAATTTGTGTTTCATGGCTGCATCTGAGGTACATTCTGATTCCGATGAAGATATAAATGAAAATGATATTTATTCTGAAATGAAAAAGTTACTTAGAGCATTAAAAAGGCAGATGTAAAAATTACAAAATTAGAAGTAGAAAATAAAGCTCTTAAGAACGAAAAGGATGTTTTGCGTCAAACTAATAAACTTCTTATTGATGAAAATGATATTTTGAAAACTGATAATGAGAAGTTGTTTGTCAAAACTGATGGTATCAAGAAAGAAAATGAAGTTTTGAAAACCGAAATTAAGAATTAAAAGGAAGGGTTGAAGATCTATCTCAATGATAAAGAACACGTTCAACAAATTTAATGAAAGTGATAAGAAATTGAATATGTTAATTGGAAGTCAAAGACCACCTTTATTAAACATGGATTAGGATATGAATCTGGAAATTCCTCAAATAATATGAAAAAGACGATTTTTGTGAAAGAAAACAAATCAACGAATAATCAAGTGGCTGTCCGTAACGAAAAAGCAAGAACAGTACCAGCAGAAGGAACATCAGAAGGTATGTTCAACCAAGCTATCCAAGCAGAAGGTACACCAGAAGGTACAGGTATGCTTATAATGATTATCCGACACATTATAATTATAAAAGAGGAAATCAAAGGTATCATCAACAACCATATGCATGTTCATTTTGTAATAAAGTAGGTCATATTGAAAAATATTGTTTCTATAAAAGAAACAAGCTCAGTTCATATCAAGTTAAGAAGCAAGATAAAACGAGCTTGACTTATCAAGGACCCAAGTTTGTTTGGGTTCCTAAGAAGGTTTAATCGCCTTTATTTTTGATTGCAGGAACAAGGAGCAAAAATAAAAGGAACATGGTACTTGGACAGTGGATGTTCAGGTATGACAGGAGATCCTTCCTTGTTCACTAGCATAGTTTGGAAAGAAAAAGGGTATGTAAGATTTGGTGATGATAGCCGTGGTAAAATCGTTGGAACAGGTACAATTGGTTATCCCCCATACATGATTGAAAATGTTTCATTAGTTAAAGGATTAAAACACAATCTATTAAGTATAAGTCAACTATGTGACAAAGGATATCAAATGAGTTTTGAGAAAAACAAATGTTTTGCATATAATTCTGATGGAATAAAAATATTTGAAGGATATAGAAAAAGAAATGTATACTTAATTACTCCATCTGATATGAATGTTGAGTGTTGCTTTTTGACTTGAAAATCCATCTGATATAAATACCATTAGTCCCTACCTCATTTTGATAAGTGAAATATTGAATAAACGACGTAATGCTGTTGGATTTCTGTCTTAGTTAATCAATTGCTTGATTTACTAAAAAACGTACACGATCTCATGGTACTTAGTGAGGTTCATGATTTCTAACTCCCTCACCTATCATACGTGTGTTAGAGTTTACTGAGATTACCTACTCCTTCTCCCTAAATAATTCTCTCTTGATTACCCTCGTACGTGTTGTTTCCTTAGGTTATATGTAGCATGATAGTCATATGACAAGCACGTAATCATTACATCATGAATCATACCTACACACTAGCCAATTAGGCCTATTTATACCTAAATGAGCCAAATTTAATCCGATCAAGAAACTCCTTAGCCAGTTAAGGCATAAACTTATCAAATATAGCTTATACTTAATTTTGCTTTATGGATTTATATTCCATGATAATGTGTCCAACATCCTTCCCTATATCAATCGGAGTGATTTCTAAAATATTTTAAGTCTATTATCATTTTTCATGCATTAAATTACCTAATGGACTCATGTAATACTTGTTGGATCTATAAACCCTAAAATATACTTGCTGGGTCAAAATAAGAATTTAGAAGGCCTGATAGCTTTAATTATATCTAAATTAAAATTCAATTGGGTTTTTACACAATTCTTAATTATAATACCCAATTTTACTCAATTGGGCCTAACTAAATATTTAAGCCCAATTCCAACTAAATTATAATCCATGCTCTTAAATGGGCTTAATTATAAATCTCTTAAAGCTCATTACCTTAAATATCAAAAGACTTAGTTAAATTTTTATTGGGCCTAATTTATGACCGCTAAAGGCCCAATACCTCTAAATAAGAAAATCATTCTATTGATTCTCATGGACTCGATTCAAACTACTTAAGCTCAATAACCTAAATGAAATCTAATCGAATGTATCAATTAAGGCCTTATATATACAACACATATAAGACCTTACCTTAAAGAATAACAAACATAATTGAATAATCAATAGGAATTAGATACTTAATTACTTACTTAATATAAATATGGAATATCTTTATACAGATACTATCGCTTCCTACATATATTTTGGCCTATCTTCTGATTTATGCCACACTAGTGACTATTTAGGTACGTAGTGATATGTGTGTTATTTTTTTAGGATAAACATCTTAAATAAATTAATAATTAAAAACGACTAATAATAATCTGAAAATAGCAAATCGTAGTTTCTCCAATAATGTAAACGCACCACACTGCATCATAGTACAAAGAGACATGAGATGAGAGTGATGTACATCACATCGTAGAGTGAAAGATCGGATTTATACATAAATTAGTGTGAGGTATCCTAAAAAGAGACATAGGAAAATAGAAATAATAAAACAATAAACCTAAACGGTTATTATATGTTATGGTCAATTTTGTTTTGTTTATCGATTAAACGGAAACAAAAGTTCTGTTGACCCGTAAGATAGAGGGAGCAGGTTAATTTACTAGTACGTATAACGTAACATATATCCGTTACTGGATTTTATCATTTTTCTTTCCTTTTTTATATATTCCTTGTCCATACAAAATTAAGCTTATATGGTTCATCCTCAGCCACAATACTTGGGATAAAATATATGTTATTTGCAACATTCTATGTCCTTGGCAGTTATACATTCATCTGAATATACCAAATTGATCGAGGAGGTGCCATTGCTTTAACTTTGTGGGCAGTTTTAAAGTTGTAATTTAGGACTTCAAACTTTAAAATTTGTTCGACTGAGTTCCTACTTTATGTATAATTTTAATAGGGTATATTATATCGAAATATCACAATGTTTAGAGATAAGTTCATTTGATATCACAACATTTTGAGTGGTTCAAAAGAGGTTACAATATTTTTGAGTAAGTTCATTTGAAATCACAACGTTTGTGTGGTTAAAAAAAGATCACAAAGTTTAGAGAAATTAATTAATCAAGGTCACTATCTACACATGTTAAAATGAGTTGGATCTTTTGAATGTTAATTTTAAATATTTTTTCTATTGACATATGTTAATAGTGACATCAATTGATCCACTTTTTTAAACGTTGTGACTTTTTTCTAATCACTAGAAATGTTTTAACCTCAGGTGAATCCCCAAATGTTGTGATATTCTAGTATAATTTATCCAATTTAATACAAATATTAGCTTCTACTGATATGGCGTATGAGTATGAATTCTTTTCTCCACTTGGACAAGACCTATGGGTTGGATTAAATAATTTATTATTAAACCCTACAAATAATCTGTAAACAGTAATAATCGAGCATTACATTATTCAGCAACCTCCCTTTCTCATCATATATGATCATCAAACACTATAAACGCTAGATTTCCTACTGTGATCCTCTATCATCTATACCACCATATGCTATAGTGCAAACATAAGGCCACAAATATAACACCATCTAACATAGCTATTATCAATCATCTCATTACTTCACTATCCCTGGTGATTGGGAATAGTAGTGCATTTGCTATAACATGGTCAAATGGACAAAATCAGGAAGAGTGAAAGAGTGATGCATGTGAAATGGAAGATGTGATAAGGTAGTGAATGGGTCAATCGCAGCCATTTTCTCGTATTTTTATATTTTATTTTTTATTTTTTTGTATAGAAATTGCCAATTCAACCGGTTCAATAATCGATGAGTTAGAACCAACAATGAAGTAGTTTTTAAAGCACAAATCACTCGAATCAACTAGAACTAGCAGGTCCATTAGCAATTCTAAACCTTTATTTATGAGTTGCCTCCTGCTTCTGAAACCACTAATGGTGGTTTGGGTCAATTCCCACATGATAATGTCCATTTTTCACCAAGTCAAGTATAGTTAATAGTTTTTAGTAGGGTTGTAATCAAGTAGAGATGAGACGGTATAGTACTTAATCAACTTCGAGTTCGACTTGAAATTCCAATGCTCGAGCTCGACTCGAGTTCAATTGAGCTTAAGATGCTAAGCATGAGTTTGGAAAGAACATTATATAATCAACTTCAACTCGGTTAAGCTTGTTTATACTCGATTTAATATTATATATTTCTTATTTTAATTAAAATAATATTAATACTTAAACTCGATTTGAATTCAATTAACATTTATACTCGACTCGAACTTGATAAAGTTTGATTAGGCTCATGAGCTAATCGAACTAGACATATGAAGTTCGAACTTGGCTCAACAAACTATTCGAGTCGCTTAAGTTCGATTTCAACTTGACTATTATTGAATCAAATTTAGTAAACATCAAACCAAACTCGAGTAGTTTATAAAACGATATGGTTCATTTGCACCCCAAGTTATAAGGACCTCGTCTAGAGTCCCTAAATACCATGCATAAGCTCTCTAAAGACTTTTCCTTTTAAGAACTTCTTTATTTTATCCAAAATTCCTATATTATGTGTTCTTAAGCGCTATTTAATGCTTATATATTATTTGTTCATTTTTTTATTGTTTTATTTCGACATTTACCAAAATTTAAGGAGGAGGAAAAAACAAAATAACTTTTTTTAATTCTTAATGGCTATTTGGATTATCGTTTTGGCATCATTTTGGTATCTTTTTCAAATCGAACTGATGCTAAATTGATACCGATGAAAATCGACAGTTTTGCTCATAAATTAACTAATATTGAACCAATATCAAACCGATACTGATCCAATATAGATTCGATACAAATAAAAATCTAATAATCTAAACAAGCAAATAACTATATAACTAAATCACTTATAAGATTGTCTAAAAAATATAACTAAATCTTCTTATGTGTTAAGCATTATGTATCAAAACAATTAGGAGCATTTTTCAATGAATATTTTCTTCATATCTACTATAGATAATATCACAAATTGTGTCTGAACTTTGATAAAATATGGAAATTAGGTATCTAAACTTTGAAAATGATCTATTTTATACCTAAAACTTTAAAATTGATCAATTTGGTACTTAAAAAACTTTAAAATTGATAAATTTAATAGCTAAAATAACTTTTAATGCACTTTAATAGTTTCTCAATTAAATTATTTCAATACTAAATTTATCATTCTTAAAGTTTTGATACTAAATTGATCAATTTCTTTAAAATCTAATTATATGTTTTGTTAGAGTTTGGGTACTATTTATAATATTAACTCTATCTTCTAACTACCTTAATTTACTATTCTTTGCTTATTTTCAACTTTCGTATGTTTTATATATTATATTACTATAGATATAAAATACACTAAATTCTTCACATCTGTTGATAGTATAAATAACCCACATCAATGCCATAGTTTTGAACAATATGAATCACGAGGTGATCCTTGTCAACAAACCATATTTGATAGCATTAAACAAAATGAAGAATTCATATTTATTGCATACTTTGCTTGACCAACCACGATTATCTTATAAAGAGCGCTGCCCTTTTTTGCCTAGACTGCGTAAGTTGGAATCTGGGTAAAAAGGTATTGAGTTCTGCCATTTGTGACTTTTTTTTTTTTTTTTGGGCAATTATTTGTGACCAGTTGAAATGGTTTTTTTTTAAATTGTTAGTGTAATAACTAGAAATCATAAATCGAATTACGTTTTAATTACGTAAATATTCCTAAACGTACATTCACAGGGAAATGACTCAAATCAAGTCAGCTTTCAGAAATATAAAAATATATGTTTAATATTAGTTAAATCTAACATTTTATAATTTTATTTTTTTGGCCTGAGGAGCTATAACATATAACATTACTATATTTTTTTTCCTTTTACCTTAAAATTTTTATTCTATTCAAAATTTTAATCTTACGTTTGATTGATTACATAAAAATATGGCTATTTAGCTTCTTATTTCTTGGAAATTCAATGGGCAGGCAAAAATTTATGGCTTTGTTTGATTGAGTTGGAAAATATTACAAAGAATATATAATTAATGGGGCCATCGACGTTCATTTTATTTCAGTTTTTTTTGTGAAGCTGAGAAGAGGATATAATACTTCGAACAAAAACTCATGTTAGCGCAAAGTTGCAGATTAAGGACGACAAAGCAATTAAACTAGGGGAAAAAAAAGGAAAAAAAAAAAACGAAGAAAGAAAGAAAGAAATAGAAGTTAATGTGATATTAGGCATTAATGGTTTGGAATATAATAGATAGGATCGAAATGAGAAATTTTTATGATCTGTTAATAAAATTGTCTAGTCGATTATTAAAATAAATATAATACTTAGTATGTTAAGTATTTTAATGGATAATCATGGTTAGATATGAATCTAAACCTTAAATAATCAATTGGATTGGTTTTGTTGAACAAAAATAGAACCATATAATTTTTTCAATAAAATAAAATAAAACGGATTGAGTAACAGAGTAGAAAATCACTTATATATTTAGAAACATTGCGAAATTGAATGGATTAAAATGTGCATATAATGATATTTTTCCAAAGCACCTTTAATAATAAATATAGATAATAAATAAGTGATAGGTTAATATAATAATAAAAGTAAAATACAAAGATGAAATATATATATTGATAACTATTAGCAATACATATATACTTTTTTATTAAATGAAAATACACTAACAAAAATTCCAGAGTAATAAAATTCTTTATTCAAATCAAGCTTTCAATTTCAAAATGTATTATTAATTTATTCCACTTCCATTTGGTGAAAAATATATCATCAGAAAAATTATTACAATAGCACGTCAGGCCCATTGCTTCATAACGGTCCTGTGACTGGTCCATCCTGCGTCCCAGTTTCGTTTGGTACTTTCGTTGGCCCATCTCATTTTCTGCCTCTACTTTTGGCCCAGCGATTAATTCGTCAACGACCATTTTTTTTAACTTAAATGGTTTGTAAAAGTTTGTGGGTATATATATATATATAGAAGCTCATACCACATCAACTGTGATCGAATCACTAAAATGGTTAATATTTTAATTATAATATTTATTTTAACGATTAGATGATTGATAAAATAGTCTTATCGACGGATGATTGAAGCTTTCATATATATTATATATAAATAAAATCCTACGTTTTTCTTCCTTTTTTTTCAAAGTATAGAGAAATATGGTGATGAAATTTCAACATCTGATGAAAATGTGTACGATATTTATTGATTGTAACTCTATGTTCAACTACAAAAAGAATATCACTGGAAAAAGGGGGAAAAAAACAAATTATTAACCCCTCGAAAATGTCAACGTGACTATCATATATTTCAAAAATACAACGAATATCCCATAAAAAATATTAATATCCAACTCGTTGTTGACATTTTTGAGAGGTTTTCGTCATACAGTTTATAAATAACCATCTTAACGAATTAAAAATTCCATGCTGAGCTATGAATTTATTTAGCTAATTGAAAAAAACCAAATTAGCTAAATTCCATTTTTACTTTCTTACAATTATTATCAAAATCTCAAGCCCTTAAATAAAATTACCCAACCCATTAAAATGACAAGCCAAACCCATCTACAAAGACAAGGGCCCATGCCCATGTCTTAACCAATAATTAATTACACAATTAGCACAAACAAAAGCTTAATTAGGTGCTAATTCCGTCACCCATATTGACACATGCTCATTACTATTTCTTTACAAGCCAATGAAAAAGTTCACAAAAAACCAATCATTAGTTAAACTTAACCATACCTTAACCCATGGGACCACAACTAACTTAACCCTCAAGTTCAACCTAAGCCCATCCAAAACCCCCCAATATACCCAAAAAGAAAAAAAAAAAAAAAAAAAACCACCCACCGGTAACTCTCTTTCATCAAAATATCACTCAAATTATTCTCTATAATATTATCAAATTTCATCTAAAACCCCACTCCAAACCCTTACCAAATTCAAGCAAATATTAAGGGTAATTGCATACCCTTATTTCCTAAATTCCATACATTATTCTCTCACCGTTCTAATCTCTTTATCCATGTTAATGTAGGATAAATCAATAGTTAACGATCAAGATTAAAGAATTTGAGAAGCTTCATCAACTTCAATCTTGATGGAGTAATAGAAGACAAAATTAGAGTGCTCATTTTGTCAGTAAGTATTATTAAAATCAATGTAAAAATATTGATGAGATTAGTGTGTAAATAATGTGAATCTACATATAACATAATAGGTAAAATGCATAGATTAACAAATGTGGATATATAGTATGAATCATGCTCTTAAATATACTTAAACAGTGATTTAATGAATTAAATGCCAAGATCAATAAATTGATATGATAATTATAATATACAATATGTGATTGATGTGATTATTGATAATATACTGGTGTGTTTAGACTGATTGCTAATAATTTTAACTTCAAAATTTAGAAAATAGGTTAGAAATTGTTATATATAGGCATATTATGTGATAAATTAACAAAATCATTATCTATATGCATCTATGGATGGATGGAACTAACATAATATGATATTAATTGTTATTTTGATGGAATATGTAAGATTTAGGAATTATATTATATGATTACTAAGGTTGGATTGGAAATGCTCATTTTGCAGGAATTTGAATAAATTAAAAAAAAAAATCAAATGATTATATTTTTGCACAAAATTTTGTGAAATGAAAACAAATTGAAAATTTTCATAATATTTGAAGATTATTTAATATTGTTTTAGAATTTCTTTCTCGGGTGCACTATTTTATAGAGAAATTGAACCAATTTACTTTAAGGACTAAACCAACCACTTTTTGACCTCCTTTTCTTGCGAGACTTAGTTGGACCAAACCCCTAGGATGTCTAGTTTTTATATGTGAACCAAACTAGATAGAAAAATTCAATAATAGTAGTGAACCGAACTCATCTTTGAACCATGTCCAACTATATCTTTTGTTCTAGCCCTATTTTGCGTTATTTTTTAGTAATATTACTCTTAGTTAATTTAAATCAAGCTTTCAATTTCAAAATGTATTATTAATTTATTACATTTGGTGAAAAATATATCATCAGAAAAATTATTACAATAGCACGTCAGGCCCATTGCTTAATACCGATCCTGTGACTGGTCCATCCTGCGTCCCAGTTTCGTGCAGTACTTTTGTTGGCCCATCTCGTTTTCTGCCTCTACTTTTGGCCCAGCGATTAATTCGTCAACGATCATTTTTTCTAATGGTTTGTAAAACTGTGTAGGTATATATTATATTATATATATATATAAGAAATTCTATGACGGGACCGGTTCCATTACTATCCAATAGCTCATACCATACCAATTGTGATCTAATCACTAAAATAGTTAATATTTTAATTACTATATTTATTTTAACGATTAGATGTTGACAAAATAGTCCTATCGACAGATCATTGGAGCTTTCATTTATATATATAAATAAAATCCTAGTTTTTTTTTTTTTCAAAGTATAGAGAAATATGGTGATGAAATTTCAACATCTGATGAAAATGTGTCCGATATTTATTGATTGTAACTCTATGTTCAACTACAAAAAGAATATCACCGGAAAAAGGGGGAAAAAAACAAATTATTAACCCCTCGAAAATGTCAACGTGACTATCATATATTTCAAAAATACAACGAATATCCCATAAAAAATATTAATATCCAACTCCTTGTTGACATTTTTGAGAGGTTTTCGTTATACAGTTTATAAATAACCATCTTAACGAATTAAAAATTCCATGCTGAGCTATGAATTTATTTAGCGAATTAAAAAAAACCAAATTAGCTAAATTCCATTTTTACTTTCTTACAATTATTATCAAAATCTCAAGCCCTTAAATAAAATTACCCAACCCATTAAAATGACAAGCCAAACCCATCTACAAAGACAAGGGCCCATGCCCATGTCTTAACCAATAATTAATTACACAATTAGCACAAACAAAAGCTTAATTAGGTGCTAATTCCGCCACCCATATTGACACATGTTCATTATTATTTCTTTACAAGCCAATGAAAAAGTTCACAAAAAACCAATCATTAGTTAAACTTAACCATACCTTAACCCATGGGACCACAACTAACTTAACCCTCAAGTTCAACCTAAACCCATCTAAAACCCCCCAATATACCCAAAAAAGAAAAAAAAAAAAAAAAAAAAAAACCACACCACCAGCAACTCTCTTTCCTCAAAATATCACTCAAATTACTCTCTATAATATTGTCAAATTCCATCTAAAACCCCACTCCAAACCCTTACCAAATTCAAGCAAATATTAAGGGTAATTGCATACCCTTATTTCCTAAATTCCATACATTATTCTCTCACCGTTATAATCTCTTTATCCATGTTAATGTAGGATAAATCAATGGTTAACGATCAATATTGAAGAATTTGAGAAGCTTCATCAACTTCAATCTTGATGGAGTAATAGAAGACAAAATTATAGTGCTCATTTTGTCAGTAAGTATTATTAAAATCAATGTAAAAATAGAGATGAAATTAGTGTATAAATAATGTGAATCTACATATAACATAATAGTAAAATGCATAGATTAACAAATGTGGATATATAGTATGAATCATGCTCTTAAATATACTTAAATAGTAAATTAATGAATTAAATGCCAAGATCAATAAATTGATATGATAATTATAATATACAATATGTGATTGATGTGATTATTGATAATATACTGGTGTGTTTATACTAATTGTTAATAATTTTAACTTCGAAATTTAGAAAATAGGCTAGAAATTGTTATATATAGGCATATTATGTGATAAATTAACAAAATCATTATCTATATGCATCTATGGATGTATGAAACTAACATAATATGATATTAATTGTTATTTTGATGGAATATGTATGATTTAGGAATTATATTATATGATTACTAAGGTTGAAATTGGAAATGCTCAATTTGCAAGAATTTGAATAAATTAAAAAAAAAATCAAATGATTATATTTTTGCACAAAATTTTGTGAAATGAAAACAAATTGAAAATTTTCATAATTTTTGAAGATTATTTAATATTGTTTTAGAATTTTCTTTCTCGGGTGCACTATTTTATAGAGAAATTGAACCAATTTACTTTAAGGACTAAACCAACCACTTTTTGACCTCCTTTCCTTGCGAAACCTAGTTGGACCAAACCCCTAGGATGTCTAGTTTTTATGTGTGAACCAAACTAGATAGAAAAATTCAATAACAGTAGTGAACTGAACTTATCTTTGAACCATGTCCAACTATATCTTCTGTTCTAGCCCTATTTTGCGTT
Organism: Combretum micranthum; assembly: GCA_024138025.1. NCBI lineage: Eukaryota > Viridiplantae > Streptophyta > Magnoliopsida > Myrtales > Combretaceae > Combretum > Combretum micranthum. Next base: position 109,647 of record JAMXBD010000379.1, read on the forward strand.
ATTTTTTAGTAATATTACTTTTAGTTAATTTAAATAATTTTCAAACCAAATTGATTAATGGGCTAAATGAATATAGTATGAGCTTAAATTAATTTAAATAAACTATTATGGTAAATTAGGCTTAGTTGATGGTTTAAGTTTGAATATAATTAAATGGGCTTAAATGGATTAAATGTGTCGAAACGAATTATTATAGGCTTTTAGTTAAACAAATGGCCTTAAAATAGGTAACTGGCAATTAAATGGACTTTATTAAGTATTATGGGCTATAAAACTGAATTAAGAATTATTTTAGAATTAAATTGGCGAAAATGACCATAACGAGCTTAAATCGTAAAAATAGAATCAATATAACTTAAGTAACTTAAAATGGGCCAAGATGATAGAAATAGGTTTAATATGACTTGAAAATTTAAAATGGACTTAGAAATAAATTTAGGGCCAACTTGGCTAATACAATTGATTTTGGACTTTGATAATTAATTATAGGCCAAGACACAAAATTAAGGTCCAATTTGATTAAGTAGCTATAAATAAGCTTAAATAATTAAAATTGGCATAGAAATATAACTTTAGGATAAAAAATTTGTCGTCTAGCCAATTATGCCCATTTATATCTAAATGGGCCAAATTAAATATTTTCGAGAAATTCCTTAGCCAATTATAGTTTATACTTAATTTTATGCTTCATGGACTTATAATCCATAATAATGGGTCCAACATCTTCTCTGTATCAATTGGACCCATTTTTTAAATATTTAAGTCCATTATCATTTTTATGTATTGAATTACCTAATAGACTCATATAACACTTGTTGGATCTATAAATCCTGAAATACACTTAATGGGCCTGAATAAGAATTTAGAAAGCCTAGTAGCTTTAATTATATCTTAAATTTTAATTAGGCTTTTACACAATTCTTAGGGCTAATACACAATTTTACTCAATTGGGCTTAAATGGGCTTACTAAATATTTAAGCCCAATTCCAACTAAATTATAAGCTACACTCTTAAACGGGCTTAATTATAAATCCCTTAAAGCCTATTACCCTAAACATCAAAAGAATTAGTTAAATTCTTATTGGGCCTTATTTAGAACCTCTAAAGGTTCGATACCTCAAAGTAAGAAAATCAATCTCTTGACACTCATGGGCTTAATTTGAACTACTTAAGCCCAATAACCTAAATGAAATGTAACCAAAAGTATCAATTAAGGCCTTATATATACCATCACATAGACACTATCACTTTTGACATATCTCCTAGTTTACCTTTTGATTTGTACCAGAATAGCAACTATTTAGGTACCTAATGATATACGTGTTGCTTGTTTAGGATCAACATCTTAAATAAATTAATACTTAAAGAAAATTAATAATAATTGAGTGCTTGATTATACATGGTCGTTCTTCGACTTTAGCCGAAGGGTAACAACCTTACTAGGCGATGCCAACATAGTAGTTAAGATTTTAGGCTATCAAGGATGGCTCGACAAGTAGCTAATAGGGGAATGGTAGTGGGATAACATATACTTACATTGCAAGAGAAGTTACACATGTATAGTTTAGGATTATGGGCTTCGTTAAACTAAACCGCATAACCAATTGAAATAATTAGAGTCTCGTAACGGCTATAACCCCTAAACGAAGCTATTGCTTGTTAAAGATAGGAGATGTAGATATTTGACTTATATATATATATCAACCTCTTAGACAATTTGATGCGTGCTTGGCACAAATTTGAAATTTGCCCAAACTCTAAGAATCAAGAAAGCGGACCTTGACCCAATGAAATATTCAAATCTGGATCTGAAACTCCATGAACCATGGTATGATAAGATGGAATTGACCTCGACCCTATGGTTGAGTAACCCAAAGAACCTTGATATGATGATCACAACCCTATTTGATATACCTACCTAGAACCTTGGTATAATGATGAACTTAATAAGAATTCAAATTCTTTGAAGAAATTATAAGTTCTCAAAAGAACTCAAAGAGAAATGGTTTCTCTTAAATTGTATTTCACAATGAAAAATATATTATGTAATCTAATTTGTCTATGACCCTAGCCTTAATATATAAGCTATTACAAGGCATAACTGAAAAATCATAATTGTGGCAATTACGTAATTGATAACGTAACTAAAAAAAAAAAAAACCATAATTGTGGCAGTTACGTAACTGATAACGTAATTGAAAATATAATTATGATTAATCCCTGCATTATTAAAAAATAAAAATAAAAAAATTCGAAAAGACACAAAAAATTAAATGAAGGTCGGCGGCATTGGTCTTTGCACTGGTGGTGTTGAACCCAAAACAGACAGCGCTAGACTGATTTCCATTGGTGATGTTGTAATATCCTTTTGGGTTGGGAAAATGATAGTAAAAGTCTTCATTTTTTGTTCTAAATTGATGTTGGTGAACTTCGAGTGACCTTCAACAAATTTTTGCATAAATCCTTAAAATCTTTCTCGAAGCTTATTGGCTTTATTTCGTGTAATCATCCCATCACGAACTTGAATTTGTTGAGGTGAACTTAATGCAATTATATCTTCATCATTCGCCCTCTCTTCAAAAGGATGCATCGAATTGGCTTTACTTACATCAAAAGGACTTAAATCAGAAATATTGAAAGTAGCACTTACATTGTACTCACCTGGTAAATCTAGCTTGTAGGCATTGTCGTTGATCTTTTCTATCACTTGGAATGGTCCATTGCCTCTAGGCTCTAATTTTGATTATCTTTGAGATGGAAATCTCTCTTTCCTGAAGTGCACCCACACCCAATCACCTGGTTCAAAGGTAATCTTTTTCCTGCCCTTGTTAGCTTGTTGAGTGTATTGCTCATTTCTCTTTTCAATTCTCTATCTCACTTATTCATGCAATTTCTTGACAATTTCTGCCTTCTTCTTACCACCCAAGCTAATTCTTTCATTAACTAGTAAAGGCAATAAATCTAAAGGAGTTAATTGGTTAAAACCATAAACAACTTCAAATGGAGAAAAACCAGTAGTAGAATGAACCGTGCGATTATATGAAAATTCAACAAATGGTAAACAATCTTTCCAATACTTCAAATTCTTTTGAATTACAGCTCTTAGCAAAGTCGTCATCGTCCTGTTCACCACTTCTGCTTGTCCATCAGTTTGTTGATGACTAGTATTAGAAAACAATAGCTTAGTTCCCATTTTGCTCCACAAAACTCTCCAAAAATGGTTCACAAACTTGACATCCTGGTCACTTACAATGCTTTTAGGCACTCCATGTAACCTAACAACTCCTTAAAGAACAAGTCAGCAATATGAGATGCATTGTCAGTTTTATAACAAGCAATGAAGTGTGCCATTTTTGAAAATCTATCAACAACAACGAAAATTGAATCACAACCCCTCTTAGACCTAAGTAAACCCAAAACAAAATCCATAGAAATGTCAGTCCATGACTCACTAGGAACAGTTAAAGGGATATACAATCCATGAGGCATCACCTTAGATTTGGCCTTTTCGCAAGTAACACATCTATTACAAATCCTTTCTACATCCTTTCTCATATGTGGCCAATAAAAATGTTCATTTAAAATATCTAAGGTTTTAGTACACCAAAATGCCCCAGTAATCCTCTACTATGAGATTCTCTAACAAGTAATTATCTTATTGAACATTGAGGAATACAATTTTTCCTCTCTAAACAAAAATCCCTCATGTCTATAAAACTTGTTAAAAGCTCCCTCTTCACAAACAACAAAAAACAGTAGCAAAATCAAGATCAGTAGCATACAACTCTTTAACATGGTCAAAACCTAACAACTTTGCATTAAGAGTTGATAGAAAGACAAACCTACGTGATAATGCATCAGCAACCACGTTTTCTTTACCTTGCTTGTAGCTGATCACATAGGGAAAAGTCTCAATAAACTCCATCCATTTGGCATGTCTCTTGTTCAATTTCCCTTATCCTTTCAAATGCTTCAGTGATTCATGATCTGTATAGATGACAAATTCCTTTGGCAACAAGTAGTGTTGCCAAGCCTCCAATGCTCTCACCAATGCATATAGCTCCTTGTCATAAGTAGGATAACTCAATGGCGCTCCATTTGGCTTTTCATTGAAATATGCTATTGGCTTGCCCTCCTGCATTAGTACAGCTCCAATGCCAACACCAGATGCGTCACATTCAATATCAAAAGCCTTGGAAAAATCAGGTAAAGACAACAAAGGAGCATAACATAATTTTTCTTTAAGCAAATTGAAAGCTTTTTCTTATGCTTCTCCCCATTTAAATCTAACAGATTTCTTCACAACTTTAGTCAATGGCATTGCTAAAGTGCTAAAGTCTTTTACAAAGTGTCTATAAAAACTAGCAAGGCCATGAAAACTCCTTACCTCAATGATGCTAGTAGAAGTAGGTCAATCCTTGATTGCCTTAATTTTCTCCTCATCCACTTTTATGCCTCTAACACTGACCATAAATCTTAAGAATATAACTTTGTCTAAACAAAAAGTACATTTCTTAAGATTAATATGTAAATGCTCTTTTTTCAAAACAGATAGTACACTCCTCAAATGATTCACATGCTCTTCTAAATTTTTATTGTAGATTAAATGTCATCAAAGTACACTACAACAAATTTTCCTATGAAAGGACGCATGACATGATTCATTAATCTCATGAATGTACTTGGTGCATTAGTTAGTCCAAAAGGCATGACTAACCATTCATAAAGGCCCAACTTGGTTTTAAAAGCAGTTTTCCATTCAACCCCTTCTTTCATTCTAATTTGATGGTAACCACTTTTAAGATCAATTTTAGAAAATAGACAAGAACCATGCAATTCATCAAGCATATCATCTAATCTAAGAATAGGATGATGATACTTTACCTTGATCTTATTAATAGCTCTACAATCCACACACATTCTCCAGGTTCCGTCTTTCTTAGGCACAAGCAATATTGACACAGCACAAGGACTCATGCTTTCACGAACAAACCCTTTTGCCAATAACTCCTTTACTTGCCTTTGGATCTCTTTAGTCTCTTCAAGACTAATCCTATAGGCTGGTCTATTTGGAATGGAAGCTCCTGGTATGAAGTTTATTTGGTGCTCCATTCCTCTGATTGGTGGCAACCCTCCAGGAATCTCTTCAAGAAACATATCTTCATATTCTTGCAAAAGAGACACAATTGAACTAGGCAAAGTTGAGTCATGATCATTAGCAGAAAACATGATCTCCTTGTATATAAGTACAATTAAAGATCTTTTCTCATTTACAACACTCTTGATCTCACTTTTAGTTGCAAAACAATTTAATTGTTTCTTCTTCTCACTTTCTCCTTTTTTCTCACTAGCCACTTTGTTTTTCCTCTCTATCACTCGTGTATCATCCTTACTAGCTCTCGTGTTTTCTCTCTTTTTCTCATTAGCTCTCAACATGTCCTCTTCCTATTCAATTTCTTTTGATCTTCTTGAACTTGTTAGGGGTGTCAAAGCTTTAAGTAAAATGTCTTCTCATTTTGTCTCACTATGAAACGATTTGAACGCACTTCATGAGTAACATTCCTGTCAAATTGCCATGGTCTACCAAATAATATATGGCAGGCATTCATAGGCACTATATCACATAATACTTCATCCTTATAGTTTCTCAAAGTAATCATTAAATTCACCTGCTTATTCACTTTCACTTCTCCAAAGTCATCCAACCATTGCAACTTGTAAGGCTTAGGATGTTTCAATGTGGGCAGTTTAAGCAATTCCACTAGATTAGCACTTACCACGTTGGCACAATTACCACCATCAATGATTAAACTACAAGCCTTGTCTTTCAACACAACTCGAGTGTGGAAAATGTTTTCTCTTTGCTACTCAAGATCTCCCTATTCTACCTGTTGTGTACTCAAAGTACGTCTGATAACTAATGATAGGTTTAAAGCATCTACCTCCTCAGTATCAGTAACATCTTCTAATTCAGGCACCTCATCATCATCTCCTTCACTTTCACTAGTTGTTTTATACTTATCATTTCCCAAGGCAATCATGGCTTTCTTGTTAGGATACTGGGAAGCTATATGACCAACACCATTGCACCTAAAACAACAAATTTTACTCAAACCAGATTGAGATTTAGATTTACCTTTGGATTTGCTAAAAGGCTCCTCATTTGAAATAGCTTAAGTAAATTTTTCTTTCTTATTCTTCTTACCTCCTTCTTCTATGGAGTAGGAGAAGAACCTGCAAAATTGTATTTCTCCTTCCTCTTAAGCTGGCTCTCAACTTTCAAGGCCATCTGATGCATTTCATCCAATTCCATATAGTGCTGCAATTCAACCTTATCTACAATATTTCTATTCAAACCATTCAAAAACCTTGCCATAGAGGCTTCACTATCCTCTTGGCTATCAAGCTCCATCATGAGTGTCTCCATCTCCATGTAATACTCTGTAATACTCATACTTCCTTGTGAAAGTTTGTGCAATTGGCGATACAATCCTCTAGAATAATGTGAAGATACAAACCTTTTCCTCATAATCTGCTTTAATTCTTGCCAAGTGCTAACTGGATCCTCTAGATTTCTTCTTCTATTAATTGTCAGCTGGTTCCACCATATGTTGGCATATCCACAAAATTCTACCACGGCCAATTTAACGTTCTTTTCCTCAGAGTAATTGTGACATGCAAAAATCAATTCATTATTACGTTCCCATTCCAAATAAGCATCTGGATCATTCTTGCCCTGAAAAGGAGGAATTTTAAATTTTATAGAATTCAAATTGGTGTCAACTTTCTCACCTCCACTACCAATGCTATCTCTTGAGTTATTATTGCCTCTGAACCTAGCAAGCTTCCTGACTTCCTGTTCACCATTAAAATCAAACTCTTCTCTTGATTTCTTTTGTTCCATGCTATCTATTCGTGTGGTCAATCCATGTAACATTTCAAACACTCTAGCCATATCCTTCTATACATAATTAATCTCATCTTCTTCCTTCCTTAGTGGGTTAGACATCCTATAAGGGTTAGAATTTTTGAACAAATAATAGAAACGGAAACAAAACCTCACTTCACTCCCTTACTTGTATCTCTCACAAAAATTATAGCACTCTTATTTCACACAAACTCAAAATACATTTACCACCTTACCTCTCTATTCTTCGTCTTATGGTTCTGTGTTGAACTTGGATCTCCATTCTTGAATTTTGTTCCTGTTTTGTTCCTTACAATACCTTAATCCTTGGTAAGTATAAAATAGGATCTAAATTCCACTCAACCAGAAAATAAAGACGAATTCTCAATTTCATTTTTTTTACTTGTTTTTCTTTTCTTTTCTTTTTCTTTTGCAACTCTTTTCTTGATTATTTTTTTGAATTTTTTTTTTTTCATTACAAGAACCCTAACAACAAATTCAACAACCAAAGAAATACAAAAGAAAAATATGAACGAACCAATTTAGGGTTTTGATGTACCGTTTTCGATTCTTGCTGAATTAAAACGATTCTTAGAATACCTAGGGCTCTAATACCAATCTGATGCATGCTTGGCATGGATTTGAAATTTGCTCGGACTCTAAGAATCAAGAAGGCGGACCTTGACCCAATGAAATATTCAAATCTGGATCTAAAACACCACGAACCTTGGTATGATAAGATGGAATTGACCTCGACCCTATGGTTGAGTAACCCAAAGAACCTTGATATGATGATTGCAACCCTATTGGATATACCAACCTAGAACCTTGGTATAATGATGAACTCAACAAGAATTCAAATTCTTGAAGAAATTCCAAGTTCTCAAAAGAACTTAAAGAGAAAGGATTTCTCTCAAATTGTATTTCACAATGAAAAATGTATTCTGTAATCTAATTTGTCTATGACCCTAGCCTTAATATATAGGCTATTACAAGGCAGTTACGTAACTGAAAAATCATAATTGTGTAAGTTAAATAACTGATAACGTAACTGAAAAAAAAAAAACCATAATTGTGGCAGTCACATAACTGATAACGTAACTGAAAACATAATTATAATTAATCACTACATTATTAAAAAAATAAAAATAAAGAAATTCGAAAAGACACAAAAATTAAATGAAGGCCGGCGGTATTGGTCTTTATACTGGCGGTGTTGAACCCAAAACAGATAGCACTGAACTGATTTCTATTGGTGATGTTGTAATATCTTTTTGGGTTGCGAAAATGATAGTAAAAGTCTTCATTTTTTTGTTCTAAATTGATGTTGGTGAACTTCTAGTGATCTTCAACAAATTTTGCACAAATCCTTGAAATCTTTCCCGAAGCTTCTTGGCTTTATTTCGTGTAATCTTCCCTTTGGGAACTTGAATTTGTTGAGGTGAACTTGATGCAATTGTATCTTCATCACAGTTGCTGCTACTAGAGACCCTAAGTTCCTAGTGTATTGTCAGAGTATGAAATCTACTGTTGTTTGACACATTTAAATTAAAAATATAAAACTGTTGGTTATTGCATTGCATTTAAGTTACATGCGTGTGATTCATCTCGTATATAATTGAGTTGCTATATAATGGGTTTCAATTTACTTCTTTCTTTTTCAAGTGATGACAAATTTGATGATGATTATTTTGATAGCAAGGGTTATGGTACTGACTTTGAAGGCTTTATTGAGGAGTTTAGTAAGTAGTCTTGTGTTTGACTTTATGTTTATGCTTAGAGTAAACCATGTTCATTTTGATGTATATAGGCTTATAAGACTCCTTTTGAGCCCTAATTTTTTAGTGTCTAGCATCCCATCTTAACTTTTACTTTGCGAGATACTTAGACTTGTCTTTTATACCCTCAGATACTTTTGTTCTAGGCATCACAAATGCTCTGAGATAGTGATACTTAAGGGAGTAACTTAGACTTGACTTTTGTTCTGGGCATCACGGTTACTTGGGAGTAACTTTTTGTGAAATTTTTGTAAAACTTTACTTTTCCTTTGCATTTTAAATATTTTCAAAACCCAATTAAATGATTTCAAAATCTAAAGTTGGATAACAAACAATCGTGATAAATAGATATGTTAGGGTAGCCTTTGTATATAATACCTAGGTATTATACATGGTAAAACCGAATACACATTAACTTTAATCAGAGCGCAACAATAGGTCATGATATCATGATATGAATACAAACCTCTCATGACCACAAGCTAGTCTTAATGTGTTTGTCGTTTTATAGGTGATAGATCCATTAAGGAAAGTAAAGAGTAAAAATAGGATGGTTGGCCCGATGGATTTAGATCTTCTCTGAGTCCATGCAATCTATGGCTTAGGTCTTAATTTTCAAAACCCCTCCTGTAATAATGTGTATGCTTAAATAATACAATGGAATCTTAAAGCTTAAACATAAATTTGCTATAAAGATTAATCTAATAAAAATTTATCATTGTATTGCATATAAAGGTAGTAAATTAAAGAGAATGAGATTTATAAAGATGGTGTTTGTTTCTTGTGGACATACTCTATATTCTCTTTTTAAATAATGTATAGGATTGCTAATAATAATGATAATAACAAGAAGAAGAAGAAGAAGAAGAAGAAGAGAAGAAGAATATTTTTATAAAATGAGAGAAGAAAAAAAATAAAAGTGAAAACTAAACAATTATGAGCCATCAATCATAACATTAATATGTGTAAAAATGTTCATATAGAAGTATAAAAATAGAGTTCAAATGTGAAAAAATTAACTTTCATTGAGGTAAAAGTATATATTTATAAATGCCTACTAAATTTTATATAGATTTATTTTTTCTAAGTTGTTATGAAAATATTGAGATAAATTCCACTAAATATCATATTCTATTGGAATACCGAGTGCAAGATAATTGCATAGTGCCATAAGTAAGTTCTAGTTCTAAATCTTGGAAACTAATACATACAAAGTAAGGTACATATAGCATGTTATACTTTACCAATCTCATACCCCACTCATATTTTATAATGACAACCACATTGTGACTAAAATTATTTATCAATTATACTAGTACATAAAATTAGCTTATTTTAAGTAGGTTTTCATGGGTCAAACTATAAGTTTAATAGTCTATAAATGGATTTGAGAAAAACAATTGAATCTAGACATATATTAAAGCACATCTAAAGTGATTGACCCCATTAAAAATGAATCATGTACTGCCAACTCCCAACACTACATGGTCTCAGCTAGCTCATGAGTGCTCTTCTTGAAAAATGTCTAATATCCTCCATTATATTCCTACAAATGATTGGAATTGCTCATTTGTATGAAGATGGTGATGATGATGATAGTTTTCAACAAGGTAATATATGGTCCCATAGATGAAGCGATTTGTGTTGTTATTTAATGTATAGAAGGTCTTTGGTTCTCCAATCAAATGTGAATTGTGATGGCTTGTCCTTATGCACATAATAATGCATGGGATTTTTTAAACTGCTAATACATAGCAGTTTATAATTTAAGTAAGGTTGAGACCTAAGAAATTTTAAGAGTTTGTGATCTACATACAAGTAGGAAATTTGATATGCCCGAATTTGGAGTTATATTAAATTGAATTCATAGCTCATTATCAAACAATAAAATCAAAGAATGTAAACCATCAATCACATTCTCATACCATCATTTAATATAAAACTATTCAATGCCGTACTAAATCCAAAGTATATGAACAAATAAAAATCCATAGTATATATTACCTTGTTGACCTCTCAAAAGACGTTAGAAGTCATCTAATCCATTCAAGATTAACCACATTCACGATATTACAAGCCAAAACATTGGTATAACAAAAGGAAAAAAACTCAAATCATTAACTGGGAGCTTTTAGAGAGAGAATGGGGTATTAATACACCAATAGAAGGACACATTCTCTTTCGAAAACACGAAGCTACCCAATCTGTTGTCATATTTGCAAATCTTTTAACAAAATACAAACCAAAAGAGCATTTTCTTAATAAAGTGAGACGAGCTTAGCTTTCTTCAAAAATTTCCTTTAAAGACCAATGAAGTTGTTGGGAAAAACCTGCTAAAGCTCGAAATAAATTCAAGCAATCCGAAATGAAAACAATATGCGGTCTATTTAACTCTAGTGCTTTGTTAATTGTAAGAAGAAAAGCATGTACTTCTACTGTTTTTGGGCTGACAGTCTAAACCAAGTGAGATGTACCCCCTATCAAGGACCCATGACAATCCCACACGACTATACTAAGGCCCACTATAGAATTAACCCCAACCCAAGAACCATCTGAATGAATAAAACAAAGTTCATCAAATTCCAAAAGGCCATTTAAAACAAAATCAAACTTATATAGTTGTGAGTTTGTCCTTACATTCTACACAAACCTAACATGTTGCACTTAGCATAGCTTGCATTGCTAAACTTTTCCAAGGAAGCAGGCGTTTTGCCCTCTTCTTTCATCTTTACAATGTCTATTGTATTTCTATTACAATGAATAGTCTCATCTATGGTACAGCTACACTACCCAAAAGGACGGAACTCTAACCTTTCGTTCTCATAATCTACCGAGTTGACCACTCCATGTAGCAAAACCTCCCTATCCTTCACTGTATTTATAAGACAACTCATTTGCTCCACTTTCCTTGAAACCACAACTTTACCCAGGCTTGTCCATTCCTGAAAGAAGCCTTTAATTCTCTTTACTATTACCTAAGGATTAGGTCTTCTATAGTTGAACAAAGCATCATATCTCTCCTTCCATATGAGCCAAGCAACAACCGCCATTTCCATGCCTACCTCACTAGATCTTTTCTCCTATGTCCACCACTCTGCTAAGATTGTCACTCTTGGTTTATATATGTGCAAGCCCAATGCTCCAATCCATATGCAAATAGCCCAATCACAACAAATGACCAAGTACTCTATAGATTCCTTCTCTCCATAAAAAGGACATAAGGGATCAGAGGACACATGTTTATAAAAAAAGATTGAGCTTGGAAGGTGAGGCTCCTAATAGCGCCCTCCAAAAGAAGTGCTTAATCTTAGGTAAGGTATTTATATTTCAAACAGGGCTTAATCTTAGGTAAGGTATTTATATTTCAAACACGTTTTCAAGCCTCTTCACTTTTGCTATATGACGTTGATGCTTTCAGCTGACATGACGATTCTCTTACAACTTGTAGAAAGAAAGGTCGATTAACTGAAAAGAGACCCCAACAATCACTAGGCCAAACTAGCCTATCAGCACCATGGTTAGCAAGTAAAGGGATGCTTTGAATTGCCTATACTTCTTCTGTCATGAAAACAGTTAAATTTCTTGTAATCTCCAAGTCTTACTGTCATCACCAATGAGATCTTTAACCTTCAAAAACCGATTCACTTCATTAGACCTTTCCATCCTTCCTCCCTTGATCCCAAGCAACTACCTATCTCTCCTGACATAAATCTTGGTTCCATACCTAACTTGCTACAAAGCACCATCGAAAACAAACTTTGTCCCTCTAAACAATATTCCATAACTATGAAACTCTTCCCTTACCAGCAAAACAAAACTTCTCTTTAAGGAAATAAATTCCTTTGAAAACACACAGTCATAGTGCTTGAGTGTGTTACTAAATTTGCCATGCCAAATTTGCAAGTAAACTCAAATTTAAAGGATGTAAATCTCTTAATCCCATCTCACCATTAACTCTAGGTTTCGTCATTTTCTCCCAACTAAGAGAATGTATCTTCCCACCCTCATTACACTATCCCCACCAAAATTGAGCTAACAAAGAGTTAACCTAGTTACACTGTTTCTTAGGGAACTAAAAAATACCCATGGAGTAAGTAGGAATTTCACAGGTTACTACCTTAATTAAAACTTCACGACCAACTTTGTTTAGCAAATGCTATTTCCAACCCTACATTTTTTAACAATCTTATCCTTGAAAAATTTAAGTATCTCACACTTTGACCTACCCCATATAGTTAGCCAACCCAAGCACATGTCTAGATTTTGTATACCAAGAGTACCCTTAATACTGCTAATTACCTGCTTCTTTTCCTCCAAAGTATTATGGCTGTAAAATACAACAAACTTGTTAAAATTAATCTCTTGCTCAATGACTCGACAACATGTACCCTCACATCTTTTAGCTTTGTCACGTTTTCTTCTTATGTTTCAGCCAAAAATAAAGGATCATTTACAAATAAAAAGTGGGTTAGCATGGGATAAAAATTATTGATTTTAATACCTTTAATCTCTCCTAAGTATATTACTTTCCTTAGCTCTTTAGATAAAACATTCGCCACTATTATAAACAAATAAGGGGATACTGGATCCCTCTGTCTAATACCTCTAATTGGTTTCACCTTAACCACAATCCGACCATTAAACCTACACATTAAAAAACACTAGACACACACTCTATGATCCATTGAAACCATAGAACAACGAAACTCGTTTTGAGCAAAAGCCATTGCAAAAAATCCTACTCGATCCTATCATGTGCCTTTCTCATATACAATTTAACAACACACAAAATTTGGTTTCCTCTTTTTTGTTTTTTCAAGTGGTGAAAAATTTCATGTGCAATTACTATGTTATCCTATATAAAACATCCTGACACAAAGGCACTTTGATTTTCATATATGAACCCCTCTAAAATAGGTTTAAGTCCGTTAACCAGAATTTTTGAAATTATCTTATAAAGATTATTACATAAACTAACGCGACAGAATTGAGACACATTCATGGGGATTTTGAACTTTAGGAATCAACACTAAATCAATGTGATTAAGTTTAGAAGGGAGTTTACCTATAGAGAAGAAGTTCCAATATGACTAATAAAATATACAAGGAAAGTCATCCGAACCCAGTGCTTTGAGACAATCTAGCTAAAAAATAGCCTCCTTCACTTCCTCATCCCCCACTGGAGCATAAAGGGCCTCATTATGTTCTATAGAAATAACTTTATCAACCTAATCTAGATAACTACTCCTTCTTCTTCCCTTACATGAATGAAAGAGATTTTGAAGATAGATCACAAATAGCTCTCTTATCACTGATTTAGATTCCACTAGCCCTTTCTCACCATTCTCAATTTGAAAAATTTTATTCCTTTGTCTTCTTCTTAAGGTCATATAATAAAGAAAAAATAAGTATTCATGTCCACATACATAAACCAGTTCACTCTAGACCACTGCTGCCAATACAATTCCTCTTTTACCCCACAAATCATCAAGCTCGCATTGAATTTTTTCTTCTTCTTTTTCTTCTTCTACATTATGTATCTCTTCCCTAGCTTGGAGCTCAACTAATTTGCTTTTCAAATTCTCAATCATAACCTTATTATTAGGATAAGCCCATCTACTCCATTTTAATAACTCCTTACTAAAAGCCTATAGTCGATTCATAATACTCACTAGGTCGCCACTATCTAAACCTGCCTACCATACACATCTTACCACCTCCTCACATTTATCTAACACCCTTCACACTTTGTTAAAACGAAACCTCTTATGCCCCCTTAACTCACTAAACTTAGAAAAGATAACCAATGCAACATGATATGAGCCTATAATAGGTTTATGTAAAACTTAAGTTTTAAGGAAATGTTCAAGCCACTTAGACATGCCCAAACACTAATCAATCCTTACCTTAACGAACATTCCATTATTTATTCAACCCTCCCAAGTGAATATCTAACCAAAAAACCAAAATCTCGAAGACTAGCCTCCAACATCATATCATGAAATGTTGTCATCTTTCTTCTATCTCTTCGCCCTCCCCATTTTTCAAAGTCTTCTAAAATTTCATTAAAATCTCCCACACAAATCCATGAACCATCAATTACCCGTGAGATATCTACTAAAGCTATGCCAAAACTTCATCTTTTGTCTAAACTCACATGGGTCAGAAACACCGAGTGAAAGAGCATAATAGTTTCCCATCAACTTATCTCACTTCAACGTATATGTACCAAGAAGTACTATCCAAAATAGTAAGCTACCAATCCATGCTTCGTCACTACAAAGCCAAACCCCTAGCAAAACCCCTTAGGGGCTCATAAAAGCTACCAATATAGCCAAAACGGTTTCTTACACGCTCCATCTTATCAAATTTGCTTTTAGTTTCTATTAAGAATATAACTCCTGGATTATATTTTCTAACTAGGTCTTTTAGATGACAAATCATTAAAGGAGACCCGAACCCTTGGCAATTCCATGAGAGGAAAATCATGACCCCTATGTGGCTATAATAGGCCAGTTACCACTGCTATTAAGTTTATAAAATTCAACGGTTACATCAAATGATTCACAAATTTCTTCCACCACCACACATCTTCTTTCTTTTTCCACTTTGCATTTTCTGGTACCTCCACCACTCTTCTTTACTTTCTTGCCTATATTGATCAATGAGTCATTCTTCTCTACAACAAGTTTAGCCTCTCTTTTTTTTTTTCCTCCACGATAAGCTCTTCTTCTACTTGTCTTTTTAGAGCAATTGATTGAAAGCCACCACTAGTTGTTTATCAAAATTATTGTCAGTTAATTGTTCATTGGCTCCTTCTATCCCCTCCTCCTTATCTGAAGGTGAGATGACAAAATAATCCATGCCCTCTTGAATCTTCAAGTGCCCTTCTTCTTCTCACACAGACACATTTACCTTCCCCCAACTTAGTTTCACACTTCTCCACCATTTTGGGTTATAGTATGTGCATATGTCATGTTTGAACTGGTAGAAAATTGCACTTGGGAGTTGGAATTAACTAAAAAGGGTTGAGTTTCAAAATAAAAGGTTTTACTTAGGCTATGATTTTGGAAAAATAGATGAAACAAAATGAAAAATATCAAAGTTTGGTGATGTATAACTGGGTGAAACATGTGCCTATGATACTTTTTTAAAAAATTACATAAATACAAATGAGATAAAATTAATTATAAATTTACTAGCGTTAAATCCCATGTTCTTTATGCAATTCACATATTTACAAAAGAAACGCCTCTACAACATGCGATTCACCCAAAACTTAGTGTAATTCTTAATAAGTCACATTTAGAATAAACGATTCACCTTAAATTGCATATTGGTCATGTGATTCATGTCTACGTTAAATTGCATGCAAGACATGCGACTCACATAAAAATATGTGAATCGCATGTTGACGACGCGATTTTGCATCGGTATATTGGTAATTAATTTTATGTAATTTATATTTATGTAAATTTATTTAGACGGGATAGTAATAATATAATTTCTTCATGTATAACTAGTATTTATGGTATTAGACATGTTATATTAATATATAAGTTTCTAGAAGATAAGGTTGTTCATAATATTATTTTCTATCAGGAAAAAAATGAACATCACAAATATAACAGCTAAAAGATCTATCCTCTTTTTTGGGTTAATAACTTTTGTTTTCAATTTTTAACCATCTAACATATGCTTAATCAAAAGTTGTGGTTAACCATATTTCCATTTGGTCCATAAAAATTTAAACCCATTTGTTTCATAATTACATTCAAATATTGCAAATTAATAGGTTAATATCTCAATTACATTCAAAAGTTGCAAATCAACAAGTTTAACAACTATAAAAACTAACAACAAATTAGAAATATAACTCTAATATAACATTACACAAATTAAAACTTTATAGTCTTCTCCTTTTTTTAAATCACAACACAACAATATAATAATTAAATTATAAATGTTCAAGGTCTAAATATCAAACAACCATTCACAAGAAGAACACAAAAAGCAAGCAAAATGAACATGTGGAATATGAATGATTTAAATATATATGTATATAAATCTAAAATGTTTTAGAACTAACTTATAAATATAGAAGATTAGATGGAAAACTAAAGAGAGAGAAAAGTGACGGGAGTTAGATTTTAGGATTTCAACTTTATCTATTTATACTTTTTTTAAAAATTATTGTATATATTATATTATATATATATATGTACTTATAGATATCAAACTAGTTAATCGTTAACCATCGGTTTCATATAGTTATAAACCAAAATCAAAATAGAAAAAAAAAATAAAAACTATGATCCTACACCGAAGCTGATGGACTATTTAACCATATTTTTCATAGTGGTTTTTTGGTTTCGGTTTGGTTTTTCAACTTTATCAGCTGCATTGCCCCTTACCTATACTTGAAGTTAAAACTAAAAGTGGACCATTATATAATAAATATAAATAAATAAAATGATGGCTTAGAGGTGTTGCATGTAGACAAGGTCTAGACCCGCTAGGTCCGATTCATCCAAATGAAGACCTGAAACTGTTGCATGAAGGGGGCGGGTTAGGTCCGACCCATGGACCCACTGAGTCCGAGGCCAGGTCAGGTAGTTTGGACCTATGCAACTTTTTTTATCATTAACTAAAAGAAAAACCAAATAAATTTGCAACTTAATTGCACCATGTAAACCATGACTGTGTATTTTTTTTTTTTAATTTTAACAAAAACAATAAGAGGCACTATTTTAGTGTTGTGTTGATTTGAAGCGAAGGGCCTGCTGCCTGCACCCGTTGCCTTGTGTTCTTTTTTCTTTAATAATTGATGAAGAATGGATGTGAGCACTATTTGTGCTCAAGTTCCAAAGGTAAGCATTGTTTGGTTTTGTGTTGATGGGAATGGCTTACACACGCTGGCCAATATTCATGATTTTTTAATAATTTATGATGGACCCATGGACCATGGTAGGTCCATTAGCCAAGTCTAGCCTGCCTCAATAAGGCGAGTCAAGTCCTAATACTAATCCAACCAGAGAAGATGTCTACGTACATAACCACTATAAGCATATGCCTATGACAATCATCAAAATATTACATGAATACTTATTTTGAATGCAATAAAAATAAAATATCAAGTGACAAAGTCTTTGTATCCTTAGACTTAAAGTAACTCATGACTCCTCAAAACATACAAATCATGGCATGGTTCTCCTTAAAACCCCTAAGGTCAAATACATAGGTCATTGGAGAGTCGTTTCCAGACCAATCATTACTACTATTAGTCTATTGCAACTCTTTATAAAGTCATTTTATACCACCAGCATAATCGAACTAGAGCAAACTAATCTGTATCTCAACAACTCCCTAATCAACAATCCATTAACTTCAAATGCACACATGTGGTGTGGCAACGTCGACACATATCTACCATATCATTTGAAATAATTGCTCCACGTGATACAACACAACTACAAATAGCCATAGATCATTCAGCCTCGATTAAACACACTCGAAAAAACATTTTGGGTTTTGATATAATTAGTTTTATTTAATTTCTTACCTAACAAGTGCATCCAACATATAAGGTAATTGAGTACTTAAGCTGCCTACTAAACAACCAATGCCTCCTAGACATATATCAATCATCATTTGTTACTAACTGGTTAATTGGACTATAGACTGATAACCTCATATAAAACCGATAAACTAAATAATCAATGTCTATTACATATATATAAGTCATCGTTATTAATTATTAAACACTTAATAGTACTATAGACTAATAGCCTTATATCTAAAAACTGGTTTTTAGTTTAGTTAAGTGTATAGGACTTAAAATGGATCATTTCAAAGCTTCTAGAGGATAAGGCAGTTGGCTTAAGGCTCCATAAAGTCGATCAAAGGCACATCGAAGCAGGAGAGATCTAATTATAAAATTTAGGGTAAATGTTAAATTTGGTACTTAAACGTTGATTGAAAATTCAATGTAGTACTTAGACTTTGAAGTGACAATTTAATACCTAGATGAACTTTTTACGATTATTTTTACTATCTTCCTAATACTACTGATTGGTTTATTGATGTAATTGATCCATTTGCTAACGTGAAAGATGCAACCTATGATTGAATTTTTACTATTTCCCTTGACACCCTCTTTTGTGTCAATAAATAGAATAATTGGTGTTAGGAGAAAAAACATTAAGAACGATATGCTTTATTGATTATAATTTCATAAGTATGAACAAATAAGAAAGCAACAAATGACCTACATGATAGGATAACCATCATCAATAGTCATGAGCATGACTATATATCAAACTTTTATTTATTTTTACCTATCACATTGCAACCAAGATGGGATATCACTCATAATAAAAGATTTCTCCAACCAGAAAAGAATAACTAATACCACCACACAAAGATAGTAATAGTCATTCGGCTTATTCCTTGTCAGATGGAATGGAAGTCTTCTAAAGAAGGCATTTCTCGGATTTAAGGAAATATATGCTATTAATACTCTAGCTGTAACTACCTTTATTCTTTATGTGTTACCTTAAAATAAGCAAACCGTAGCGGAGGGGAAAAACTTTTTAATTGTAAACTTAACATTGTAGTGTACTATAGGAGAATGTTTGTTTAAAGCAAAATACAATAAAGTAAAAAGTTATAGAAAGATAACCGAATCAATATATATATACACACATATATATTAAAACAAGGAGCAATTAAAAAAAAAGGGAAAAGAATTGATATCTCTTCAAAGTTTTAAGTATACGAAGTATCTCAAAAATTTCTTACAATTAAATAAAAATAATAATATTAATAACCAATAATAATTATATTGGAATAAATTATATAAAATAAAAATAATCATTAGCAATAATAATGGTATTCAACAAATACAATAGGAAAGTTTTAAGAATAACTAAAGTAGTACACAAATTAAGAATATGATAAGAGCAAGTCATTTAAAGGGGGAAATATTAATAAATATATGTCACATGTCATAATAGAAGCAAGAAGAGGTAAAAAGGACTTTAGGTAATAACTTACTTAGTCGATAAGGGCAAACGTTCCTTAATTGAAATCTGTTTTTAAATTCCATAACCAAAAAATTATTGTTCTTGAGTCTCATTATTTTTTAAACAGAAAATTTATTCTTCTAAAACCGACAAAATTTAAATCAATTCTAGCTAATTTTCGATTATTTCTTTTGAATAAATATATATAGTCCTTGTTTTTACTCTAAAAAAGGACCGACCTAAGAGACAAAAGATACAAATCTGTTTGTTTCTTCTTTTTCTTGTTTTGGACAATTGAAAATCCGGTTGTTCAAAGCTTCTATTGCGAATGCACATGATAAAAGTAAATTGTGTTAACCTTGGAGATCGGTTGGCAGTTGACGATTTGCACCTCGATCGTACTGGATTCGCTTTCAAGACAGTGGCACATCCACGCACAGTCGATATTCTTATTTTGTGGATCGCTTATTATCTATTTGTGGCAAGATTTCCTACTTAAGTACAAGTACGCAGTGACATGCGTGTTGTTTGTTAGAATATGCATCCTAAATGAACTAATACTTAAAGATAGTTAATAATTGAGTGTTGTTTGTACTTAGTCGATCTTAGACTTGGACTGATGAGCGACAACCTTGCTAGGTGATGCCAATACGGTAGTTAGGCGCTTAGGCCATTGAGGATGGCTCTGCAGGTCGTTGATATGAGAAATGGTAGTGAGATAACATCTACTTACATTTGGTGAGAAGTTACATTTGTATAATTTAGGATCATGGCTCCGTTAAACTGAACAATGTGATGGCCTGAAATAAGTAGAGATGCGTAATGGCTGTAACATCTAGAAGAAGCTATTATTTGTTAAAAATAGTAGATATAGATATTTGGCTTATCTATATTAATCCCTTGAGCAGTTGTTGCTGCTTAGGACCCTCAGGTTTCCCATAATATTATCAAAGTGTGAGTGCTCCATTGCTGATTTACTCCACCTTAATTAATCTATATAAATTGATGATTGTTGCATGTGCATTAACATAGGAACATATGATCATATCGTGTGTACATGTGTTGTTATTGTTGTATTGGGCTTCTCATTCTTTTTTTTTTTTTTTTTCAAGTGATGATGATGCTTCTATCGATGCTTTGACTGTTACGGATTGAATATTGAAAAAAGACTTGATGAGCTAGATGGTTATAGGCATTGGTCATTGTTTTGTTCTTAATCTAAGTGTTTAATATTCGTATCATGAAGTTTTAATGTATTATTAAGAGACTATTTATTATAACTTATGAAATTTAAATAAGGATTTCTTAATTTAAAATTTATTAGAAACTCACTTGGTTAAAGGTAGTCTTTACATATAATGCTTAAGTGTTATACATGACAGAACTATCGACGCTTTAAAACCCATTTAGGCCATGACAGTATATATACAACTTTTTTTCTATCTAATATATGTACAATTTTTACCAAACTTTGTGCCGTCAAAATAAAAGAGGGAAGAAAGAGTTAGGGACCATAAATTGTCTCCATCTTGTTTCATCAAATAAACATTTGTCACGTACTAAATAAATTTAAAAATTAAAAAAAATCCCTATAATAAATAATTAATCATTATCACTTTATAAATACATAATAATTATTTATTGATCGAGATAAGATAGGTACAGAAGACAGCAAATTTCCATTCAAATCTGTGTGCGAGCTGAATGAAAACCTTGTCACATGCTAGGTAAAATAAAGACCACAAGTCTTTAAAACAGGCAAAGAGGACGGCATTACTGGCGAAACATCCTCCACACATGTAAACAACAGCATCCTCGTGCCCTCACAAACTTTATTTTCCCCTTTTGCCATGCCTCTCCATTTCTCATCAGACCTCTTTCAGCATGCCAACTGGCAAACTTGGGAGAAAAACTAAATAACGAATTATATTCACCACCCTTTATCAGCTTTTCAAATTACTTCGATATTTTCCATTAACTTTTTAATTCTACCTATATACTCTCTTATCAATATATCATACATTAGATCTCAAGAGAGTTTTCTATAGTTGTACACGACTTATTTGAAGAAATTTATATATTTTTAAAACTCATTATAGGGAAATATTATATATGGATACAGCCATACAAGACAATCAGTTTATTTCATCATACTCTAGTCATTTTGATGTTATATTTTTGTCGTTATTAAACAGATATTTTTCAAGAAATATATACAAACAAAAAAATTAATAGTTTTACTCATATAAACTGACCAAACAAATAATTAGATAATCTAAACAGATAAGATGCAAATAAGTTACAGATATAAATTAGATACAAATACAATACGGATAAAAATCTGATAATCTAAACAGATGTTTATCAGAAGGACCTTCGTAAAAGATCCCATATTAGTAGATGGGATTCTTCAAAAATTTATGCTTTTTTTTTTCAATTTTTTCTCCATAGGTCCATAAATATAATATAAACAAATCTAATATGGACAATTTAAGAACCCCTAATGTGATGTTAGACCAAATATAATTCAAAAACCAAAGCCAAAGGTATCAATGCAATTATAAAAATTTAAAGTGCCTCCATATTATTTATAATATATATACACATATATAGGCGATTTGGAAACATTTAAAGGTAGCAGAAGCAGTGTGTTTAAAAGGAAAGAAAAAGCAACAACCACAATAATACATTCGTCTATGATAATAACAATAATTTGAAGAAGCTATGTTCAAGTAACGGTCCCGCTAAACATAGCAGTAAAAAAGAAGAAATTTTATTTAAAAAAAAAAAGAAAGAAACCTGCATTATTTAAATTTTAAGGGCTTCACATTCAAATTAGCCGGACGGGGATGAAGGTGGTGGAGGACTTAATGCATAGCCACTTCTTGGGTTGGTGTTTGGCCCTGGATCTGCATAGTCCACCACCCCTATCAATTGCCTTGATTTTCCTCCTCCATTATTATTATCCTGAAATATATCAAACCAATAAAACTACTAAAGAAGAAAATTAAAATTAGAAAAAAGAAATTCATTTAACTTTCAAAGAAATAAAAAGGGACTAAAGGAAAGACCATTAAAAAGAAAATTACTGAATATGACAAACTGTGTGTACGGACACATATAACGATATTATATTAAAATTTTATTAGTATTTATATGTTGTATGTCTATATTATATAATACATGTTATGTTATATCTGTTTGGCATCCACAGGTGATAGATACTTTTTGAAATTTTTTTTTAATAAATTATCTATAAAAAAATACATATAAATAAAATGCATATGACAAATTTGATAAAAACACCAAACATAATAAATACAAATAAAATATTGCTTTACACATAAAGTTTAAGTGCAAATACAAACACAGACATAGATGAAAAACTAACGATACAAACGGACCATAATAACTAAAGAAGATTTTCTCACCTGTCCACCGCCATTGCAATCTTCATGCTGCACAGATCCCAAGATTTCACGGCCGAATCCTTAAATTTGAAAAATCAAAACCAAATTAAAACATAGGCAGATTTTAGCAAAATGAATCCAACAAGGAAAAACCATGAAAGCATTAAACTAAAAGTACATATACATATAAGAAAAAGGGGAAAAGTCTTGCCTTGAGTGAAAGAGAAAAATAGAACCACCACTGCCAGCAGCAACGCACATAAACGAAACCGACCTATCATTTTGAAACCAACTTTGGGTGTGGATGAAACTTCAAATCTCTGTGCCCCCAGTTACAATGGAAGAGAGGAAAGTAAAGTGTAAAGGATATGGGGGGTTTCAACTTTTAAAGCAGAATTTAATTCACCACTCCTTAATTTTGACAGGTTGGGTTGGGCAACTGGGCCAATATATATAGCACTCACTTTTTTTTTTTTTTCCTCGTTACAATTGAAGGAAGATGGACCCATTTAAAAAAGTAATATTAATACCATTAAATTATAATTTTGTTAGGATATAGCTAATGAACAAGTAATCACTATTTGCTCATCACTTATCCATAAGCGAAATATCAAATTTGATGCATAAATCTTATATAAAAATTTTACTTAATTTTAAAGTGATTGATTTGATACTAAGTCAAAGTTTTTATTATTCCTTTTACTATTTTATTAACATCATTTATTTTGTTCTAGATTTATGAAAAACAACTTAATAATGTTATATGATGTTAAAAACATTAGTAAAAATTCAATAATATGTTGTCTCTTATATGTTTGTAAATAAAGCAAATAGTATTAAGGTAGTTGTAGAATTAGTCACAAAAAATTTAATTAGATATTAAATTGATCACTTTAAAATTTGATTAGTAAATTAAATTTTAGTATAAGGTTCAAATATCAAATTTGATATTTGTTCCTCATCCCTATATCATTACTTATCCATACATAACCATTAATATAGTAATTCTTTTATAAAATTGATCTCACAGTAATAAAACATGTGAAATTTGCCTGCCTTGCAAAAAGTGCATCACGAGCTTTGATTTTTAGCTTATTTAGTAGAGACATGCATGGAGGGATCTACAGGAGGTCAGTATGGCCTAACCCCGAACTTGAAAAAGATTAATTATTTTGAAACTCTTTTAGAAAGAAAAAAATATATTATAAATATATTATAAAAATCAAATAGTGATATAAAAGCAAATGTGATTTAGTAGTTAGATACTTAGTTTCATATGAACAAGTTCATGGGTTTAAATCCCATGAATATACTCTTTTTATATTTTCAACACGTATTTATTATATATTTACTTTTTTTTACTTTTTTTTATATTTTCTTTTTCACAATAATCAATAGAATTTAGTTTATCCATCAAAGAATTATATTTAACTAAATAAATATTGTAAATATCTTTTTTTTTCACAACACGCCATGAATAATAATTATATTATCCAAATTACAAATTATTTTGATTTTATCTTATAAAGTTTTTCAAAATAACACTATTAATATAATTAAATTTATTTATCAAAGAATCATATTTAACTAAATAAAGTTTTTCAAAATAACACTAATTATATAATTTGAGAATTCATGTATTAACTCTATTAATAATTAAACATTTATGCAATATATACATATTCTCTTACCACATGTATCAAATAACCTTAATTATTTATTGGATGATTTTTTCACACATGAAGTTTTAGAAAATATCACACTAAAATCACTAATGAAATTCATATAAATATGTAAGATGCAATATAATTATAATAACTAGTCAATAGATATGATTAATTAATTAAGGTATGACCCTCCAATCAATTCATCCTTCATCCATCGTTAGAGACATATGCCACCTTCATTGTAATAAAACAGCATAAGCATAGACATCTCTCCAGGTTGGATCCAAACCAGGACCCGCCTTGTTGGGGCAGTTTGGAATCGCTCAACAGGTCCTACGTGAGTCCATCTCGCAGACTCGTTTTAACCAACGAGTCCAAAAAAGATCTAACCATATTTAAAAATATTTATATATTTGCTTTTTAGAAGGTCAATTTTTTTTTTTTAAGGATTAAACCCATTTACACCCAACCATGAACCGATAAGTCCACATGTTCAAACCACCCTGCCATCAAGACATGGTTGATTCAAATCGATGTTTGGAGGACTTGAACCTAACAAATCAAGTCCACTAATCAGATCGACCTAACCTAAGAGATGTCTGCGCAAGGGCTGCTCTTCCACGAAATTCACCACATTTGATTTTCTCTTTTCTAGTTTTACTATGTAAAGTAATTGGAAAATAAAAAATAGAAAATCAATGAGTTTGAAGTTTGAACTGGGGAAAGTGTTTTTTCGGTAGAAAAAGATAATTATATTAAAAACAAAGAAGCAGCGGAGACAACCAAGAAAAACAAAAGGAAAAGCAATAAGGATTAAGAGGAGTTTATCTCCAACAAAAGCTCAACCCCAGAAGAATCAACTGAGTCTTCTCCTAGATCATTCCTATAGATTCTTATATTTTTGTACAAGCCATAAGAAGATACATCAGAGGCTAAAAGGTTCAAAAAGCCATCTGGAGGCGTGTCGAAGATCATGGTATCAAGTAGGATGAGTGAGCTTTGCTTGCTAGGACGTTTGCTACTCTGTTTGTTTCTCTAGGGCAATGAACTACTCTGTTCAGCATTAGCTTCGATAGATTTTCCCTGCGAAAAGAGATCACATTAGCACATATGAGATTAGGGTTTACTTGTTCATTTACCAGTTGCACAACAATTTTTGAATTGGAATTAATTTCCAAAGATGTGATTTTCATTTGTAGGCTCAGATGAATTCCCCATACAATCGCCCAGAGCTCAGTTGTAAGGATGTAGACATGCCCAATTTGTTTCCTAATACCCACGACCCACTACCCATTGGCCTTGGGAATCTCATATGACTGCTGCAATTGTTGCTTATTTTGAAGTAGGATGGATAGATGCACTCGTGTTAACTTTGAACCATTTTGGATCTGGAGTAATCCAACGAAGGTTTATTCTTTCAAAATGAAAAATCCTATTTTTTTCCTTTTAAGATGAGCCTAGATCTCATTTGTTGAAGCTTTTATGTCTTCAAGTAGATCCTGTGATGTGCTTTTAAGATTGAAAAGGAGATTATTTCTTGATAGCCAGATTTTCCAAAACGCTTTTCCAAAGAGAAATTGATTAGGCGGTCTAGCTTGGGACGAAGTAGCTTTAGGTAAGTTGCAATTAACTTTTAACCAAAGTATCTAAGAGGCCCTTGAAAGAGGGTTAGTTTCTTGTTTCGATTCCCATTTGTTTATTATATGTGAAACAGGATAGCAATCTTTTAGGCCATAGGGCACTATTTCATTTGGATGGGAACATCTCAGGCAAGAGGTATCTAAGGTAATATTTCTTCTCTTAAGAATGTCTTTAGTAGGCAGATAAAGATGACAAGCTCTCCATAAGAAGAGTCTGATTTTGGGGGGAGAAAGAGATTTCCAAATCCAGTCCCAAGAATGATCAGTAAAATAATTTGTAGAAAGGCTAGCATTTATACGGCTGATAGAAGGATCCCTCTTGATATTTGGGTTAATAATTTTTTAGTCAGTAGCTAATAGCGTGAGATGGGTAGGACCATTGGTGTTATAAACATAGTCTAAAATAGCATAGCCAATGAGATCTTTGTTCCATTGTGATTCATTGATCCAAACATCATGTATCGTGACCTTAGTAGTATTTTTTGTATAAGGGCATTGAAATATATTGATTAAGGGTTCATGGCCTTCCCATTAGTCAGTCCAAAATTTTGTAGTTTTCCCATTTCCTATAATATAGAAACCTTTATTGTCAACCTAATATTGGCTTTGAAAAATTTCCTTGCAAAGAGGAGAAGCATGATAGGGGATAACCTCAAAAGAGTTACTCCTAAGCTTTTTGTATTTAGCTTATAAGAGATGAGCCCATTTTACTTTTCCTACTATCCATTTGTGCCATCTTCTTAGAGAACAAGCTTGATTTCTGTTTTTTAGATTTAGGAGACCCAAACCACCTTTTTCTTTGGAAGTAGTGATAGATCCCCAAGAAAACCAATGGAAGTGTCAACGCTGCTCTTTGTCATTCTAGATAAAAGATCTAATGAATTTATCTAACTGGTTTATGAAAAGTTTAGGCAAAGTGGAAACCTGAAGGTAATAGGTGGGAAGAGCTTGTAACACAGTTTTAGCAAGAAGGATTCTACCAACCATGCTGAGGTTTTTGGCCTTTTAACCACTGAGCTTCTCTTGAGTTTTGTCTACAACACTCTAGAGCTGCTGATTTATGACTTTATTGCCATTTGCAAGAGGAAAGCCTAGGTATTTACCCATCTCTTCTATTTCCTTGAATTTTAGGAGGCCTTTGATGTCCAATTTGTTTTGAGATTTAGTGCATCGAGAGAATAAGATGCTAGATTTAAGATTGTTGACAGATAGGCAAGATAGATGTTCAAAGCTCTCCAGAGTGTTTTGGATAGTAAGAGCATTCTCCTTGTCGGCTTTGGCAATGAGGATAGGATCATCAACAAACATGATTTGAGAGAGACTAAAATCAGAGCCCCTAACCTTGAAAGGTTTCCATTTTCCCTCTCAATTTCTTGTTGTATCATACGACTAAGATAATCTATGGATATGATAAAGAGAAAAGACGATAGGGAATCTCCTTGTCTAAGTCCTCTGAATGGGAGAAAAAGAGGAGAAGGCACCCTTTTAACAAGGACTTCAATGGAAGCAGCAGTTATACAACTAATGATGAGTTTGATCATCCAAGCGAGGAAATTAAGAGATCGAAGAATCCAGAAAATGAAGTCCCATTCAATTTTATCAAAAGCTTTTTCAAGATCAATCTTGATTATCATCCATTCACGTTTCCTATTCTCTTTATTGGGAGAATGAAGAATTTCATTTAGGAGAATGATGTTATCCATGCCTTTTCCCTGATATGAAACTAGTTTGGGCAAGATGAATGAGACCATCAAGGTAGGGTTTAAGCCAAAGAGTGATGATCTTAGTTATAGCTTTGTAAAAGGTGGTGCATAAGCTAATGGGTCTGAAGTTTTTTAGCACATTTGCACCTTTGACTTTAGGGATCAGAGTGATTTATGTTTGGTTTAAAGAGAGGGGTGAAAAGTCAGATTTAAAGATGTCATGGAAAAGCTATTTAACAGAATCACCAACAAGAGACCAACATTTCATAAAAAAGCAGCATGCAAACCATCTTTATGAGGTGATTTCCAATGACTAATCAATTTTAAGGCATTTGGAACTTCCCAATCCTCAAAAGATTTTTCAAGAGATGATTTTTGTTCAGTAGTGAGACTAGCTTCGAAGAAATCATAGCAAGGGTTTTCCAGGTTAAATGTTACTCTAACAGATTGGTAAACGGAGGTAAAATAGGAGTGGGTAATGTTAGTGATCTCTTTTTGAGAGTGACACCATTCTCCTGTATCATTTTTTAGAGCATGAATTCTGGTTTTCGATCTTCTACTGATGGTGATGGAGTAACAGTATTTAGTGTTTCTCTCTCCCTTAGTAATCCATTTGGCTCTTGATTTCATTTTCCAAAGGACTTCTCCTCTATCAAGACATTAATTCAGTTTTTCTCTCGACAGTTTTTCCTCATTAATATTTCCTTAATTAGGATCAGCTTTGATATCCAATTGAAGTTGTTCAAGTTTTTAAATGAGCTTAAGTTTTTCCACTCTTAAGTTCCCAAAAAGTTTCTTATTCTAGACTCCCATCTTTCCAAGTAAAGCTTTGATAGCTTTAACACAATCAAAGTGGTTTTGTCTCCAAATATCATGAATTTGGGGGAGACGGAAGGGTGGTCAAACCACATAGGTTGAAATCTAAAAGAGGAATCTCTGACCTTGTTAAAAGAGATGGAAGAGTGTCAAGAAGAATAGGACAATGATCATGGCCTAGTGTTTGAGATGATACAGCTTAGCTTTAGGGTCAAGGTTTATCCATTCATTGTTAGCCTAAGCTCTATCTAATCTAAGCTGAATGAGATGGGTCAAATTTCTCCTATTTGACCAAGTGAATCTTGGACCAATATAACCTATGTCTTTACGATGGTAGTCATTCATACATGAAAGCTAATACCATGCTCTATTTTTTTTAAAGAGGTGCCACCCCATTTTCAGATTTCTAGGTTATGTCATTGAAATCCCCCATAGTGATCCAAGGATTATCCCCAACAAAACAAGCATGGGCTCTAAGTTTTTGCTAGAACACAGGTTTATGAGAGGGATTAGGAGGACCACACACACCTAAAAGGAACCAAGAAGAAGAAGAGTTTGATAAGATTACCTAAACTTTGGCATGAATTTCAGAAGAGGTTTGCTTAATGATGTTAATGGCTACCACAGCGTTGTTCCAAAGTACCATCATACCATCACTTTGGCCATTTGATTCAATACATGTGTAGTTATCCATTTAGGAGTGGCGATAGAAGATTTCCACTCCTTGTCTGTCCAACTTAGTTTCCATGTGAATTATGACATCTGGCATACATTCAAAGAAAGCTTCAAGAACAGCGTCTCTCTTTCTTTTGCCATTCAGGCTCCTAGTGTTCCAGGCGAGGATACGAGTAAATCTAACTAAGTTGGGCATCATGATTTGATCCATTTGTTGGAAGATGAATCTGTAATATTGGGCTTCTATTCCCATAAAAGCTATAACTTTAAGCTCAAAACAGCAAGAGATAAGTGATCAATTACTATCCATCATGAGGAGGGACTCCTCCTTGTTGTAAAACAGGTGTAGGTGGTTCATTCCTTTCACCATGTTGAGAGAAATTGGGATTGGGAAATGAGGAATGCTGAGGCTCCTGGTTCTGAGAATTTGTTGGGTTGCTGTCTTTAGAGTTTTCTCTCACTTTTCCATTACTGAGCCTGGATTCATTTGCTCGTAACTCAAGGGTACTGGTACTAGGAGGATGAACTCCTTTATTAATTTGATTTTCAGATTTGTTCTAGTCATGTAGGAGGTACCCTTTGGCTCCAAGATTGTTAAGTGAGTCCATGGAACTTGGACTAGTGACATGTGATCGTTCCTCATCATTCGGATTTCCTCCAGACATACCACTATTCGATATTTTGTTGTATCTATTTCCATGTGGAAGATTTTGAAATGCTAGTCCGCCCAAAGAATGTCCGATGAAAGAGGAAGGATTTGAATTCCAAAGGCTAGGATGCACTTTTGGTTCATTTTTTGCTTTATTTCTAGTAAGGTTTTTCAGTTTGGGGCTTTAGATTTGAGAGGATTTTCTTCACTAGGAAGTTGTTTAGAAGTTGTGAAGCAAAAATCTTGTGGCTTAAGATCCTTATGTAAACTTTGTTCAGTGATTTTATAATCTAATGTTATCTTGTTTGACCTAGGGCTGGTCTTTTCATTTGTCCTTGGCTTTACCATGCTGACATCAAAGGTAAGGTCCTCAATGCATGTTTGGTTTTGATTTTGACTCAAAGGAGATGAGTTAGAAGAGGAGCAGTTGTGTACCACGTCTTGAGTAGAGGATTTTTTTCCCAAAAATCTGTTGTCAATAATGATGACTCCTTGTTTCCTACCATTTGCCTTAATAGCATTTTTGTTATTGATAGGATGCGGTTTCTTTTTTGGTTTGACAAGGATCCAATCTTCGTATTCTGAGGGATTTTGTTCCAATTGCGTACTCTTGGTGTTGTCTTGAGTAGGGGACTCTGTTCCATCCTTATTTTCTAGGTAGGAAGAAGTATCATTGGGTACTGTTGTGTTCATGTCAAAGCTATGATTTTTTTTAGGCAAAAAAGAGATGAGTGCCCTAAAGATCCACAATCAACGCATAGAGTTTTGATTCCTTCATATTGTAGTCTAAAGCTTTGATTTTCAATGACAATAGTATGAAAAAGGGGCTCATCAAAATTGACTTGAACACATAACCTTGCATATCTACCTCTCTTTGCATTGGTTGTGGAGGCATCAATACAAAGAACTAGTCTTATGCTATTACCGATTTTAGTGATGGCTAGAGCAAAGAAATATTCAATAGGTAACTCATTGATCCTAACCTAAGTAGCTACTGAATTGAAGGATGCAGTAGAAACTCTAAAGTTGGGTTCCCATTTTCTAATAGTTAGAAAATTTCCATTTATGAACCGGTCCATCTCTTATAGCATGGTTACAATCATCTTTTGAATAAAAACAAACCGTAGAATAACCATTTCCTAGACTAATAAGAGAAAAATTGTTTGCAAAGGACTAGAGTTTTTGAAGTTTGACATGCAACATTATGCAATCGATAGAGGAACTGTATATTTTGATAATGAGAGCATTTTTCCATGGATATCTAGGCAATTTTTTTCTCTTGATTTGAGAATTTTATCATTTTGATACTTGTTTTCATTTCTTATTCAGCTGGAAGCATTTGGCTGTCATCTTGTGGATCTTCATCAACTTCAATTTCTTCTCCAAGGGAGGATTCTTCAAGCCCAAAGCTTTGTGCATAAGCATAGGGTATATTCATGGCTGCTATTCTTTTGTAAGATTTCTTGTTTGTAAGGGATGGTTTCTTAGAGTTTATAGGAGATTTTATGGTGAATTCCTGATTGAAGCAGCTCATGTGTGTCATTTTGGTTTGCAATATCCTCTTCAAGGATAGGAATTTCTTCATTTGATGATATTTTCTTTTTTCTAGAAGGGGAAATGAGTTTCCTATGCAATTACAAGGGATCATAAACTATTTAGGGAGAGGACATTGCCAGATCTTTTTTTTTTTTTTGTGATGGATAACCGGGGAAAGTGTTACCATGAAACAACTTGTGAGCTTTTTGAAGGTAAGAATGAGGTAGAGACAAGAAAGATATATCGTCTATGAGTGGTGGTATAGAAAAATGCACCTATTTCACAGGTTCTATATGTGTTAAATTAATAGTCCATTCGCTTTGCTAAATGGAATAAGGACGAATGGATTCTAATTTAAAAAGAATGTAATAAGCTTGTAATAACTATTACAATGTTTAGTGTAAAAGTAAAGCACGTAATTATTAGATTAAAAGATAAAATATCTATAATGCCCCATATATTTATTACAAAGAGATGATAATTGTGCAAGTGTTATTTGCAAAATAGGAATGTTTATGACAAAGTTGAAAAAGAAACTAGTAAATGGCAATTCATGGTTTGGAGATATGAATTGATATTCATAATTTTAAGTAATAGCAATTTATTATGAATTGACATTCCTTTCAAGTGAATACTGTAATATCAACTTTACGTAGAACGAGAAAGGAATGAATAGCTATTATGTCAAGTAAATCCACCAATGAAGAGGTAAACCATATTTGGTGCATATATTACTATGTTAAAATTAATTTTGCCTCTGTTGGGTGGTTGCACTTGTAGTTGTGGGTTACTCAAATTTTATTAGTATAACCTGTTGATACTACCGATAATTTATCAAATTAACTTAAACTCTATAAAATTGGCACTTAAACTCTATAAAATTGGCTCTACCATCATGTGCCTCCAATTGTACTCAAGTCTTAAGTCAAACTTAAACATTAGTTGAGTTTAAGTTCATATTAATTTAATTAGAAAAGACAAACGAGTTTGGTTGAGCTCATTTTAATGATATATCTAGGATTATGGTGTGAAAAATAAAAATTCAAAAGGCATGCGATCATCTTCCTCAAAGAGTTTTGCACATCTTGCACACACAGGTGGATTTAGGGGGCCAACGAGGGCCTAATCCCTAGACCTGGAAAAAGTTAATTTTTAAAGGCTTTTTAAAAATATATATATATATGTTACATATATATTATAAAGAAAGAACTATGACATAAAATTAAGTGTAGAGTAGTGATTAAGTATCTTTTTTTATATTGACGAGGTCATGGGTTCAAATCTCTATATATGTGTGTGTATGTTTCCTTTTAACTTTTTCTTTCACAATAACTAATGATATTAAATTCTTTCAATATAAAATTATCAGACTAAATAAATTCTTATTAATAACTATTTTATGTTCAAAGTATATCACAAGGTAATAATAATTATTATCCATATTATAATTGAATATTATTGCACATTAATCATATAATTTGATTTAATAACTTTTTTCCCTTCAATTAATGTTATTTAAATGTATATGAATTATTAAATAACTATCCTATCTACATATATTTTATGATCTATTTGTGCTAAAAGCAATCACATTACACATTAGTTATATAATTTGATTTAGTAACATTATTTTTTCTATATACAATGCTCGAAAAGTGAACACAAAGTATTTAATAAATATCTTATCTAGATATATTTTATGATTTATTTTTATTAAATGCAAAATTTACACAGATATTAACTCTATATTTTTAATTAATAATTAATTTTCAAGTGATATATTATATATCATCTTTTATAAAATGCACTAAATACTCTTAAGTATTGTTTAAATGATTTTTTTCATGAAGTTTTAAAAAATATCACATTGAAATCATTATAAAATTCTCATAAATATATAAGATGTAATATAATTATAATAGCAAGTGAATATTGATAAATAATTTTAAAATTAACTTAATTAAGATCCAATTCCCCCAGTTGTATAATTCTATGCTCGTCCCTGCTTACACATGATTTAATATTAAGGATACACATGATATTGGGGGGAGGGGAAGGGCTTAACCTCATCTTATAAACACGGTAGAAGTTGTAGATGAAGGGACGATGGAAAATTATTAAAGATCATGCTAAACTATTTTAAACAAATCAAATAGATAAAATATAGATATAATACAAATGAATTACAAATATGAATTTGATATAAATATAATATAGATAAAAATCAGATGATCCAAATAAACTATTATGTGGTATTTATTTTCCTTATATTATTTTATTTATTTTTTTTAGAAAAGAATTGAACCAGGAATAGGAAAAGGATCATTATTTGTCACCAAGCATAAAACTAGTCCAAGATTGGCCTAGTTGAGCACCAACCGAATGTTTGCACTGCTGAGCCTGTAGGTGGTAGACCACTGGCCAGCCGGTGTAAATTTCATCTCCTAATTTTCCTTTCCACGATAGCAAAACTCCTCAAATCATTGATAATACCCTATCAGCACCATTTCCAATCGCCCTAAATCGAATAAATGACCGTATTATACACAACACAAGCAATAAGAGCAGTAAATAATTAAAAATTCATACTCATCATGGCATCATCTTATATTACTCGAAGTAATCGAACAATTAGTTCGTAAAATCATAGTTTTTATCTAAAACACATAAGAAAACACCAATATTAACCTAAGTAATGCAACAATTTAAGTTTAGATTAAAAATTGACGTAAAAATCTTAACAACGAAATAATTTTACGCTTTTATCAAAATCTTTCACGTTTACGTTTGTACGAAACTAAAAATTATTAGAATTATCGAGTTTACTCTTATTTCATAGAGCTTAAGCTCACGCTCTTAATACAATTTGCGATTTTAAAAATGGTCGAAGATTCTGAGAGCAATATATTTTGAAAAGTGAGAGTTTAGGACGTCGTCGATGAAAAGCTTTTGGGTGATAATTATTTAGTAAATGAAAATTTGGTTTTTGCTGGTGATATGATCATGGGCGGTGAGAAAAAGAAAGGTTTAATGATTGACAAAGTTCACCCATGTGCACGGTGAAAGGACGTGGATTGAGTCCGATTAAAATCCTAATTCAGGTGTTCTACTTTTCGGTTTTATTATACGTTACTATTTATTATAATTTTTAGCATTGAAAAGGTTGACTAATTAGGGTTTTGGTATTTTAGGACTTAATTGTATATTAAGCTAAACTCAAATTATCTATTACTATATTCTAATTGTTATGAAATTGGAGAGTTTGATAGTTAAAAAGAGGAAATATCGTCAAATAAGATATTTGTTAAGAAAAAATTAAGGAAAAAATAAATACTATTTAAATGTCAATACCTTAATAAATTATTGAAACCTTTATAACTCATTTGGCTCATGTTATAAAATAATAATTTTTCATTTTAATTACTTGAAATATTGATATATTAAATAAACTGCATTCATTGATAGCTTTTTGTATAGTTTATTCTTTCAAATTAATAGTTGGATAGTGGGTAAATAGGAAACTTTGATCCACATCAAAGGATGGGAATATGCTATCCCCAAATTGTTGTCCCATTCCTATCTCCGCCAATCAACACTGTCATGTATTATAAATTGATAATGGATTTTATCACTTCATGGACGTGGTAATTTTGACTAATGGAGACAAAAATGAGACGATGATTTTGTGATAGGAAACTTAGATCCTCATTAAAGGATGGGAATGTGGTGTTCCCAACTTGTTGTCTCATTCATATCATTTCCAATCAGCACTTGTCATGTATCATAAATTAATAATTATTACTTGCTTTAATTTGGAGATTTTATCACTTCATGACACATAGTAAATTTTGATTGGCAAAGACTGGAATGAAACATCAATTCGGTGATAGAAAACTTTAATTTATACCAAAGGATGCAATGTGATGTTCCTAAATTGTTGTCACATTTTTGTCCCTGCCAATCAACATTTGTCTTGTTATAAATTGATAATTGTTACTTGCTTTAATTTAGTGATTTTATCACATCATGACACGTGAACTTTGTTAGTAGAGACAAAATGAGACATTGATTTGGTGATAGGAAACTTTGATCCACATCAAATGATGGGAATGTGCTGTTCCCAAATTGTTGTCCCATTTTTGTCTTCGCCAGTTAACACTTGTCATGTGTTATAAATTGATAATTATTTCTTCCTTTAATTTAGAGATTTTATCACTTCATGACACGTGTAAATTTGGATTGGTAGAACAACGATTTTGTTATGGGAAACTTTGATCCACATCAAAGGATGGGAATGTGCTATACCAAATCATTGTTTTATTCCTATCTTCCCCATTAACATATATCATGTGTCATGAATTAATAATTATTTCTTACTTTAGGTTAGAAATTTTATCAATTCATGACATGTTGTAAATTTTGATCGGTGGAGACAAGAATAAGACAACAACTTGGTGATTGGAAACTTTGATCCACATCAAATGATGGGAATGTGCTAGTGCTATCTTGTTACCTCCAATCAACACTTCTCACTTATCATAAATTGATAATTATTACTTGTTTTAATTTAAGGATTTTATCATTTTATGGCACATGATAAATTTTGATTGGTAGAAATAGAAATGAGACAACAATGTGGTAATAGGAAACTAAAGACACCAAATTGAAGGGCTGGGGTAGTGGCAGCTATTGATATCATCAAAGTCATGTTAAAAGGGGGAAAAACACAACATTAAAAATTTTGAATTAAAAAATAGGTTTTCGTTATAAATAAATAAAAGTTAGAAATAAAAATAATGTATTAAGTCACCATATGTATTCGAATGCACATAAGCATTAAAGCTATACGACATTTTGTTTTTACTTAATTATAATATATAATACAATACAAAATATATAATGAATTATAAATAATGAAAATATGTAATATTTATAATTCATAACAAATATTAATATTAGGTAGTGTCATATGTTGTAAATTATATATATAGTACATCATATGCGATAACATATATGACTTTTTTGGTGATTTATAATATATATTATAGATTAAATATATATATTAAATTATATTAAATATATTTATATCTATATGGTATGTTAGTAAAAAAATTAAATCAAGCTGTAAAGAAATCGTGATCAACATCAATAGAAATTGTCAGTATTCATAATTGTTATTATATTAATAGTATTTATGTTTGTAATTGGCAGTTTATTAGGATATTTAAGTTTGTTTTATGAGTAATTAATAGGCTTTGAGTTTTCATTTATTAGTTAGTTTTTAGTTATATGTAATAGTTTTATATAAGGACCTTTTGCTATTGTTTGAATATAAGTATCAAATTTGATATTGCAATAATATGTGAAACTTTACCTTTCTTATTCTTTTGTTTCTATGTGTCTAAATGATATCAAATGTTATTTTGTTAAAATCAACATGGTATTAAAGCCCCTTCTTACAAGATTTGAGTGTGTGTGTGTGTGTGTTTTTTAAAAAAAAAAATCATGAAACCGAAGCTAGTTTTGCCTCATTTGCTCCACTAGTGTTTGATGGAGAAAACTACCAGTTTGGGCAGTTCGTATGGAGGCATCTTTGGATGCTTTAGTTCTTTGGGAAGCTGTGGAAGAAGACTATGATGTTCCTATACTTCCAGACAATCCCACCATGGCACAAGATCAAAGAAGAATAATGAGGCAAGAAGAACCAAACAAATAGTTGAAGAGCTTATCTAGCTAAGGCTTCATCTTTAAAAGAAAAAGGAAGAATCCCTCAATGCAGCCATTGCAAGAAGCCTGGTCATAAAGAGAAAGATTGTTGGCAAAAGGAAAACCACAATATTTTAAGTGTAAAAAGTTTGGGCACCTACAAAAAGATTGCAAATTTAAAAATAAAGAACAAGCAAATATGGCGGAGATGATTGAAGAAGAAACTCTATTCTGAGTTACTTGTGAGAAGTATACAAGAGATTTTAGAGAGAACTGCTCAATTGAAGGTTGATGACAAGATGAAGAGAAGTGCATCACATAGTGAAGAGAAGTGCTTCACATATAAAAAAAATGATACAAGCTTGATTTAAGGGAGGCAATGTTAGTAAAAAAAATTAAATAAGCTGTTTGTCAACATCAATAGAAACTCCAGTATTAATAATTGTTATTATATTAATATTTATGTTTACAACTGGCGGTTTATTAGGGTATTTAAGTTTTGTTTTAATGAGTAATTAATAAGTTTTAAGTTTTCATTTATTAATTAGTCTTTTCAATTACATGTAATGGTTTTATATAAGGACTTTTGCTATTGTTTGAATATAATTATGAGATTGCAATAATATGTGAAGCTCTGCCTCTCTTATTCTTTTGTTTCTATGTGTCTAAATGATATCAAATATTGTTTTGTTAAAATCACATGGTACTATATATTACTTATATGATACTGGATTATATATCATATATCATGTTTCTAATAGTTGATATGCGAAATAACATAAAAAAAAAATAATTATTATGAAAAGCTAAATTTTTAAAGGAACTAATTTCATAGGTGTATTTGTATATATATGAGATAAAGGAAAGACAAAAAAAAAAAATACAATATTTATACTAATATCATAAAAACAAATTTTATAATGAAAAGAAAAATCAAGCAAAGGAAGATGCAAATGTAATATGGTCTGTTTATTTGTTAGTAGATTACAGATACAGATTTTTTTCAATTTTTTTCTAACAAATTATTTATAAATAATTAGATACTGATAAAAAAAAGTTGGCAATTCTCATTAAAAGATCAAATATAGATAAAATATAAATGTAAATCAAATATATTTATACATATCATTTTAGAAAAATAAATATGGATACAGATAAAAAATGAACCATCCAAACAGACTCGAAAAAATATATATCAGTAAAATCTCCTCTATAGGTGTCAAAAAATAAGAGAATAAAGTAGGGTATTTATTTTATCCTTTTTTTATTTTTCATTCTAATCCAATTTTTTAAATAATATTTCTCATATCCCACGTTTTGCTCCTTTATAACTTCCTTTTATCTGGCAATTAACCAACTTTATCCCTATCCATATTTTTAAAATCTACACATTCAATAATTGTCATGTTTAGATTTCCCCTTATCTCCCTTTTCTCTCCCACTCTCTCTATCTCCCTCTAAACTCCATATCTTGTTATTAAACCGAATGTTTTTTTACGTCATAGCCATTAATTATCATGACAACTAGGGTGTGCAAAAAAACTATGAGACCGAAAAACCGAACCGAAACAAAAAAAATCAAAAAAATATGGTTAATCGGTCCATCAGTTTCGGTTTAGGATCACGTTTTTATTTTTTTGGGTTTTCGGTTTCGGTTTGTAACCACAAAAAACCGATGGTTAATGGTTGTTAACCGTTTTCAATATTTATATATATTATATGTAATTTACATATATATAATTATTTTTTTAAAATATATATATACACATATGATCTACATATACATAATTTACATATATTAATATTCTTTGGATTTGATTAAAGTACCATTGTCCTATGTTTGATGAGGATATTAATTGATTTGATTTTTGTTGATGATGATATTAAAAGGCATGTTTTTCTCATTTTCTTAATTTGATTTTCCTTTTTTTTTAGCTATTGTAATATATATATAATAATTTAAAGAAAAACTCTAT
The DNA here is from genome assembly GCA_024138025.1 of Combretum micranthum. NCBI lineage: Eukaryota > Viridiplantae > Streptophyta > Magnoliopsida > Myrtales > Combretaceae > Combretum > Combretum micranthum. The sequence goes on from JAMXBD010000379.1 coordinate 149,135, forward strand.
GATAAAAGATAAAAAAAAAAACGTTTGTTGAAATTATCAATTTGATTTATTGAAACTAGTACATTAAATGGTTAAAAATCGAAAACCGAAAAAATTAACCGAACAAAATGTTAACCGTTTATAACGGACGGTTAAGAATCATGATATTAAAAAACCGATCATTACAATTAAGTTTAAAAACTAAGGCCACAGACCGGTTAACCGATCCGTAAACACCCCAATGACAATCACATATTTGGTAAGGAAGGAATAACCAAGTAACAATAAAGGGTATTGAGAGCTTCTAGGTTATGTATTTCTATTTCATTTTTTTTTTTCAATGCTGTCAAGGATAGTTCTAGAAACTAACCAAATTTTACCAAATACATTTTTCCTAATTTAAATGTGTTTGCTTTATTTTGTTTTTTATCATTATTAATAGTTTATTAATTATTACTTTAACTTACCTTTTAATTCAATTTCCATAGTCTAGATTAGATATACCAACCAAACTTATCTTTCATTTTTAATTTTCATAGCCTTTAAAAGAAGGACTTCCAATAGTAAATCTTAGATCGTATTTTTCATCTAGATGCAACATATACAAATTTACTATTCAAGTGATTATATGTAAAAAATTTTTTAGGTATTTAGTGTGATAGAATGTGTTTTTTTCCCCTTTTTTATTGCGGAGTAATTTTAAGCATCGAGAAAACATGAAGACAGAGAAGATACTCTATGATGCTTTATACTACAATTATTTTTTTATTTCTTTTTTCCATTTTTTTACAACATTAGTGAAATATAAAATATTATATTTTGACAAAATTAGTTTGTCTTATCATCATAATTATTTTATATCTAAATATGAATCTTGATTTTGATGATTTGTGAGTGTAATTTGATGTCTAGCAATAAGGTGTGAATGGACTTCAAATTAAATATTATTATTTATTTAGGCTTGACTTGTGGGCGAGTGATAGGACCCAATGAGTCTAGTTCAGTTAATTGGAATGATCAGGGAGTTTTGGCATGATAAGCTTAGAATAGGCCCGTTAGATCGATCTATACATCATTAACCTTTCTCAGTCTAGCTCATGTACTAAAAGAGGACTCATCTTGCTGTTGACTATCAACATGATCCAATGGATGATGTTGATAGCGAAACTCTACCATAAGTCCTTCCTCTTTTGAATAGGAAGAAATTGGATAGAAGCATGAGGATGCTATTGAATTTCCTTCTCTAGAAATCAAACGCTTATTATTGCTACTAGTGGAGTTTGATGCTAAGCTTGATTGCTCCTCCACTTATCACAAGTGCATTTGAGATATTAGGATTGCTTACTCCTCCTCTATTCCATTTCTCTTGATCATTCATTTTCGATGTGTTATCGTGTACCACTCCTTACAGGTCACATGTAGCAGAATTCTCACGTAACACACACGTAACTACTATGATCGAATCCCTACATCTACATTAGGCAAATTCTTCTAGGCTTCCAAAAAATAAAATACAAGGAATGATTTATTAGAGCATTGTATTTCATTAGCAACTATGGTATTTTGTTTTCTTCTTTTTTTTTTTCTCTTGATTTTTCAAAAGCAATTTTATAGAATTTTCTTCTTACATATATTGCTTTTACACATGCCATAAGTTAAATATAGATGTGCTTTTAATTCTCTCTCTCTTTTTTTTTTTTTTTTTTCTTTGTACTGGAGAAATGTTAAAATGATGGAAATAAATGTATGCCAACAGCAAAGCTTTCGAATGGTTCAAAATACATGTAGTTGTCTAGTCGATGTAGAAGGAATGCGCAAAGACAAGTTGTTATGGTACCACTAATGTTAAGAAGTTTAGTTTATTTGGAAGTTTAATTTATTGTTTATCATGTCTTAATAATCATTTCATTATTACTATTAATAATGATCTATTCGTTATGTTATGGATATGGAAAAAGTGTTTGTACATTAACTCCTTTTATAATTATTTTGTAAATAAAAAGACATTTATTATATATTTTGTTTTAGTATTTTATTTTTTCCCTCTTACAATTCCTATTTTTACAACTTTGTATAACTAGCCTTTTTTAAATTTTTTGTACTTATTTAATGTATTATAATTTGTTAAAATTTTATTTCAGCACACGGATTGCGGATGTATATTAATCTAGTTCCATATGTGAGTGTTGATGGTTATGTCTACCTTTGTGTGACTTCGATGAAACATATACTTTAATGTTAAAAACTTATGATACTTGATTATAATTTTTGTTCTAGAAGATGCTTTTACAACTCTATATGCAATAGCTTAACTCATTAATACTAAGTAACACTTAAAATAGATGGTTCTCTATGAAAAAAATTAAAATTAAAAAAAATCCAGAGAGATAGAAAATTAATTGCGAAATCAAAAAATTAGGTTAATCTTTGATGACTTTGAACTAAGATGTGATATGATAAGTTATAATTCTAATGCGGTATTTAAATAATTTAAAATATATAGAGTTCTTCATTTTTACTAATATAAAAGAATAATTGGAACACACAACCAATTTTTAGATTTACCTTTCACTACTAAAATATCTTAAAATTTCATATATAAACAAAAGATGCCTTTCTCTGAATTTACTAATTAATAGATTATAAGATGGAAAAAATAGAAATTAAACTAGCTTAGTATGACAAAAAGAAATAGCATAATAAATAATAAAGTGTTAGTAAATTTCATGAAATGTCGCTGTCGGCTGGGTAAAAACTGCATTAATCACGTAGGATGGTGGATCTTGGGGTTTGGGCCAGACATGATATAATTATGGGCTGAGGGTCCTTAATGCCTACGTATAATGGTGATGGCTTTAATGTCTTGGCTTAGATTCTTTTCACTGGCAAAGAAAGTATTATGATTATCGTCTTTTCATTTTGTATAATTTTAATTGAAAAAAAAATTAATTATTGTTAGCAGGTTTATGTAATATAGCTCCATTCAACCCACTAAAACTTATATATGGTTTAAATATGTCTTGCTAATCCATTTAATCCACTAAAAGGTATAAACGGATTAAATTGACAAAAATTATAAACCCATGAAATAGATTTAGAATTAAAACACATAGGATTAAGATCTTTAAAGACATTTACCCTTAAGGTCTGGATTTTATGAAGTGGATGTGGAAAATGTAAATTCTAAAAACGGAAATAAGGATTATAACTCTTAAAACTAACACTTTGGAAGAATGTGTCATATTGAAGTTTAAAAGTTTAGATAGCATCCACAAAATTTAGGCAAAATGACCCTATGACTTAAAATTTTGAAAAAAAAAATATAAATATATATATATGGCAATATTTCTACTCCCTTAAATCTTTAGTATAACTCATTGTTTAGCAAGACCTTACATTTATATATGTATATATATGTATGTATATAGTTCTAGGTTATAACAAGACTCTAATGACAACATTTGACTATGAAAGATTGAAAATGACTATATAACATAAAGTCATTTATGGTAAAGACATGGGCATTAAATTATCAAACAATATAACTAACCCATAAAAATGCAATAAGCATCATCTTTAATATATATATATATATATAATATTAAATGAATACCATGAGTACTGAAGATGGCATCTAGTAGTTAAAGACATCAAGCAAACTCTTCATAGCAAACATATTATAGTGCTTTTATAAATTGATAAACTTATTCTGAAAGCAAAGCAAGCAATGAATGCTGAGAGGTAGTCTCAACCTAGCAAAATGAGGAAATTTAATTAAATGGAAAATCCTAGGTTTTAACATTGAATGAGAGCTTATTGTTAAAATAGATAACTTATGAAGGAAGGACAATATTTAAATTATACTTATTGTACTTGTACTAAGAAAAGTATCATCTACAAGTTAAAAACCTTTAAATAGGTGCAAATTAGACAAACTAGTGCTAGAATACTTATGGAAAACCTAAAAAAAAAAAAAAAAACCACCACAATAACAACAATAGAAATTTACTCAAACCCAAATTTCCCTAAAGATAATCAAATAGAAAACTTTAGGCATATGGTTGTGTTTGATTGAAGAGGGTAGATTGTTCTACTGTGGTGATATTTTCTCGGCTGGAATCTCGCAGCAATAAGATTTGTCGAAAAGGGCTCATTACCGGATGATAATCATGAATCTACACATTGGTAAGCTCTTAATTCCCAGAAATTCACTTAGCTAGTTGAAATATTAAACCAACCGTAAGAATATATATATATATATATATATACAAACTATGGAATTTTGTATAGGTTCATAGAAATTTGTTAAATTGAAGGATATTATCCTTTGTTTAACACATGAGTCTAGCAATTTTGAAATAATTATTTTGTTTATTTATGTAACGCCCTAACTATGGGTATTACAACCGCCACGTGTCTTTACTAAAGATGGACACACTAAGACTATTATAATACTAATCCACAACATTAAAAATAACATCAAACTTATAAACAAGGGGTTCCTATTTAAAACATCTCATAACAATGTTTAATAAAAACTAGTGGCATAAACAAAGCTAACATACTTCAAAACTTAAAACATTGAATAAAAGTAAATATAATACTTCATAAGGTCTTCCAATAACTATCTTTAAATCTAAAACATATCTAGGAGTCAGGGGATAATCAAGTCCATTATCATCCTCCTATAATCTATGAAGACATCATATCCAGCTAAGTCAAACACACTGGATCCTCACTATTCCTAAAAAAGATAGAAGAATGACATAAAGGCCTAGTTCACCAAACCACACACACACACATGAATAACCATCATACAAATACACATGCATCAATACATGCAACAACCACAAGTTATTATCTTATTTATTAGCCACGCAAACAACATAATTCAGAACCATTTGCAATTAGTCTTGAACCCATTGTAGTTGATGCCTCGTAAAAAAAATTATATAGAAAATAGGTATTATATATATATATATATGGTATTAAGAATCGCCACACACCTGGGTGTTGTTTTCGCACTACTTCTTAGATTACCTGAATCATTTCTATACATGACTTCACTCAGGACAATGGCACACATAGATATCAGGACACGTTAGTATCACAATACTCTGGTCTTTACTAACCAACAAGCACAAGCAGCAAAATTCATTCAAACTAGAAAAATTAGGTCAACTTATAATTCTAAACCTACAAGCACAAACAACAAGTAAGGTAAGGTCTACATGTAATCTCTTTAGGAACAGAAAACCAACTCCACAAACGCCTGGTCATAACCAATTTCTCAATCAAAACATGTTTGCATAATATAACTCTAATCTCATCATCATCTCAAACTCTAAACTAAAAAGAATTGCAAATCCTAAACTCACCTTTCTCCTTTGATGAAAACAAATTTGGAATCTCCAAAAGAACACGATTTCTCCAAAAACTCCTCCCAAAACTATGACTTTCTTAAAAAACCACTAAGAGATTTAGAAAAGATTTTACCTTTAAATCATCAAAAGAAAAAAAAGATTCAATTTACCTATAACTTTGATATTGATCTTCATTGATTGCAGATCACAAAATCTCCGACAAAATTTAGGGTTTCTCACAAATTCCTCCAAGAATTTGATTCCTTACAAAACCAATACAAAGAACTCAAAAAATAATAATAATTTTCTTAGATCACCAAAGGATTGAGAAGAACCCACTCACCTAGATCTTGAATATTTATTTCCCATTGATGCAAAATTTACAAAGAGAGGTTTTTAGAGAGGTTTCTAGGTTTATGAATGGTTTAGGAAGAAGAGGAATGCATAGGTTAAAAAGAAAATTTGTAAAGACCTTTTAATTTCTAAATAAGAAAGGTTAGAGGCCCATAAAAAATGGCTGACAGCTTAGAGCTTTTCGAACCAAATTTATTTCCATGTAAGTGGCTATACGCCTGCAACGACGTTGGATTGAAGGCTGGCAGCCTTTAGCCGACCTTTGCCCTGTGCCCATCTGTCTTCCATTTCGTCTCTACAATTAAATAAAACATATAATTATATTTTAGGATTGACCATAAAACCCTCTTATTTTTAATCAAATTACACATTTGCCCTTCTTTATAAATTATCATTTTTTGTATATTACAATTTATTTATTTATTTCTTACACTTGAATAATGTTGATTTTAGTTATGTAATTTATGATATGAAATTCATAATATGTAGATTATATACCTAATATTAACTTCCTTTAATATACATATAAGTGAATCTCTAGACTCTAGGTCATTAAAATTGTAATTTTATTGAGAATTTAGAAAAAAAAATGTATGACCTTAATAAATTAACTAATGAATATGGTCTGAAATTTATTGATTAGTTGCAAATGATATTTTTTCCCCCGTATTTTTCTTAAATGGTAGTTTTTAGTTGAATTTATTAATACATAAATTTTACCACATAGATCCGATTCCACAATGTTAATGGGTATTTCTATTAATTTTGTTTTGTGGAACAGTATTCATGGAATATAGTAAAGAAAAATTCCTTGGACAATGCAATTCACCACTAGGTGACATAATGGGATCCTGTATACCCAGATTATATCTATCTCAGCAAACCTTAGTTGAACATCCAAGTATTAGAATTAGAAATTTAGATTTCCTATGTAAAACCATAAATTTTATTACAACACAGCTACTTGCCTTATTTTCAATAATGATGATGATGATGATGATAAACGGTTCCTATTGTAATACAACAAAGATGATGCTTTTTAGAACTTATTTTCGTAAATCTTATAGGTGTAATTGTAGTAATTGAGACTGTTATGAAAATATATTTATTAATTATTATTAAGAGTTCAATTTTATCACTAATGATATAATTCATTTTGATATAGGATATAATGTATACATATATTTTGTCTTCAATTTGCTATAATAACATGTTGACTTATGATGTATATGAATGTTTCATTTGAGGCATGGTATTCTACTAGGTGATTTAACTAAATACGTATTTTAATGTCATTTTGTGAATTTTTTTTTAATAATAAAACTATAAGGAAGTTAAAACAACCAAAATCTTATTGGGACATTATGAACATAGCAATACTGAAATTACGAACTTTGAATTTCTATAAATATATTTTTGCTAACCGATTTTATAGTGTTATAGAGAATATCCTCATTTTAAAAAATAAATTCTTTTCCATAATTTGGAAGATATTGCTAAGATAAAATACCACATTTTGAAATATCGAAACAATATATTTTAATACTATCAAGGTCTATATTAGAATTAATTTCTTGTTTAAAACATTAATTGAAATTAATTCCTTAAATAAGGTTCAAATGAAAATAATTACCAATTTACCACACCAAAATCGCGTTTTTATCACAGGATATATGAGTGAACAGTAAATGCACGTATATCGCGTCTTTAAAACGCTACATACACGTGCATATAGCGACTATAAAACACGATATACATTTGAAGTACGGAGCAATATCGTAATTAGTAATCGCGATATATGTACAAAATACGTATATCGTGATTAATAATTACGATATTACGACTGTAGTCAAACATTAAATTGCGATTCTTTTATGCGATTTTTGTATAAAATTGTATATCGTGTTTCTTAAACGTGATTTTGCAACTGGAAATTGGTAATTAATTTCATCCATACGGTATATTAGTAATTATTTTGTATAGGAACCTTAGACATGTATTGGACTCGTCTATATTAAGAGCGATATCACACCATATCCTATTCTCAATTATACATTTAAGGACACATATTCGAAAAAAGGGGTCAACTAACTATTAACTCATATAACTAAATAAATAGCTTTTGATCATAAGCTCATTTATTAAATTAGATATGTGCTAGCATTCATATGTTTCTATTTACTAAGAATATATAGAGAGATTGTAATATACAAACATCTTATTATTACTGGTTATACCAGAAGATTATAGTAAAGTGATGAATATTATGACTAAAGCATTGTAAATCTTTCCAAATTTATAGAAAAATGAAAAGTAGATTTCCATTATAGGAATCCCAAACAACACAGAAGTTGACAATCTAAGCTAATCAAGAAACTACTATTCAGGTAAATGGGACCAATGCTTTACCACATTTTAGAGTACCATTTTAGGGTACTTGGAGGTTGAAGTGTGTCAATGGTTGCCACTGTAAAATAGGTTGATTGTGTGCATGCAATATTTATCCTTGTCCCTGACTTATTGATTGGTAACTAAGCTTTGTGCTATGTTGTGCTGAGATGATTTAAGTTGTTCTTAAAGTGTTTGCAAATTGGGTGATCGCCTTTAAATTTGAATAAATGAAACTTTAATTAAGTTATTAAGAAAATACTCATTTCAATCTAATAAGAGATCAATTAAGATTCTATGATCAAACACTGACCTTAAGGAGAGTCAGTGAAGCTACCTTTGCCTATCCTCAAGGCTGAACGAAGTGATAGGAGAGGAGGTCACAGTGAGGTCAAGAACATGTCCGAGGAGGTCTAGGGAGGAACTGTGGCTCCATTGCACAAGCTTGGGTTTAGTCAATATTCATTTTGCATTACGTTATAAACTCCTCAACCCAGGTTAAAGTAAGATTTTTTTATCTAGTCTCACGATGGACCAGGTAATGTCATACGAATGGCATTTTCTTGTTTATGTATTATATTAATCAATTGTTTGATAATCCTGTTTGTCTTGTATAAATGGATTCTTTCCTTCGTTCTTGTTACTAAGCTGTGACTGTTCATTCCATTATAGATTTTCTTGGAGGTTCTAATTGACTTAAGTGGCAACTACTGATATTACTATGGATCGTCAAGTGTGTAATTGTATAAATAAAAGGAAGTCAGAAGAACTAATTTCTACATTTATATTTTCATTTAGGTAATGGTATCGGTTGGGTAACTTGGACAATCTAGTTTGATTTAAAGATTGGTAACTTAATAATTACAAATAATTCCAACGCTATTTTATATCGGTGTGAAATGAAATTTTCATATATATTATTTTCATTATTTAGATTTTATTGCTAAGCTGACGTTGCTTCAAAGTGGATTGGTCGTTTGTGCTTTGTATATACTTTGCTAAGTGATAATCTTCTACCTTAGGTTAGTGTATACAACAGGACTATTATAATTGGACTAACTCAGGGCGTGACAAGATTTATAGGATAGCATGTTTAACACTCCAATCCATATGACCCACATGGTTAAATTAAGTCAACAAATTTTGACCTATCTATTAATAGATAGTAAAGGGAGGGCGATTTGATCCATAAGCTAAAGTAGACAAAATTTTGTTGGCCAATTTAATATACTTGTATAGTGCATTTAAACCTAATGCATTATAGTTAGATCACATTTTAATGGTAGTTGATGGTTAAATATGAAAAATGTATGTAAAACTCAATGGGTTGTGATGGGGTTGCTTAATAATAATAATAATTGTAGATGTACGGATTCAAATAAATGAGTCACGTGTGTGATGTGTAAGCATCTTGTTACATGTAGCTTGCGAGCAATGATAAACAATCAAGAGAGACTTGACATGATAGACTTGGAGTAGAGTCTATTGGATCGATCTGTCTGTCATCCAACCTTTCTCAATATGGTTTATGTACTAAAATGGACTTATCTTGGCCGTCAATTGTCAATGTGATCCATCGGATGATGTTGATGGCCAAGCTTTATAAATACCCCAAATCACTCCTCATTCAAAGGTGAAGAAATTGAATTGAAACACTAAGGGGCTGTTAAATTTCTATCTCAAGAAATCAAAAGCTTGTTCATCACTAATAGTGAGTTTGATGTTTGATAACTCCTCCACTTGTCAGTGTTTGAGACAACTGAGATTATCTACTCCTCTTCCCTATTCCATCACTCTCTTAATTATTCTTGACATGTTATTATGTGTCATTCCTTACAAGTCACGTGTAGCATAATACTCAATCAACACAAACATGACTGTTTCACTTGAATCCATACATCAACAAAGATGATGATCAGTAGGAGGACAATCTTAGGTAGGTCACGCAATCTACTTAAGGTAATGAGCTACCTATGGTCTGGTTGGACAATAGCCATAAGGCTTTAACATGAATTTTTTTTAAATTATCTAATTTTTTAACAATTTTTAATTATTTTTACTTTATCATTTAATTAATTTTTATTGAGCAATATTATATTATTGAGTTAATTATTATGAATCAATCAAAAACCTCCAAAATGATATTGATGCTTAATAACAAAACATAAATGATGAATCTATAAAAGAGTCAAAACACTAACCATGCTTGTTTTCATAATTTATATTAAACCAATCAATTTCTTTATGACACTTTTATATGCAAGAATGACTTAAAATGGAATCATGATTCCAATTTTCATTCTTTTTTCTACATTAAAACTGCTGTTACACATTGGAGCTGTTATTTCCGCTTTATAATGGAATTTGATTTAATTATACTTCTCAAATGCAAAATCACAAATTCATTTTGCTCTTATTAGTGTATATGGCAATTGTGACATTCAGTACATAAAATTTTCCTATTTTTGTAAATAGCCACCTAAAATTTAACAATGACAATTTGAATTATAAATTTTGATTATTTCTGCAACTAACTACCCAAACTTTACCAGTTTTCGTAAATAGCTATTTGAAATTTACCCATTTTTTAATTATCACCTTATCAGATAACTATAAATAGTCTTAAAAAGTTTATAGGTGATAAAATGAAACTTTTAAATTTTAGTTAATTAATTATACAAATGCACAAAGTTTATATACAAAATATGAAAATTATTCTTAGTTTATATTTACTTCAATTTCCATTAACCTAAAACATATTTATTATCTGCATTTACTCCATCTATAATTAAGTGCATTTTTTACAAATATTGCTATATATATATATATATTTCATCCTATTTTGAATGTGATTTGATCAAACATAATTTAGAAATGAACGATTTTATAAATATTTTTAGATATAAAAATAGATTTATCATGTGTTGGAAATCCATGTTCAATCTATACAAAATAGACAAGCCAAACATGGCACTGGATTGGGCCAAAAAAAAAAACATGGCACTGGATTTTAGGAGTGGCATAGACCGTTTCGTTCGTTTACGGGTGGAAGTGGAAGCGCAGTTGTAATATCCAAAAATATTGATAATGCTTTTTATATCAATTAATACCGATATATATATAAATATACACACACACACACATACATACATATATATATATATATATATATCAGGAAGCCACGCATGAGCAGAAGAATTTAATCCTTGGACCAAAGCAAACGAATTCAATTAATTTACCTGATCGAAAATTTCCTTTGCATCTACTTTGAATTTGAATTGTAAATTGCGTTTCTTATTTCATACGTAAGCTAATGTTAAATTCAAAACGAACATTTTTTTGACTTTACTTCTAATGTAAAAAAATCTATTTATTTCGTCAAAGTCTCACTTTCGCCATGTCAGGACCTTGAAAATTTGTACACGCTCATTTTCTTTTTCACTTTTAATTTTTTTTAATATCGTTAATAGTATTGTAGTTTAATAAAATATGTAATTAGATACTTGAATTTTAATATTAATTAATTTAGTACTTAAATTTTAAAATTGATTAATGTAATACTTGAAAGAACTTTTTATACACATCATCAGTATCTATGTCATGTTCTTTTGGGTACTAAATTGATCAATTTTAAAAAAAATTTATATACTAAATTGATTAGTTTTAAAATTTCGGTATTAAATTGATCAATTTCAAAGTTTAAATGCTTAATTTTATATGTTGATAAAGTTCAAGTACCATTTATGATTTTTTTTCTTAATTTTTTTAAAACAATAATTTAAACTAAAAATTGTTAACTTATAAAATTCCATTAGAATAAGAAAATATCAGCTAAAATTAAGGGTGAGTTTAATAAACAAGATAAGATGTTCAACTCGTACACTATCTTATAATTTAAGAGTTTAAATTTTGCCACCAATGCACTAATAGCACACCACTAAAACCACTCTATCACTTGTACTTTGTAGAATCTATAATTTATAATTTTTATGATTTTAAAATACAAAGGTAAAGTTTAGATAGCCTAAAATTGTATTGTTTTCAAAATAGCTCAAACAAGCCAATTTCATACAATATTTAGCAAGTATTTATTAAAGCACATTCCTAACATAGTGAAGGTAATTTTTTATTTCAACTACACACTTACGCTTCATATGCACATTGTTATATTAATGCAATGATAGATTGCTTAAGATAGCTTGACATTCTATGTATTATTTTTTCTTGGTTGTATATTTAATCTCCATCATTTTAGTAAAACTTAGAATTGAGAATCATTTATTATTAAAGGGTAATTGTCAAATATGGTACTTTAATTTTATCTATTTTTGTAATTATCTACTTAAAACTCAAAAAATTAACCTCTTACCTACAAATATCCAAATTTTATTACCTAGATTAGAGAGTTAATTTTAAAAAAAAAGACTAAATTTTAAATAATTAACTAAGAAAAAGCAAAATTGAAGCAATCAATCACAAAAATTTAAAAAAAAAATTGTATTTACATTTTAAAATTTTAAGTAGTTAATTAAAAAATAAATAAATTTTGGATACCAAGTGTGTTAATTATCTTTCATCAAACTAGTGAATGATATACCTACACTCGTGTGCAAAAATGAAAAGAAAAAAAAGAGTAGGATCGACTTTTATTATAAAAAAATTTGAAAGGGAGAAAGAGAGAGAGAGTATAGGCGAGAGAAAGAGAGAAAAAGACAGAGGAGGACTAAGGAGGGAGGAGAGAGAAGGAAATGTTAACCATCAAACAATACTTTGTTTTACACAAATCAAGACTTTCACTTAATAGCGATAGATAATTTGAAACTTTCACCTTATGTATCTTCTAGGAGATGTTTTATGGTAGGTACAAGTATGCAAAAAACATACTAGTAGCGTAACCTACCCTAGGAGTAAAATTCAAAAAATTGTATTAGATTCTACTACATTATTGTTAATACTAGGAGTGTGTAGATACAATGGAGGTAGGGTACGAAGTTCTAATCGTACCCTACTCTATAAAGTATAAGGTAATAAATTTTATAACTGTTATCTATCCAATGATACCCTATACTCATCATATACCTTATACCTTATACCTTATAAAATTGTAGGGTACAGGTATCCTATGAAATCTATAAAAAAATTTTATAGAATTTGTATGTTTTTCTTTCTTGTTTTAAATTTCAAGTTTATAGTATTTTATACAATTACACATGATGTGTAAAACCACCTTACTTTTATATATTTACTAAAAATAACATATAAAAATAAATTTAAAGGCAATTGTTGATACTACAAGTTTTGCATTATGTGTGAAAGTTGAAACATGTAATAATACCAATAGAACCATTTGTGATATTAAGCAAAAATTATAGAACATGTAGGAAAGTCCAAAATTAAAAACTTTAGAGCCACTTTTCTTTAACTTAGCCTCAGAAGATTAACAACACTTCTACATAATTTAAAAGTTCACATACATACATACAATTGAAGTTCTTATAAAATAAAAATAACAAGTTTTTCCAAAGTAAGATAGTATGAGTTCTTTTATAATAAAAAGAGTAAAGGATAAATTTGGTACCTGAATTTTCAAGAAAAGTACAATTTGGTATTTAAACTTTTTAAAGTTCAATTTAATATTGAAATCAACTTTTCGTAGCCACTTTCAATACCTCACCCAATATTGTTACATCCGTTTGCTTACATGAACCATTCAACCGGTTACATGCCGACACATGTCCTATGGCATGAAAAAAAACAAATAAAACAACCTAAATATCTCAACTAGACCATGGTAAATGAGATGGAAGCAAGAAGCTAATGTAAGTAAGGTACATAATGTTGAGCATGTATATACTTGACGATAAAACTATGTCAAAAATTAAGAGCTTTCTACTCGGGCATTTCATGTTATAGCTAATCACCTATGCCATAAGGGCGATGGCTCTATCTTGCTTCATTTAGATTGATAGTAACTGCTTGATGCTTCCAGTTCTCAAGCTATGGATACCCATGCGATGAGTACCATACACACATTCTTCGTTCACACAACAAAAAAAAAATCATCCTTTCAACAAAGATAGAAGAAAGATGCTTTAAAATAAAGACATACAATTATTGAAAATATAAGGGAATACACAATACATAAGGTGGAAAGTGAAGTCATAGCACCACCACAACAAGCCATTGATGCTACATCCTAGTAGCTTTGATTATAATATGCACATCCACATAATATTATCCCCTAAAATCCACCTAATACATCAAAATACTCAGTCTTGTCACGATAAGGATAAACTTGTAAATACTATTTAGCATTCTAAGCCTACTAATCTATCCTCTATCACAAGCTTCTCTTTCTAGTGGATAACTGGTCTCACCAACCTGAATTAACTCTCTAATATTCGCAAATGCTATCCTTCACTGGACACAATTTTCTTCCCTTAACCTTTGGAGTTCTACAGTGATATCCTCTACCATCGGCCCAAGTATCAACCCCTTTGATCTCGCATCTTTAAAGGTGTCTGTCTTACCTATTTCAATCTCATTGCTCCAATGTACCCATTGGAAGAAATTGTAGCCATCCCCTATAATAAAAATAAAATAAAATGATCATTATTAACTTTGCCAAGAGCACTTAGTTATCTATGAAGCAAATGTGAAATTCATCAGCATATTACCTTATTAAATTTTGGGCATTTATAGAAGCAATAACCATGGTTGCTTAATGTTTTTGCGACTAAAGTTCTTGCCTTCAAACCATAGTAAAATAGAACATAGTTGTCAATGTTGTTTAACGAACAGGAAGTAGGGTACACTAAAGAATTCGAAGACTTACCTATTGATGTGATGGTCTTATGTTGTGTCTCCGATTCAAAGACTTACCATTCGCAAGCTTTAGGGTTTCAACAATTACTAGATTTGGTTATGGGAACACGAAAGGAGTTTTTTAATTTAAGTTTTTTTTTTTTTTTTTACCAAAAGAGCAAGTGAAATTACGGATGCAATGTGGTGTGATCGAAAATTTAGCTTCTGTTGACAAAATAAAGGTTTTGCCCAAATTTTAGTGGCTTAAGAGGTTTATTCATTTAATGGTTAGGTTAATACATTTAGGTTGTTTTATTTGTTTGTGTCAATGTGTAACTAGTTGAACAATTCACGTAAGTAGATGGATGTAATAATGTTAAGTTAGGTATGGGTACCTAAAGTGGCCAAGAAAACTTGATTTAGATATTAAACTGAATTTTTAAAAGTTTTGGTACTAAATTGCAATTTTCGTTGAAGAAAGATACCAAATTTGACATTTATCCTAATAAAAATTTAGAAAAAATAGTTATAAATGTTAATCTTAAAAAAAAAAGTGGTGATAAAATAAACAATCAAGTATTATTATTTATTTCTCATAGAATAATATTAATTTATAATTATTAATAGGGTATGTATAGGGTACTTTAGAACTTAAACCCTCTATATTTTAGACTACAAATTTCAATGTGGGTACAGTGTATAAAAACCCTAAATGCATACCTTAACCTATGATAATAAGTTCCAATAATATATAATTATATCTTACCTTATGACCTTTAATACCCACCCAGACTCTACTCAGTCGAGTAAGGTATAAGTGGGAACCCTATATAATAAGAGTACCCTATACAATATGGTTATCCTTATCCCCAATTTATATCTTTTCAAAACCTACATGGTTGAGTGGCATGTTATAGGATTCAAGATATAATTAGGTTACCTGCTCACCTCTTGTTAAAATATCCCTCCCAAGAGATACAAATTTTTCTTAAAAGAATAAAACCTACCTAATTGATGCATAAAATTAATCTTATTTATATGATAACATAATCTTATATAAATACGAAAAGAAAAATTAAAAATAAAAATACATAAAAATTGCTTATTCTAAACTACTAACTAACTAACATCAGCCTATTGTTTCAATCCTCATGTTAATTAAATATATAGAGATACGCACTTACAGTGGTGGACTCTTAGTAACAATGGTCGACGATGGTTGGGATTTTGGAAAACGTAAATGTAAGATCAAAAGTAATACGTCTATAAATATTGATATCAATAATGATATATTTATAGATATTGGATATTGAAGGAAGGAAATTCCGTTAGAATGCTAAGTGACCTATACTAGATTTTTATGGGGAGATTCATAGGGAGGTAGTGAGAGATAGCATAAATGTATATAAGTATATCATTAATTTAAATTTGAAAAAATATACACAATTGAGTCTTGGATATTATCAATTCAATTCAGTTGTGAAAATCATAAAGAAAAAACAAATTTTTTTTTTCCAACATAAGATCGTAATGTATTAATTCTATAATGTATAGCTAAAATGTTGTATCTCAAATGCAAAGGAAAAAAAAAGTCCACTGCATATAGAACTTGCTACAGATCTACAATTTATACAAATAATCTACATATTTTCTTTAACCCTTAGAGCATTAACTTTTATTCACAACAAATTTAAATCTTTGAATTACTGAAAAAAATGTAAATCTTTGTAATTACTTAAACTAAGTATGTTATTCAATTTCAATTTAGATTAAATAAACCTATAAGTTAGAATTTTCTAATACGCAAACATCAATCTCATTCAGACATCGACACAAGCCCAAACTAGCTCAAAACTAGCTTGGACCTATGGGTCACAAGTCCAGTCAAGGGTGGGCCAGAACCAACCCAACATAAGATAGACCGGGTTGGTTCCAAGCCACCTACTGGTTCACAGGCTGATTCATGGCCTATTGAACCAGCCGATAACTTTTTTTTAAATTACATAATTAAAAAATTGTACAAATTATTCTTTTTAAAGATAAAATTAGATTTAAAAAAAGTAAAGTAAAAATAAATTTAAAAATAACTTTGATATGTTTTTAAATTAAAATAAAATCAGGTAAAAGAACAATAGTCTTTAGCACTTTGTTGGAAGAATTTTTTAAGATGTGCATTTATATATACACAAGCACATCCATTTTTACCTCGGAAGTTAGCAATGTAGGACTTGAAAACACTCAAGACACAAAACAATCCCACAATAGATAAAAATGAGTTCTACATTGTAAGAAGCCAAAAAAATCCTTTAGTTGGAAGTCTTCATAAAGAGAACTAGATATTTAATCATATTTATTACTTGTGTTGTTAATAACAATAACTCATTTAATGTCGTGAATAGTAATAAATTTTGGGCTAATGTCACAACAGCTTACCTAAATACTCAATTAACTACCTAAACTTTAATTTAACCTATCATGCTTTGACAATGTTTATGGCCCATTGTAAATGTAAAGACCCGACTCACTAAATCCCGATATTGAGAGTATCGAGTCCTCAACACATATAACATTTTCACATTATATAAGGTTTGTCTAAAACTAGTAGTTTATGAGAATTGTTTGATCAAATCTACTAAAACTTTATAAATAACCTTTAACAAAACAAGATTGCTAATAAAAGCAATCTATACATATATATACATCATATGTACAAAGTTTAGTGTCAATACAAGACACTATAAAAATTACATGTTTTCCTTAGACAAAAAGTAACCCAAGAGATCTTAAGGTCTATTCAACTTAGGCTTATCTATTAAGCCTTTATATAGAGAATTTTGCTTTAACAAAAGCCTATCCAAAAATCCACGGCATTACAGTCCTATTGTCCCACTCATCCATGAATCTCTCAAAGTCTGACCCGTAACCCAAATAATCATATAATTCATCTCATTATTTGCAAAGTAGCAAAAATGAGCCAAAGGCCGTACACAATAACAAAATACAAGAACAATTCATCAAACATATTAAATCAAATGAAATGGATCAATGAATCGAGTCATTATCTTATTAAGTTTTCTTTTACAGAACAACAGAAGGTGTTCAAACCCCAGATCACGCTCTGGGAATTTAGGGGTCTGAGTAACCGCAGCTGCTCAGGGATTGATATAAGCAGTCCGAATACTTATATCTCCTATATCTATTCCATAAAGAAAAATAGCTTCATTTAGGGTTCAAAAGTCGTTGCCCCACTCTACTTAAACTCAGTCCACAACATGAGCCTAGTTCACAAGTTCCCATAAACTTTGAACTAAACCATGGTATTTCCTCCTAAGTTTAAGCAAACGTTACTCGGATACTATTCCCCCCATCGGCTATCCACATAACCAAAATGAATCACTATTGCATCATAGCGTATCATTGCATCATGGTAAAGTCATTGCATCATGACTTAGGTTAAGCGCCTAACTAACATGTCATTGCATCATGACAGGTTTGCTGCTCCTTGGACCAAATTAAATAGCGTAATAGACATCCAGTTCATCAAAGCATTAAGCCGAATTGAATTAAATCAATTTAAGAATGCCTAGTCCTAGCACACAACAAACAAGCTATTGCGTACCTGAACCCGATAGTAAATTACTATATTCACTCAGAGGGGAAATAACCGAAGAACCTTTAACTGAAATAAGAATATCAAAATAATCAATAATTGAATATAGAATTCACACACACACACACACATATATATATATATATATATCACAATCCTAGGTTAACTATACAAGGAGACACAATAAGCTTAGCATATAGTTTTAACATCTAATTCATACATAAAACATATTTATTTAGCTTGTATATTTATTAGAAGGTCATATATGAAGTAAAGATTGAAAATTGAAGAAGTTTGAATTTGAAAAACTCAGGGGATACGCAGCCTTTCTACGCAGGCAAAATTTGAATGAACGCCGACAGCGTGGGAAATATACACTGGAGGCGTTGCACCCGGCGTTAATATATTTTGATTCTATTCACATCCAACACCGCCTATACGCCGCCAGCGTTGAAGCCCTAATGGCCGGCGTACACTTTGAAAAATAAACGCAAGCAAAGTTTTCTTGCAAAACCGGCGACGTTTGAAGCGGCTTTAAAAAATTAATTCTAATCACATTCAACACCGCCTATACGCCAGCAGCGTTGAAGTGCCAGATGCCGGCGTACATTCAAAAACCGACCTATTTGAAAAGAATTTATTTCCCCTGTTTTGCACTTTGCAAATTCCTAACCTACAACACTTTTAATCCTTCTTTAAGTTCATATTTAGCTTCATATACTATCTTCTATCCACACTAATCAATCCTAACAACTTTGAACATTAAAACAACACATTAAACCACTTCAATCACATCAAATCATCCCCTCCTCTTCACTTCAACTTTAACTACTCGAATCAACATTACTCTTCACCAACACTTCTTATAACTACTATAACACATAAACAAGTTCACACAATAACAAAACACAATCCAACCTATATCAATACATGAACCATACAACTCAAAAGACACTAAACTCATTCTATCATAGATTTCACATATACTACAAGAAAGGAAATAATACAAAAGTCTATACTTGTATTAACTTACATGAGTAAGCCTTAGCTTGGAGAGATTTTTTATTCAATGAGCTTGGTATTAGTCTTTGGTTTAGGGTTTGTAGTTTGAAGAAAAGGAAAAGAGAAAATGAAAGAAAGAAGAGGGAAATTCGTATGGAAATGGAGGGCTGCCAAAAGAGGACTTAATTAAGCAAATTTTGACTCATTATTATCTTAAGTTTGACTTTTGAGGCATAATAGACTTTGGGTTGAATTTGGTTTAATTTTGAGCTCATTTGGGTGTAATTTAGGCATGAAAAATAGGCTTAATTTTGTAAAATTTTTGTCAACAATTCCTTAGACAATTCAAAAGTTGATTTTATAAATTTAAACATGACACAAACATATTAATGCATAAATGACATAAATATTAATTTTACTATACACACATTAATATATAAACAACAATAACACTAAT
Source organism: Combretum micranthum (assembly GCA_024138025.1). NCBI lineage: Eukaryota > Viridiplantae > Streptophyta > Magnoliopsida > Myrtales > Combretaceae > Combretum > Combretum micranthum. The sequence continues at coordinate 169,092 of JAMXBD010000379.1, forward strand.
TTCATTACACATAACATCACTTACATCAATAATTTACATTAATAAACATATGTATCAAACATATTTCACACATCAATTTACCTAAATCTAAACTACTTCAAACTTAAATCTAGGACTAATATTGTATTCACATGCAAATTTTAGTTATTGAATAATTTAGATTATTTCAATAAATGTAAACAAAAAACAAAAAATAAATCAATTTTTATCCCTTTTAGGGAAAAATAGACTCATCTTCTTCCCTTATTCTTTCTTCTCTCCCTAATCTCCCTTTCCACTCAAGTTGACTCACCAACATCTCATTTTTTTTTAGCAGAAATTGCATGTCTCTAGTGGCCCAAAAAAAAAAAAAGAAAAAAAGAAATCACGTCTCTGATAAATATATTGATAAAACTAAGAAATAATTGAAATTTTTGCATCATTACATAAGAAAGTAAAAAATTGAGTAATTTTTTAAGATTTGTTGAATAGAAAGATTGGAGCTCAACTTTAAAAAGAATGGTGATCTTTATGCGTGATTCTTGACGGAATTGCAGGAGGAAAATAAATAAAAAAAATGGGAAGAAAAAGAAATTTCTCTCACAACTCCACGAACGTATCCTAACTTCTCTTTAAAAAATTTTTTTACAAGCAATTTTGAAGTGTAAATTTGGTTTTGGTGGAATTTTAGGAGCTTCTACTTTTATATAAAAAACTAAAACTTTTGTCTTAGATATCTACCAAATCATAATATCGAAAAAATTCAATTCGGCATTTTCGCAGACCACTACACCACGCCATCCATCATCTCATATTAATCACGATAATTATAACATTCTGCACCACCAAAAAGTTGAGACCTATACTTGCTTTGGATTTGACGGTGGTTATATCACAAAAACATCCCCCATTTTAGCATTTTAGCCTTACCCGCAAAGTTTCTTTATCAAAAGAGAGAGAGGGAGAAGTTTTTCTTTTTTCTCTTTTTACATTTTTAAATGAATAATCTACATAGCATATGATTTAGGTAGGCCACTAGCTTGTGTGAATGTATGATAGATTGTTAATGTCGGCTGTGCAAACAGAGTTAATGAAGGTAGTGATTTGGATACAAAAAGGATATTCATATAATAAATTAACTAGATAAAAGTTTAGGTAGTTAATTGAATATTTAGGTAAAGTTCAAGAAGTATTATTGACATTAAAACAACAAACTTTTACTAATTACATTGAAATAGTTTAAACATTTATGTATTCATGTTTTTTTTCCCCTTCTTTTAATGGATTAACTTAGACTAACCCATCAAGTTGATGGGTTAGGGGGCCTGACCCAGTAATGACTCAACAACTCATCAAGTTATATGGTAGGTTATAACTCTTGGGCTAATAGATCGACCCGTAGGTGGCGGTTTAGGCTGAGTCACAAGTTAACCCAGCTTGTGCCTGTATCTAACCTCATTCTTAAGCCAAGAGTCATAATTGCAGTAGAACTAATTGTCTTCTATGCCTAAAATTTAAAAGACCTAAAATGAATGAGCAATTACATTCAACATGTATTTATTATAAAAACAGGACACGAATGCCATATTAAATTTGGCAAACGAATGCATACTACATCTCATAAGCTTTCCCATCAATGTTATTTAAGATGTAATTATTCGACCATTGAAAACCATTTCGATAATATAGACCATTATGATAGGTAGGACCATACCAAAGGGCATATTTCACTACCCTCTTATTTGCAACACATATACCTTTATTACTCACAAGGGTTACAATGGTAGAAGGACACAACTCGTCCAAGAATAGTCTATTTTACCCTAAAATGGTCAGTCTCCTTCTATATATATATATATATATATATATGTTTGTAGTGAACAAGGCAATGAACTCTCTTAAGACCTTCTCCTCCTTTACATTGACAAGATTTCCACTCCCATTGATTGAACCTAAGTCGAAGTGATTGAAATAACTCTACTTTCTCTTACTCCATCTTCTTCATTGATGCTATATTATCCACCCACTTTAGTTCTTTACTAACTTAAGCATCACAATGCCTACAAGGCCATTCTTGACACCTCATAGCTCAAGTTTTCTATTTGTGCATGTTCACTCCTCCCATGGTGCTAAAGAACCTATTGATGCAAGCTCAAGAGATCTTTGACGAGAATATAACAATAACGAAACCTATATACTACATGCAAAAAACAACCATTTGATTATCTTATTTTTTAAGTGTACCAATAGAATAGTCTTCGCATCATAATACATAGAGTAACTAAGACTCCAACAATGAATGAACAAACAAACACTCGTACATGCAAGCTTACATATACATACACATGTACCCACTTATGCACACACAACACACATATCTAAAAGTGAAAGGTCCAAAACTCCCATAACTAAACCTTGATAGTGTCTTATTGTAAGTTTATTAAATTGCACCAATCATTAATATTGTTGGTTCACTATAACCATTTATAAAAACATTTCATTTCATTAATGCAAACCAATTACGACTTCCTTTCAAATAATTGACACAAATTACAACAACTAATTAGTTAGCAATTGATAGGAATCAGCAAGCTGGAAGTCGTTGGAAGGGAAAACAGAAGGAAGAGATTTCAAGGGGAAGACAAAGCCTCAAACGTAAGCTTCAAGGTTGCCGGCCTTGCACGGGATGCGGATTTATTTCCTTTTCTTATTGGTTTTTCTCCATATAATATTAGGGTAGTTTTTTAGAGCTATTATAAATAGTCCTTTATGGTGTTTATGAGTATTGAGATTTAATTCTCTTTATTCCTGAATTCTTATCAATTCTTGAGTAATATAGAATTGTGGCGAATCCTGTTATTAGAATTTTGTAATTCTTTTAACATTGTAATTATTTTATAGATCATGGTATCTATAGTTTATAATCTAATTGCGATCCAGTTTAATTTTACTGTTTGTGGAACCTATTAAACAATAATTTTATGCATATCCTTTTAATTTCATTGTTCTTTCATATTCTAAAAAACCCTAGAAATAAGATAAATTTTAACCCCCACCACCCCCCCCCCCCCCCCCCCCCCCCCCCCCCCTAAAAAAAAAAGGTCACATCAGATTTGGTATAAGAGCCAGGTTTGTTGGGTTGATTTATTTTTTTTTTCTTTTTCCATGAAATTGTATTGTTACTGTTGATTTGCTGAAAGGATGTTGTTTGGTAGTAGCAGTAGCATGAATAGCAATAACATAGGGGCTAGAAGAAATAACAACAACAATAATGGTGGAAAAGGAGATTTTTTGAATAGATAAGAATTTACATAGTTGCAAATAAGGTTTAATCAAATGCAAGAAGATATGAGAAGGATTCTAAAGAGATTGGAAGTTAGCAAGAATATAAGGAGTTAAAATGGAGCCAATCATAGAAGACATACTAGTGGTGAGTCTGATGAGAATAGTGAAAGGAGTAGGAGATGAGGAGGTAGAGATGATATGCTTAAGGGAATTGAGAATATTAAACTAAAAATTCCACCTTTCATTGGTAGCATTAAACTAGAGAAATTTCTAGATTGGGTGCCATGGGTAGAGAATGTATTTAACTACTATGGGTAGGATGAGAGTATGAAAGTGAAGATAGGGTCTCTAGCTTTATCTGACTATGCTAGTCTGTGGTGGGATAAGTTGCAAGTTGATAGACGAAGGTTTAATGAAGAAAAGGTGCATTCATCGGCTTTGATGAGAAGATTGATGAGACCTAAATTTGTGCCGAACTATTATAAACAGGAGATGTTGATGGAGTTACAATCCTTGATGCAAGGAAAGCGGACTGTAGAAGAATATGTGAACGAGTTTGAAACTTTGATAGCAAGGTGTGACATTATAGAATCTCCATATAAATCTATATATCGGTTCATTAATGAGCTAAAGATGGATATCGCTAGTGTGGTAAAGCTCTAGCACTATCAAACCTTGGAGGATGTAATTAAGTTGGCTAGCAGAGTTGAGAGGCATCAACGCAGACAGTCTCAGAAATCAAATCACTATAGTAAGTTAGATGAGGAGAAAAAGAGAGAGGATAGGACAGAGAAGAACAAGGGAAAAGTTGTGGATGATAAAGCGCCTGATCAGACATAACAGTAAAGGAACCAAGATATTAAATGATTCAAGTGTTTGGGACATGGCCACATCGCTTCTCAGTGTCCTAATAAGAAAGTTAAGGTCATGAAGGGGAATAAGATTGAGAGTGAGGAAGAAGAATAGAAGAATAATGAGGAAGAAGAGCTAGATCATGAATGCATTGACATGTCGAATGTTCCTTTGAGTTTCCAGGATGCAGTACTTGGGCAGGAGAATGTGATTCCAAATCAGTAAACTAATCTGCTTTATCTTCAAAGTTCGATATGGGGAAAATCATGTTTGACTATACTTGATAGTAGCAGATGTGCCAATGTTATTTCTACTAGGTTGGTTTCTAAACCGGGGTTGTAGGTAGAACAACATTCAAGTCTATATTCTCTTCATTGGATTAGTCATCAGGGAGTTGTCCATGTTCATAAATAGGTTCGTGTGCCTCTTTCTATTGATGATTATATTGACGAATTCTCGTATGATGTGATACCTATGGATGCTACACACTTGATCCTTAGAAGACCATGGCAGTATGATCTCAGGGCCAGCTTTGACGAGTACAAGAACGGATATACTATTCGGCAACAGGACAAAACATACGAGCTACTACCTATGAGTCTTGTAGAGGTACAACAAGAAAATATGGTGCATATTAAGAAGATTAAAGGATTAAGGAGTTTGTTTATATAAAGCAGCCAAATGACAATTTCAAATCTAACTCTGAAAGTTCAGAGATCGAAGGGTCATTGAGGATGAATCTTCTTAAACTTGGGAGTAATGATAGGAATTAGCAAGCTCAAAGTCGTAGGAAGAGATTTCAAGGAGGAAGACCAAGCCTCGATACCGTCGGCCTAAACTTCAAGACTGCCGGCCTTGAGCCGGTCTTATATGGGATGTGGACTTTATTTCCTTTTCTTATTAGTTTTTCTCCATATAATATTAGGGTAGGTTTTGAGGGCCACTATAAATAGTCCTTTTCATTAGCTTTAGAGAGGTTTTTCTCTAATTGAGATTTGAGAAAATTTTTATGTGTGAACCCTTTATAGTGTTTATGAGTATTGAGATTTGACTCTCTTTATTCCCCATTTTTTATCAATTCTTGAATAATATAGAATTGTGGTGAACCCTGTTATTGAAATTTTGTGATTCTTTTAACACCATAATTATTTCATAGATCGTGGTACCTATCGCTTTATAATTTAATTGCAATCCAGTTTAATTTTATTGTTCATGGAACCTATCAAACAATAATTTTATCCATATCCTTTTAATTTCATTACTCTTTCATATTTCAGAAAACCCTAAAAATAAGATAAATTTTAACAACAACCCCTCCCCCCTCCGACGGGGGTGTTCGTGTCAGCAACCTACTTACATATGGTGATTTAGTATCTACTTTTAACATCAAATCACTTAAGATCTCTACCCCTATATGATGTTACAGTAACCAATCTTGTAATATCAAGTGCTCTCAGTATTAATGCACTTAAATCAAGAAAGTAAGCAGGTAGACTTAAGTCCATTTCAATTTTAAACTGCACACACAAACAACAAACAATCATAACTACATACCTAGGATCCACTCAAACCTTTTAAAATGACTAAAAGGAACTTTGGCTCCCAAAACCAAAGTATGTAGAAATGTATCGCAATCCCTCCAACACTTACTTGATTTTTCACTAAATTGGTCGATCTAGACCTAACATAAACCAATCAGGGCCCTTAGCAAGACCACCTTGTTAACTTACAAAGCTATCGATCAACTAGGCCACCGGCAGGTAAGGATAGTAGATTAGGCGCATAATATGATTAATTAGCAAAACCCAATTGATCGAGGCATGCATGTGGTCAGTATGGCATCCCTTAGGTCAATTATCCCACACGAGAACTATAAAAATCCAACTTCTTACTCTAAGTTTTGATTTACCCTTACGGCAAGCAATTAACATCAAGAACTCCAAATCTACCACAATCTAAATGATCTTTGCATCTAAATTATGCAAATTTTACAACATCAATCCATTTTAATAGCTAAGAAGAGTTTATTACATTCAATCCTAACTTTAACCACTTAGGTTTACGTTGCCATTCTCTATTAGCACTCAAGCTATTAGAATAAAAGTTCAACCTAATTTTTTATGGTGTTATAAGGGGGGATTAACCATTCTAATGCTTTAATAGTCGTATGATGATTCAAGTTTGTGATAGGTGTGGTACTTTCTTCATAAAGGTGGACAACATCTCAACCCAATCTTTCATGGCATGTTTAGTGTGCAAAAATGAATCGGAATGAAATCACAATTACAGGTTCTATTATCTTTCTTATATTTGGAAGCATTATTAAAATCTAGAATTGCAATTTCTTGGAATTGACAATTCCAGCTTTGAAAAGCAGAATTACTACTCCTTTCTTTCCCCCATTGATGATCTTTACTTAAATTACCATTTTATCATATATTAAATTGTCATTTCATTTATTATTAAGGGTATTTTTTATAATGACTATTATGTACTCATTCATTTTCATTACATTTCATGTATCTATCCAAACATAAAAATGATTTATCATTTCTTTATTTATTTATTTTTTATTTTAATCCATTCTATTTTAAATAATTTCTCAATATCAAATGTAATATTAGAGCAGTGTAAACCCTTAATATTAATTGCACTAATTTTATTTTTTGAGGGAGGGACAGGAAAAGGTTTACTTTTTCAGTACACTATTCTTTTTTTTTTTTAATAAAGAAAAAAGTAAAATCTATTTTAGTCACCGAATCAAGTAAAAGGGAAGGATGTGAGAGGGCTCCACTTTGCACAAGTGAGAAAGCCTCAGCCCACTTGATCCCCGTCAGCCTCAGCCCACGTAGCTGCTTCAGCGAAGGTGACACTTCACGCATATCGCCGAAGAAGAGGAGTCGTACCTTGTTCTCTTTGTTAACTTTGCACAGAATAAGAAGCAGATTATGTTCCTTACACCTCCACAATATCTATCATCCCCTATTTTTCCCTTTTCCCTTTTCTCCAATCTCCTAAGTTGAAAAAAAAAAAAAAAAACCTAATCTATGAAGCCCCATCAAAAACAATACACTTTTCAGTTTAATACTTGATCAGTTGATAAAATTCAGTATTCAACACAGGTTTTTTTTTGGGTTTTTATCAATAAAGATTCAATCTTGAGCTATTTTATGAGGTGGGTTGATTGAAAGTTTTGAATTTCTTTTCTTTTGATAATCCGATCAAAGTTTTGATTTTGATGATTTTTTTTTCTTTTAGTATTGTTTATTGGGGTTTCACTCTGAGATGGTCTCTATCCGTAGTTCAACCACTGTAAGCAAACTGCTTGGCAAGTTAACAGCTATGGCGAATTCTCTCAGTTCAGTTGATCCGGGTTCGAAATCAAGACCAAACAGTAATATCCATAGGAATAGGAAGATACCCAATTCGCCGAATTGCTCCAAAGATTTATCGGTTTGTCCACATGGTTCTCGATCGGCTGCTGTTGATGTTGTGATCCTGATTGCTGTTATCGGTGCTTTTGGGTTTCTGTTGTATCCTTATATTAAATTTGTATGCACTGGATTGTTTAGGATTGGCAGAGAAGTGATATCTGTTGTTAAGGAAGAGGTTTGCGACACACCTTTCATTTATGGATGTATTATGTTGAGTATTTGCTGTGCTGCTTTGGCTAGTTGGGCACTTGTGGTGATGTGCACAAACAGGAGATGTGGAAATCCCAATTGCAAGGGGCTTAAGAAGGCGGCCGAATTCGATATCCAGCTTGAAACTGAAGAGAGGGTGAAGAGTTCTTTCAGTCCATTGGTGAAGGATGGATCAGGAAGGATGTTGTTTGAATTACCTGTAAACCGGCATCGTGAACTCCAGGAGGAATTGAAGAAGATGGCACCGCCAAATGGAAGGGCTGTTCTTGTTTTCCGAGCAAAGTGTGGCTGTCCTGTTGGTAGGTTGGAGGTACCAGGACCGAGGAAGCAGCGAAAAATCAAGAAATAGGTATACATACCCCCTGATTAAATAACTTTGTACCCGCTTTATGATGGAATAATCTAATACAGTGAGGAGGGGCTTCGATGTTTAGGGATATGAGAATCATGATGTTCCTTAATCTCATTGCAATAAATTATGGGGGGATTTGGATATACTTGGTTTTGGTGGGGAATATATACTCTCATTACTTTTTACATATTGTTCAGATAATATTATAAAAACTTTACATTGGACCAATCCTTATTCAATAATTGGGAAACTGCTTTTTTATGAAGCATTTGCATGTTGCTTAAATTATGATTAAATAAATGAGGATTCAATACTATAGAATTTGTGTTTTTTTATTGTCTAAAATGATGGCTTTGGAGGCGATAAAAGCGAAAATGAAAAAGGGTTGGAACATTATAATGAAATGCCATGATGCTTAGTGAAAAAGTAGCCATTACCTCTTTTATGTCAAGATGCGTATACTGATGCACTCAAAAGCTTAAGCATAAGCTCAATCTTATTATATTAGTGCAATCATGAGTCCTAAACTAATCATTACTCATTAAAGGTAGCAATCTTAGATACGAGTCCTTGTATGGGATTTGGATATTCGTAAATTGTTCTGAAAACCATGCCTCTTAATAGTGAATGCAATAGAAAATTCTTTCTCTACAGTGTTCTTCTAATGTATTCCCTTGCTTTCTTTATGTCATAGTGTTTGTGTGGTAGGAACTTAGACGTTTCAGATCTGTCTCTCTCTTGTTTATTGACCATCCTATGAAACATCCTCAAACTCTTTATATATTCTTGTTGGCTTTGGTTGTTCTGTTTAAGTTTTGCTGACATAGGCTTTTGCAAGCATTTAAAAAGCTTGTGTGACATTTCGTTTGAGAGGAGGCTATTACCTTGGCATCCATCATACGGAAATAGGTAGACCAATACTCTATACAGCTGCTTGTACTTTTTGGAATTCATGAGAAGTTATAACTGTGTGGAGGATGATGTGTATGCTGATTCTGCGTAAAATTTTTTGAAGAATCGTTGATTGAACTTTTTGCGATTACTAATAAGAGAAGTTGTGATGGTGCACCATGTTTTATGATTAAAGTGCTTTCTTCCACGTTGCGATGTGGAAGCTAAGTATATATCCACTTAGAACCTTCTCTTCAGCTTTAGGGTAAAACCTCTGCTAATGATGATCTATGAGACCATTTAGAGGTTATTCACTGCAGGGCATTGTTAAATGCTTGTTGGTCAAAAGGCTTGTAGTATGAAACTATAGACATCAAGGTATATAGAAATAGTAAAGCTGTTGCACTTAAGAATCAGTGGGAGACTCAAAAGAATAGATAGAAGCTGGTTAAAGGATCAGTTTCCCTCAGGCTTTTGGCTAGTTGAAGTTTATGAAGCACTGGCCAGATTATTATGTCCTGATAAATAGGTGAACTCTGTGCTGACTACTTGAATACCTGCCATGCTTTTGAAGTTTGCAATTGCCGACGGGCTGCAATTCAAATGGAGAAAAGAATGTTGGTTAAAACTTCCACTCTCTTTATGTGCAAAAGAGGGGTTAGAGCATAGGTTGCTTCTTTGCTAAATTTACCTTAGAGTTGTCTGCATCTGATCCGACAAAAGTGCTAACGATCTGTCATCTGTTGTCGACTCCGTATTATGTCACTGCAATCGGGTTTTTTAGTCAACATTATTGAGAAACAATTGAACTTTCATGGTATCGATTTTGATCCTTAAATGCTGTCAGTTGCATGAGCTGCCAATGATTTTGCCATAGAAGGGAAACGAACCTTTGAGGAGGTATTCAATCCACCAAGTTTGCCTTTGTTGTCAATCCTAGCTTTTAGCGGATGGCGGTATCAGGTTTTATGCTGCATTTCTCATCTAGTCACTTGTTCATCCTTAAAGAATTTCAACTCAAATTCCTCCTAGAAATATGTACTACTGGTATAGATGCTGTATTCAAATTGCAGCAACCAGCAACCACTGTGTGGATCTGAAGAGCATAGGAAGCATGTACTCTTGCAAAGAAGTAATAAACTGCGAAGCTAAAGCCGCTTCCTCACTATGACATCTAATTTTTCCATGAAGTCACCGACAAGTTTCTGGTAACAAATATGGATCCTCAGTTCAATCACCCTTATCTATTGCATATTGCAATAGTATGAATGTTTGTGTTCTTGCTCCTATGATATGTTTAGAAGACAAAACCAGATAACATGTCGCACTATTCCATCAATGTTTGTATGTCAATTGTCACTATAAATCATCCACACAATTTCCGTGTGGAGTAGCTATTCCTCTAAATATAAATCTCTGCTCTAAAAATATACCTGATGATAAACTAAAGTGGGATAAGAGAAATCACTTATTCCTTCATAATCTTATTTTAATCCAATGAACCACGACTCCACGAGTTTTTAGATTTTGTGTTGGATCTTTTCAATAGTCATTCAATTTCTTCAGGCTCAAGTTGGTTTCATGTCAATTCACCGAAATTTCCTAGCAGAATCTACTAGTTTTATTCAGCCCCATTAAATACTTCAACTTAATAGGACAACGAAAGGAGGCAAAAGTCAATTTACGGCGATTGCTTTAAGTAAGTTACTAGGACGCAAGTATACAAGCATTGATGGAGAATGGTGTGACATGTTAGCAACTTTTGTCTTTGAAATTTTGGCAGTCAGCAGTAGCTCCAAGTAGAGCTTTTGGGAGGGGGGGCCATGCAATGGGCTCAAAATTAGGATTAATGGCTTGTTTAGTACGTCGGAATAAAATCATGCATTTCTGGTTTTTTGTTTTTTTTCCAACATTTGGAAGCATTCATTTTTTTTCTCTATTTTCTCTACGTTTGAAAGGATTATGAGAAGTTAAAATTGTGATTTCTTGGAATTGATGATTCCGATTTTGAGGTGAAATGCAATTCTGTCTTTGAGAATGCAGAATCATGATTCATTTTCATCTTTCATTAAAAATTTTTAATTAAATAACTATTTTATCCTATATAAATTTATAATTTTAATTTTTATAAATGGTATTTTAAGTAAATTTTAATATAGATTAATTCATTTTCGTTTCATTTTGTGTCCATATCCAAATAAAGAATGGATTCATTATTCTCTTATTGATTTCATTCCATTCACTTGATTCTAATCCATTCTATTCCAAATAATTCTTATATATCAAACATGATATAAGATTATAACTAATATTTATGTATTGGCTATATCCATATAGCACTAAGTATGGTTGCATGCTGCAAGATCACAGTTTATATATATTATAAAAGTGGACTGATCATCCAGCGTTTTTAACTATGGGATGTACACAACATTTTATACTTATTTCATGAAATAACTTAGAGCATTTTTGGGGAAGATATCTGTCCTTCCTAGGCTAAGCGCTACTTTATGAGACCTTTAATGATAAAGCTCAGTCTCTCTAAAAAGTGTTTTGTTCCTTTCTTTTTCCTTTAATAATTTTTTTCTTGTAATAGTTTTTCTTGGATCAGTGTCAATTTGGTACATAAAGCATAAATATTCGATTTTGTATTTAAATTTTAAAGTGATGAATTGAACATCCAATCATATTTTTTATGGCTATTTTTACTACTTCTTTAACACCATTTATTTTGACTTAAAAGATACAATATACCATTGAATTTTTATTACTTGTTCTAACACCATCTAATACTAATAAGATGCTTTTTTCACATTGAATATAGAACAAACGATTTAGTAAAATGGTAAATATAATTACAAAAATTTGATTAGATATTAAATTGATTACTTCAAAATCTATATACCAAATTGAATTTCTTTTGACAAGTTTATATACCAAATTTGACATCTTCCTAATTTTTTTTTTTTTTATAATTTCTTTGATGTATTAGTGCCATAACTAATATAAATAAATATCAAAAACCTCTTTTTTACAAGCTCCTAGGTAAGACTAAAAAAAAAAAAAAATTTAGAATGCTTAACAAGACATCCACCTCAATAAGTATTTACCAACCTTAAGAGGAAAATATCTTCAAAGTCATTTTCTCTTTTAGTCTTCCTTCAGTATAATAGATTCAGTCGTCTCACCACAAACCTATAATATGCTGATCCTGTTACAGAAAACAGAAAGGCGAATAAAATGGGTCGGTTGATCCCATCCACTCCGCCATTTAAGGCCTAATTATGTTGACCAGCATATTCAAAAGACGTAAAGGATGGTAAATTGAAATGGAATCTTAATCTATACGTAAGTGTCAATTCACACAATATCCCTATAATTTAGCGTTTGGTTTTTGATAAGGCATAAAACAAGAAAAACAACACGGTAGAGCATAGTAATTATAAAGAAGGTACAATATAAGTTTCTTGTATCATATTTTGTGTATTATGTACGATATAAGATTGATTTTATATGTATATATGTTTCTTATGCTATTTTATCGTACATAAATATCACGGTTGATAATGATAGTGGTGATATAAATGGTGATAGTGGTTTAGTGAAAATAATATGATAATCGTAATGATAACTTGTTGCTAGTATTGTATTGGTGACTAACTATTAATGATAGTGGTGAAGGTTGAGAAGGTTGAGGAGGTGGTTACAGTGGCAATGATGATCGTAGCGGTAATAGTAGGGTCAAAACGATAAAAATGAGGTATGAGCAAGCGATAGCCTAGGCATAGAAATGTAACTTAACATAACATAGTCCATTTTAATCAAATCCTCTAGCTACTTAACCGGTTTCTAGACCGTTAGGATATGTTTAGGGCATAACTAATTAGTATATATACATGTATAGTTCAAATCAAGGCCGGCATTGGGTTTTAACTCACATGCATTAGGGATCACATTACGTCCGTATTCTTTATGCCAAGTTAAACTCAACAAATAAATGCAAGATTTTATCAGGCCATATTAATTCAAAATCTAATTAGTCCATAGGATTTCATATGAACGTAAATACAACTCATGACTTAATTTAGAAAAATTAATTTATGGGGAAATTGAAATTTACCCTTATGAATTTTTATTGAGGTGACAGCTAATGACAATTAGTAGTTTCCATTGAAAAGAAAAAAAGGACGAATATTGAAAATTACTCCCTCAAACTTTCACTTATGTACGAATTTACCTCGCCATACTTTTACCTATGTGCAAATTTATCTTCCCAAACTATCAATGTGAACATTTTTTTTAACATAATATGTTTATTGTTTTTAATTGTAACAATTAAAGAAAGTTTAGAGGGTTTAAAATGTGCATTTTGAAAATTTAGGAGGTAAGCCTGTACCTTAGTAAAAGTTTAGCGAGGTAATTTGCAATTTTTCTCCAAAGTTATATTTGCATCCGTTTAAGGCTCAAATCATATTTAGTTACCAAGCCAACCACATGAAAACACGCTTAATTAATCAAGCCCAACTCCACATGCATAACTTCTCAAATACAGACAAGAATACAACACACATGGTTAGATTATAATCAAGTCCAGAAGCCTAAGGAATGGGACATACAAGGCTCTGAGTGGCCTTTTACATGGGCTTTGATACTACATTGGGTCTTCTTATGTCTTTCTTTTATTTCCTTTTTTTTTTGGCCAATAGATTTATCGTCGATTATAAAGGAGGTGTAAATTTTTCTTCCCTACCCGAGAAAAAAAAAAAAAAAAAAAGAAATTCTTTTCGCTGGATATAGGAGGTGTAATTAAGCATCATGAACATTGAGATGAGAAGGAGTTGCACCAGCACAAGCAGACCAACCCGCCAACTTGGCACCACAAGATCAAGTACGCCACCAAACTTCGTGCCACTACCTTAAACTGCCGCATCCTAATTTACAGTTTGTTTAGATTATCTAATCTACATCTGTATCTTACCTATATTTGATTTATTTATGAATAAAAATATATATTTTTATTTGTATTTAATTTTGACAAACAGTCTATTTAAAAATGATAAAAATATGATATCAAAATTACCCAGAAAAGATGTACCAAACAAACTCCTACTGGTGCAATAACTCTACTGCATATTTATATTGTAGTATGAATTAACTAAAATATCAAAATTTGTATTAACCATTGAGCTTTGGATTAATAAATTATCATTGAAACAATCATAATTTAATAAAGCATAATTGAATCTTAAAAAATATAAATTTATCAGCTAGCCCTACCAATTATAGTATTTAAATATAAGAAGCGAATCAATCACAAAGTCTTTCTAAAAAGTATAATATATTTATAATATTTCTCCACACATCAGCTACTGCCGTTCGCTCGACCATAGTATAATAGATCATATCCCAAATTGTCATAGCAGACAATATCTTTATATTCATTTGGAACGAAACCCAAAATGGTGAGCAATTATTACTACACGTAACTACAAATAAATAACAAACTGCACACCATTGAACTATTCTAATTCAAAATTATATACTTGTTCTTCTTATCCATAGTTTTTTATGTTTGGTTAATTGAGCCTTGACTTCTCGTTAGAGCAATATCAGCAAGCTGTAAATTTTCTTTTTTTATCATTACAATAAAAAAAAAATTATATATAATATTTCTTATTTAAAAAATAAAAAGAGATATCACTATATTACAATTTCATTGTGGAGCTTTAAACTATTCAAATACTTTTTTTAACAAGTGTTATACATGAACTCTTTCAGCTTTTGATCTAACGAGGAGGCTTAGCTCAACTCTTCAATAAAGTCGACTTACATCCCATCTTCTTGTCTCTTTAGACATCTTCATGTGTTTCTTTTACTTATGACCCATCATTCTGTAAAAAGAAAGTAGAACGTGGGACTTCTCTACTGCCAACGCCACGTTTACTCAGGGAGTTTTGTCCCTAAAATTACTATGTGACACTGACACTTTTTTGTTGTACAAATATACTGTCCAGAATCTTAGACTTCCTATCCGAGGAAAAACAATTTGTTCTCTCAGTTTACTGTTTTCATTGTGTTCCTATAAATAAATATTCGACATGTATCAAAAAATTTTTTTATTTTAGAAACATTTATATTTTTTAATTTATTAAACGAGTCAGATATCTATTGATGAAAATACAAAAAACACAGCATATTATGTACAGCAAACATTTTCCCCTCAAAAAGAGAGTGAGGAGTTGGTCAGGAGCAAGTGGACACCTAAAATTACTGAAGATCTTCCCTTGAGTGGTTGAATCAGTCTTGATGGATAGATTTAAAGTAAATATAAAGTTTAATATCTAAATTTTATATAAAACTTTAATTTAATATCAAAAATTTAAAATGTTTAATTTAATATCCAATAAAAAATTCTTATAATTATTTTTAATAACCCATTCATACTGTTTATTCTGTATACTGACATGGAAGAGATAATTTATTATTAAATTTTTACAATTTCTCTTAATACTATCAAATTGATAAACTGTCTATTCTACGTTAGTAAACAAAACATACTTTATTAGTAAAGTAGAGAAAATAGTCATGAATAGTTTACTTGAATATTAAATTAACAACTTTAGAGTTTAAATATCAGATTAAATTTTTATGTAAAGTTCATATATCAAATTTAACAATTTTTCCGTGCATTTATTTTATGTTGCAGCTATGATACCAGGTTTCATTTTAATTCTACTGATAATAGTTTGTATAAACTGGCTATCTCACCTCTTTAGCTACGATTTATTTAGGTACTGTTCTGTAAATGAAAATAAAGAATATGCCGTCGTTTTGTCGTTTAAGGGTTTTTTTTTTTTTTTTTTTGTAATTTTCTTCTTACTCGGAATTTGGATACAATTTCTTCAATAAAAATATTAAAATACTACTCGTAGCAGGCGCATTAAGGAAAATCTTAGTAGGATGTTGTGTTTCCCCGTGTAACACACCAAAATATAGAAGTGGGTAGAGTTATCGGGTAGTTTGTTTTGGCTTTTTTTTCGGTAGATACAAACACTTTTTCAAACTTTTTTCTAACAAATTATTTATCAAAAAATAGATATAGATAAAAAAAAGTTGACAGTTCTCATCAAAAGATCAAATAGAACAAATATAAATAAAATTTAGATGCAAATCGGATATATTTTACACATATTATTTTAAAAAAGATACAGATACAGATGAAAAACAGACAATCCAAACAGAATTGCTGATATAAAAAGACAACATGAATATAAAAAGGAAAATAAACACAAATATGATTACAAACATGATGTTAAATAAAAAATGACAACACATGACTCGGCAAATAATACAACTGTCATATTACAAGAATAAATATGATTTTATTACAATTTAGAGGACTTATATAGCCCTATTACGTAATCATACCGTCATTAATGTTATATTTTAATTGTTTATAAAATAAAATTAGTATAAAAAAATCTAACGACTTCGATCACGGATATAATAGATTTGAACGATTAATGATGTAACAGGACCAATCCCATTATAACCGCTATGGAACCGTAGAATTTTCCACAACTTAATCATTTGTGACCTTTATTGAATTTTATATACTTGTGCAACTAACAAGAATTTCATACAAATAGAAACACCGACGTAATTCATTAACACACAGCTGGCCAGGCCAAAAGGATTTTCACTAATACAAAGAAAAATTCTACGAATTTGTCACGTATTTTAATAGAAATGATTCATTAATTATTTAATGAATACAGTACTGAGTTTGAATGCAAGTTCGATTCAAAGATAATACAATACTGAGTTCGAATTCGAGTTCGATTCAAAATTTCAGAGTTCAAGTTCGATCGGGCTTAATATTTTAAGCTTAGGTTTGGCTTGAAATAAACTTATATAATCTCGAATTCTAATCAATTAATTTCATTTAGGCTTCATTTATTAAAAAATATATTTTAAATTATAATTAAAATACTATTAATATATAAACTCGATTCAAATTCAATTAACATTTATATTCAATAAAGCTTGATTAGACTCGCGAACTAATCGAACCACACATATAAAATTTGAGTTTAGTTCGATAAACTATTCGAATAGTTCAAATTCAAGTTCGATTTGACTATTTTCGAATCAAACTCAAATAAATATCGAGCCTAACTCGAATAGTTTATAAACCGATTTGGGTTATTTACACCCCCACCTAAAACCCACCCGACAGCTATAAATCATGCTGCAACGTACAACACCCATATTAATTATGCTTTATCTAATGATCCAATGTTCGAAAGTTTCCAAGGTTCTACAGATTTCCACACTCAACCTTAACAAATGTTCGACCTTCTCCCACCCACTAATCTTGGGGTTTTAATATGTGTCGATGTTTATTTGTGCTGTTGAATTAAGTAAATAAGTGCAGG
This sequence comes from Combretum micranthum, assembly GCA_024138025.1. NCBI lineage: Eukaryota > Viridiplantae > Streptophyta > Magnoliopsida > Myrtales > Combretaceae > Combretum > Combretum micranthum. The sequence goes on from JAMXBD010000379.1 coordinate 186,533, forward strand.
TTGGATTAGATTACGAGGAGAATAAGACCTCAAATCTTATAAATATCTAGTGTTTCACTTCAAATAAAAGAAAATTTTATGGTGGTGTTGACTTTTCATTTTATCCTTACGCTCCAAGTTGGCGTTTGTGGTTAATTAAATTTATTTTTGTGTATAATAGTACTTCATGTTGATTACATGGAAGTGATGATTGACGCATATCCTATGAGGCTAGCTAGTAGCTACAACCACTCTAATTACAAAATACATATATTTGTTGTATGCAATTTGCTATCACATTATTGTTTCAATAAGCAAAAATATACTACGTGTTATTAATTTGATTTTATTTATTTTTTTTTTCTATTAGTGATAATAAATAACGTATAGCACGTTGTTATTTATTGAGACAACGTTGTGACAGTGACATGTCACAACAAATATTCATCCATATCATGTTGTATTGTTTCATTGTACAAGACTACAAGTAATAGTATTATGCTACACTGCAAAAATTATTTAGATATCCTACAACTAGTATCCTTTTTTTTCGATCTAGTTCCTCTATCACCGCAAACCTAGTTAGATTCAAGCATGATATATATTTTAGTTATTGGAAGAACCGAAGTACTTTCTTTCAAATCCAAGAAAGAGCTCTTAGAGATTTTTTTTAACTTTTGGAAGATACAGGAGTGTAACAATTAATCTATTGATGTTGAAAGACCCAAAAGATCCTTGTAATGTATCATTTCTACGTCCAGTGGAATTCTTAGTTATAGGAGAAGCTTTGTCAAATAAAGATGCCTAAAGAAACATAGTAAGAGTATTTTTTTTTTACTTGGCTAATATAGTAGTACATGAAAATACCGTTTGAAATTGATCAATATATGCATGTAGGAAAATATAAACATGCATGTGTGAAAAAAAAAAAAAGTGAATGTTATTTTTTTGCATAATTATCAGGGGGGAATAATGGCATGTTTCCACCCTAATAATCTTCCCTTTTACAAAAGTTAAGTTGTCAAGCTTTTGTCGGCACCACTTTAGCTGAGAAGTCGAAATTGTTGCCATTTGAAGAACCCTAGAGACCAACTTTAGATCAACTGCTGTGAATAAAATCTCCTTTGATTGAGAGTTTTCAATAGGTCTCCTTGCGGCACCATTGAGCCAATATTTCTTTTTCCCTTGTATGTCCTTCAAGTATAGATTCTTCTGCAGGAAAATTTGCCATACACTTGATTGAATAAATTATATTGGATAAAGTTCAGTTTATATACCTGCATATTGGCCCTCAATCACTATGCATACCTATATTTTCGTTATTAACACTTTATACACATTTTCACCCTTTATCATTTTTTTACATACTTTCGTGGCCAAGTCCTTTGTGAAATATGGGAGCACTAACAACATTGAGTCCAAATGGTGGCCAGTCGAGCCCCAGAGGTATTTTCTTTTTTTTAATTTTTCTGTCATTTTTGTCATTTTAATGTATTGATTAAATAAATATATGTTATAAATTATTTTATTAAATTAATTATATTGTCAACAAATTAGAAATTGGCACAAATCCTTCAACTAATAGTAAATAGGGATAGAATACAAACATGCAAATTATAAAAGACAAAAATATAGATATGCAAAGTAATGAAGGGTAAAAATATGGTATTTCAAGGGAAATTTACCCAATATATTATTTTCAAGCTCCGAAGATATCACATGCCATTTATATATCATCGTGTATTACAGTATAGGAAGATCTTATAAATTATTTCTATCATTGGGTGAGGATAAAACTCAATTGTCTATAGGGTCTTGCCTTTGAAAAGATTTCTACAAAAGATAATAAACAATTAACTATATAAGAAAGAACGATCAATTTATATATAAAGTGATAAAGGGATATATCGGTTCAATTATCAGTTGAACCTAAAAATATATGATCAAACAAACCGATCAAGATGTAGCCTTTACAAGTTTTTATATTTTGTATTGTTGCTTATCATTTACTATCCTTTTAGTCTCTATTCTAGTTGTAAATAGACAATTAGGATTTTAATTTAAGAATTAGTTTTAATTCCGATCCAAAAGAATCTTGGTACTTAGACTTAAAAAATCTTTTTATATGAGTTTTTTTCATAGATTGATATACTCTATATAGATATGGGTTTTTCCAGCCTATATCTATAACCAAAACTATAGTATTATTTAGTGTACAACACTTTTTATATCTATAATCTATTCATTGGCTTTTCACCTGAAATTATTGGGTTTATGACTTCTCTCCTAAATTACTTCTCTTGTATACTCCAAAATAATTGATGGAATATTATAGGACCATAGATTCGCCAAATCTAATGGAAGTGAGCTAAGTCTAGACCAATTAAGATAATAACAAGCCTAATTTGAAAGTTCACCTTTTGGTGTATCTTGGTGAGGTCAGCTAAGAGTTGCAAATCCCTAGGGTCTTCAACGGGAGGATAAGTCCAAAAAGAACTTCGAAATTTCCACCAAGACTTGTTATTATCTGATTTTGATGTAACAAATTTGTGGAAGGCCTTTGTGCACTTGTCTATTGCTTTGGAAACCTCCCTCAGGCTCAATGGTGCTGCTACTTTTTCTCCAACTTCACCAACCAAACGCTCTTCATCATCGGCACCTGATAAAGCAAAGATTTCACCACTAATACCGAATTTTTTACTAGTATAATACAAATATCTAAAAATATAAAAATATTATCTACATTAACCGTTTATAAGGACTGAAATATCATTCAAAATAACTAATTCCTATATAACGAGAAAAAATTTAATAGATATTAACTTTCGCATGTAATATATATATATGTGTAATTTGTCCTGCTTATCTTCTAGTGGGTCAATTTTTTGTTTCTAAACATAAAAAAAAAAAAAAAAAAAGCACACTGTCATAGTCGATGACTTTGCATTGGTTTGTAAATTTACTAATAATTTCGTAATTTGACTTTACACCTCTTTCATATATAATTAGTTATCTACACTTTGAAATCCAATAAATTTGTAATTGTTATTTAAAATCCATAGCATAAATTCCTTACAAAGTTTTAAAATACATAACATTATAGTGATAAACTAGCATAAATTTTTAATTTTATTAAATTTCGTAATTTAATTGTGGACGTTATAAAATCATACACAAATTTATGCATATTTTTTTTTTTATACTTCTAAGTTCTACATTATTTCTTGTGCATTGTCATTTTTGGAGTTCATAAGCACACACAATGGTTGGTAAAATATACATAACCTCATTATTTAACTTCTTCGTAAATTCAGTAAAACAGTTTATAGGAAGTGTTTAAAACTAAGAAGCACCGTCGATAAATAATAAGTTATTTTTCAGCCATTCTAACTGCTACAGGATTATTTATTCGGGTTGAAATGTTTCAGTTACAACGTCATATCAAGCATCTATACTAGTAGAAAAAAGTTTACGTCATGCCATGCATCAATACATGTTTGCACCTCGTAGCACATAATTTTTTACATAAGTATATAGTCATGATTAATTTAGATTAATACACTATCTGATTTTAGGATCTTCTCCTAATTAATATTTTATTGGCTAATATAAATCTTATAAGGCAATCAACTGATTTTAAAAAAAATTATTACACATATATAATACAAAAGATCAATTAATATGGTATTTAAGAAACATTTATCCAACTTCAACTTTAACATGTTTAAGGGTTATAAATACAAGGTTTTAGAATTTGGAATTTTTCTATAATTTTGTTGGTTTCCAAAGATAGGAAAATTTTATTGTAGTGTCATGTTTTTTGATGGAATGTTGGTATTTAACAACTCAAATTTATACATAATTGTTACCATACAACTAAAATATTTAATATACTAATTCTTATATTTATTTTAATGACCAAATAACTAACTAGATAGTCCAATGATTAATTAAACGATCCTGTCAATTAGTGTATTTTCCTCTAAAGATATTTCATAATTTACCTAATTAAAAACATTATTCCTTTGAACAAATTCATGTGTACCTTCTAGCTGTGGAACTTGGAGGAGACTTTGGAGAGAAAATCTAGCTTTTGCATAATTTAAGTATCTTTCCCACCTTCAAGTCTTTCATCTTCCATGAATTTATGTAATAACACATGAAATTTTTGAAACTCTCTTGCCACATTATGGTATGTAGCACCGCTTTGAGAGGCAGAGCTTGCAATTATGAGATGTTCAACTTTGTTGTAATAATAAACTAGAGCTTCCCACGACAAGCATGTCTGGCAACATAGACAAGCTCAAAATCACTTTTTATGCTTCTTAATAGCCTCCCATTAGCAACTTTGCTCTGTGACATGTTTGGGATTGAGAAATTTGCCGACTCCATGTTCTTCAATGAACTCGTAGCAGATCCCATTGCACCTACAATCAAAGGAAAAGAAAGAATACTAAAAAAATTATAGAAATAATCTATTGTGGTGAATATAGTAAAACGTAAAAACCCTTAAAACCTGTTATAATAGGATTATTGCAGTAAATGTGCTGACTATAACAATAAAATCATTAAAGTTGTGATTCTACCTCTGCTTTAAGTATATAGAATCAATAAAATTGTGAATTCATAAAATCATATCATAAAATTATAATACCATGAATCAAGATCTGAATGATTTCGCATCCGTTTTAACTTAGAAAAAAGACCCATAAAATTGTAACTCATTATGAGGAGACCAGGGCATTGCGGCGGAAAGTCTATACTTGACGCGTCTATTTGAGAACTTACTTAGCCAATGTGTCCTTTCACAGTTGAGAAGGTCGAACCACCTCATCCTTTCAATGTACTTCTGATAAAAGGTATCCGGATTTATCGGTTTTGATCCCTCTTCAGCTACTTTCATGGCTCCGCGAGGCAGATTGGAGCTGCAAGCTGAAGGTGGTGAGAGCCAACTTCATCCTTTTCCAGTCACTTCCTAGAAGTAAAGATGAACTGGAGTCGCAATCCGAAGACAAATTCTCATCCCATTCAACTTGGGGACTTGACAGGCTTGAACTGCTGAGTGAGTAAGGTAAATAATCTTCATTCATTTCCTCTATCAAGATACCCAAATTGGAGTTATCTTCAAGAGAGGAAAGGTAATCTCCCATCCAATTCTCTTGGAACTTATTAATGGAAGTCACAGAACTGCATGATAAATCAAAGAACTTATAAGGGTTCGATGGCGTATTAGCATTACTATCACCATAACTATTTAATTCCTCCATCTCTTCTTCCCAATCCTTAAAATCTTCTTCTTCTTCTTCTTCGATATAAAATACCCTTTCTTGCTCATGATTTACAATTACCGGACCTGAACTAGTGATTTCAACACACTGATCAAGCTCCTCATGATTATGTATGGAACTGTTGCTGTGATTATTGACTCTAATGGCAGATAAACATAGAGAACAGCGCGTTTAATTAATCGAAGGATGGATAACTCAATGGACAAAATAAAGATTACAAGAGCTGAAAGCCACTTGAACAGGATTATAAGCCAGACATAGATCTGGCAGGGGATTAGAGTAAGCGGATGGATATAGAAGCGTAAATAACGCCACTTCCATAACCCATCAGGGAGTAAAAAACTTCAATAATAAGCCAACAAGAAGACAGCAAACCCATTAATCTTCTGAGATTATGCCATTCGTTCTTCGTCAGGACTACTGGTTTTAGGAGATAAAATTCATAGGGTGGTTAATGAGACAAGACAATGGATAAGACATGAACCATGAATTAATCCATCTTTAACGTTATTAAAATATTGGCCGCTTGTTTGTTTATTTTAATTATAACAAACCAAGAGTCTGAGATTCAAACCTGTTTTATCATATAATTCAGTTTTCTTTCTAGGAAGTAAAAGCATGCTTTAGACCTGTTTTATCATATAATAATCGACTAACTCTTTCGTCCAATATTATAACATTTTATTGCTGTTTTGCTTATTTGGATCTTATCTTTGGTTTTAGCTCGCAGAGGCAAATAGGGAAGCTGATGTCACTTGACCACGTATGCAAGGAGTAAATTATTGCACGATGTGAAAGGTTTTAATAGTATTAATAATATTGCGTCTATTGATTATCCTGAAATTCGGTACCTCACCTTTATTTAAATTTTAATTTAATATCTAAATTTTGATATCAATTTATTATTCAATCAAGTTTTCATAGTTATATTTATTGTCACGATAATATTATTAAGTTTTCATAGCTAGGGTTAATATCATACATAGTAGTTGAACTTGATAAAATATGCAATTAGATATCTAAACTTTAAAACTAATCAATTTAATACATAAATTTAAAATTGAATAAATTTAGTACCCAAAAAACTTTTTAATTGATCAATTTAGTATTTAAAAAACTTGACAAAGATACTATTGGCATGCACCAAAAAGGTTTTTTAGTACTAAATTGATTAATTTCAAAGTTTATGTATCAAATTGATTAAATTCAAAGTTTAAATACCTAATTCTTCATATTGCCAAAGTTCATACCATTTGTGACATTAACCCTTGTTTTTACTATCTCAATAACATCATTTGCTCTATTTTTTAACTTGAAGAAGTAATCTATTTACACTGACAGTAGTAGTAGCATATGATATTAGATTTTATATATTTGCAAATAGAGTAAACTTTGCTTAAAAAAAAGTAGTGAAAATAGCCATAAGAAATTTGATTGGATATTAAATCGTATACTTTAGAATTTAGGTGTTAAATTGAATTTCATACAAAGTTTGGATATCAAATTAATATTTACCCTAAATAAAAACTATATACTATTATTATTACATAGTAAAATATGATTATCAAGATTATGCATGACATGACATGATGATCTATGAATCTTTCATTCATGATGACTACGTTTTTTCCAACTACATATATGGTATCAATTACCCACCCTACCTTAAGATTAAGTGTCCCAGTCTAACCTAATCCAGCACTTTATTTCAACTCTTTCAACCCACTAGTAATAGTAACTATATGTTGATGCATGATCCACATAGACTAAGTGGAATTAAACCAAACTAAAATTTTATAGAAAATTTCCTAAACCAAGCCAACAATTTGAAAAATACCTAGCGTGTTTGGAAAAAGAATGTTGATTTTTTCCTACGCTAGGTGTCCACAAAGACATGGGAGAAGCATGTTAAAGTAAATTTTCAAGAAAAAATGATTTCTCAAGCACGCTAGGTATTTTCATTGTTAAAAAACCTACTTTGAGAAAATAAAACAAAATAAAATAACACCTTTGGTCATTGTTAAAAAATATATATATATATATAATAAAGAAAAAATCGTTTGCTTGGCCATAATAGTAAAATACTTAAAATTTGATTTTATCAGTCAACTAAGAGAAAAATGAGCCATTCAACTACGTTGCCAACTAAAATTCGTAATCTTTACTAGTCGAAGATCTAAACACAAACCCAATAGAAAGGGCAACCTTAATCATGGTTGAAAGTTCAGTTGGGTTTATGTTGGCTTCGGATTGCACGAGGACTTGCGAAGAATGACTTCCTACAGTGAAGTCTTGTTCTCAGCTGGATGCCAGGAGAGGAAATGAACAGTTGAGCATGCCTATATTATAAATGCTTTTCGCGGAAGGAAGAGGAAAGGGCGAATACAATCACATGAAACAGCCACCATTAGTTGATTGGCCTGTTTGATTCGTATTATTATGATCATTTTGATATCTTATTTCTATCATTTTCAAATAGACTGTTTGTCAAGAAATAAATGTTGATAAAAATTGATATTTTTATACATAAGCAAATCAAACAGACTAGATATAGATTAGATGCAGATAATATGCAAATAAAAAGTAGATAATCCGAACAGACCTAATAGCATATTTGGTATGTTGGAATGAACCTGGAATAAAATCGCGATTCCAAGTTCCATTCCTTTTTCCATGTTTGGAAGTGAATTGAAATCGCGATTCCATTCCACTTCGTTAATGGTTATTACTTTATTCACCTTTATATTTTACACATATTTATTATTCATATTATTAAAGCAAAACTATCCCTTTTGGTGTCTTTAGTATAAATATTTTTAGTGTAAATGTTTTTAATATAATGTTTTTAGCTTATGGGTATAAAATATTTTTTATATCCCCAAAATCATGAAAATTAAATAGGGTTTGAATATAAATAAATAAGGGCTGAATAGACATAGTTTTTTTTTTTTTAGTATATGGGCATAAAATATTTTTGTATCCTTAAAATCATGAAATTAAATATGATTTGAATAAAATTTAATGGAGGTTAAATAAAATATTTTTGATATCTTTGAAATCATGAAATTAAATAGGAATTGAATAGAATTGAATAGTGGTTGAATAGACATAGGTTTTTTCTTTTTTAGCATATGAGCATAAAATATTTTTGGTATCCTGAAATTACGAAATTAAATAGGTTTTAATAGAATTAAATAGGAGTTGAATATACATAGTATTTTTCCTTTTTTAGTCTAAGCATATATCTTTATATACCGATCTAAACCTCTTACCATATTTATGCATAGGAGTTACTCAACATGGAGAAATTTTTGTGGAAAATAAAATTGTATTATAATTTTGGTTTTGACAATTTTAGTATCTAAACAAACTTTTCGTGGATTTTTTCATACCTCGTTTCACTTGCTTCAAGTATGAATAAAAAGTTAATAAAAAAATTGTTCAGATACCAAAATTGTCAAAAACAAACATCAGGTATGAAAATCAACGAAAACTACTTTATTCAGGTACCAAAGTGTCTAAATCCAAATTTTAAGTACATAATTATTCTTTTTACGAAAGTTCAAGTACCATTTTTGTCATCAATCAAATTAATAAAAACGTTATCCTTGAGTGATTCGATTCTTCCTACCAATGTGATGTCTGTATTGGCGGATAATCTATAACCGAAACAGAAGCCAATCAAACCTACTTCTATATTTTTCTTTAGGGAAAAACAAAATGCATGAAATGTGTAACCCCACGATTAATTTTATATACATTACTGTGCTATCGGGTCTCTATTTGGTCACTACGTTGGACAAGTCAATGCTAATTTCCATCACCTCATTACCAAGCAAACGCCCGCCTAACCTTTTTATTGTCAACATCTCAATTGGCCTCCAGTATCACGATAACTGAGATTTCATTACCTGGATCGGATGTGCCTCTTGAGACCAATATATTAATATGAACGGTGATGTATAATACGAATTTATTTTTTTCCGGAATCCATAAGCCAATCAAGTCACAATGTGGTAGTTTATCATATCTTGCCATATAAAATTCATTCGGATACGCTTTCCCCACATCATGCGGCTTGATGTTGGTAGCATTACTTTGGAATGCTAACACGATCCGATCAACATTATCGATGTAATTAAGATGATATACGAGTTGAGTCGAGTTGAATCGAGAGAGTATAGTATTAATAAACTGATATTTGATTTCTCCTTAAAACTTTAGAGCTCAAATTCAATCAAATTTAAAAGTTTGAGCTGAAACTAACTTTTGGGTTTTTTAAAAATAATACTTTTTTCGGTTAATATATTAGTAATTCGAATTCAATTTGAAGTTTACTATCCATATGTTTATATAAAACTTAATCTCATCTATAGAACTACTCAAGGTATTTGATCTAAAGTTCAAAGTGACTATTATCAAATCAATCTCGCATAAATATCAAACCGAATTTAAATAGCACATGAATAGCTTCACTTGTTTATAACTCTAAATTAAAGTCTTGTTTGTTTCAAGGAAAATGTCTTGTATTTAAAAAAGTATTTTACATAAAAATGTTTTCCTGAAAGCAATATGTTTTCATGTATTTGGTTACATTTACATAAATATGTCGAAAATATTTTCGGTTTTTTATCTTCCAATACTATGTAACACGTTGTCATATGTAAATAATTTATTATTAACTAAGTTAGTATATAAGTATATTATACCAAACAATTTTATTTAAAGTAAAAGTATAAAATATATATTATTTTATAACATTTATTTATAAATCATCAGATGATATTTATAAATTTTTAATGATTTTTCATTTTTCATTTTTTTTCATTAAATTATTATCATGTTTAAAATATAATTTATTAGTTAATTACGATTAAAATCAAATAAATATCACGTTCCTAAAGTTAGAATACCTACAAAGACTAATTTAGAAAATGATTTTCCGTTTTGAAAAGAGTAAGTCATTTTTCTTAAAAAGAATAGGATTTGCTCTGTAGTAGAACTTACTTTCCCTTATAAGAAAAATATTTTCTACTTAAAGTGTTATTTTCCGCATAACAAACAAAGAAAAATTAAAAAACTATTTTTCAAAAAATATTTATCTTGAAACAAACGGAACCTAAGAAATTATATATTTTCCAAAATTTAACCTGAATGTATCATGATATACGTAAACAATACTATTTTATTGTAATTGTAACATCGGATACTTCGTCATGAAAGATGTGTTTTCGGAACACTAATCCGAGGAAGTACTAGCAGTAATAATAATGATAATAATAGTATTATAAATTTCATAAATGGTACGAGAGCATATGATGGTACTACTACTAATTCATGATAGAAAGAAGATTAATCAAACACGTCCAAAACTGTCCATTATTTGGAAATATAAAGTGACAACTTCACAGAATATGACGAGGTTAGTGGAAGCGTGTGAGGTTATTTACAAGTTGCTTTTATTCAATATGATATTCAACGGCTAATGAAGTTTCGAAGAAACATCCATATTGGTTTTTGCATCTCCGGAGAGTAAGTCTAATTATCATCATCAAGCCTAATGGCATTCTCATGGTCTCTCAAGGGAGAGTTATCAGTTTGTCTCCGCTTCCAATTATAATAACATATAAATTATTAAAACAATGGTCAACTACTATAGCATTCTAGTAAAAATTAGTATAAATTATACTTTCAAAGCCAATGAGCTCATGGTCAAGGTTTTTGTTTCATAGATTTAAATTTTGTATAATATAATTGTCATAAAAACTATTAAGAGCTTATTTATTCCATCAGTTTTTGGTTGTTTTGACATCTCATTTTTATTATTTTCAAAAAATATTTGTCAAGAAATAGATATAAATAAAAAACATATTTTTATTATAAATAGATCAAAGATAAGATAAAGATAAAATATAAATGCAGATCAAATATAGATAAAATACAAATAAAAATAAACAATCCAAACATACCGACTGCATTGATACACAAGATTTCTAAAGTAACATCTGTATATCCCTTAAAAATGATGACAAATTAAAATTTTCTACTTCAAATTAAACTTATAAACGGCCAAAAGAAAATTAAACTCATATTGATATGATCCTTTCTTTTTTATGTATGATTCATCATTTAATTTAACGTGTTTATCGACTTTAGTTTATATTGTAACAATCGGGTACATGATAAATTGGCATAAAAATGTAATTACCATCATATATTTATATTATAGGATAAATTGTGAATATACCGACTAACATGTGCTCCATATATACTTTATGGTTAAAATTGAGCATTAAGACCCCCAAAATGTGTTTTTAGATCCTATTTTATTACTTTACCTTGCATATATTTAAAAAAAATGAAAGTTAAAAAATGGAGACAATGTTAGAATTAGTACTTGATTTTAAGTTTTTTTTTTTTGAGTTTTAAATTACTCGAGCTAAAGTTCAATGTTACTAAACGTTATGTTCTTGTCAAATTTATACCTTACTTATATATTTTGTACTCTCCTACCTAATAATTATTTGTCAGCATGATTTGTAAAGATGATGGATGGGGTAAATTTAATAAATGTACGTTATAGGTCATTTTAGTAATTGGGCTTCTTAACCCAATTTAATGCAACGAGCCGATCTTCTAGGCTAGCGAAAGGACTTAGAAGATGAGTCCAATAAGGGATGTCGTAGGAGATTTGGTTTGCTAGACTCAGAATAGGGATCGTCGGACTGGTTCATTCAATTCTCGATCTAATTCGATTTTCTTGTGCGCGAAAAGTAGATTCTAGAAATATCTTCGTGTGATGATTTGGGATTTATTTGACTAAAATAAGTCTTAAACACTTTTATGTTGAAAAAAGATATTTTAAATAGATAATGGGCTTTTTTATATTATAAAAGTTCTTAGACTATTTCCAATCCCATTTGCAAGCTCAACCCATTACTAAAAAAAAAAAAAAAAAAAAAAAGGTTTCAATCTCAGCCGTCGAATCCTTTGGAACAATTCAAAAGCTAGCATCAGCTTCCAACGTCTATAAATAGAAGGCTCTCTTCTCATTTAGGGAATTTTCATGCATTTTTAAGATTGAGATCAACATGGAAACTCTATCGAAATATCTTTAAGAAAGATCAAAGCACCAATTCTATGAACAAAGAGTCAAAAATAATCGAATCTAACTTATTTAATCTTTGTCATACTCGTGCATTTGAGAAACCAAGTTTAACTATTCCTTTTCCAAGTCTCTTTCTGCGACATCCTACACGTGTCATCAGTTCAGGATTTCTCTTAAGTCAATTACCATGCCTATTACACGTGATCAACCAACTCTGCAGTAACCTCACCATATATACTTTCAATTGAATCTACTTCAAATTTTAAATGTAGAATTTGACAAATTAGGTATGACATTTAGTAGCTTTAAGTTTTTAGTGTCAAATTCAAAAGAAGAGAGAGAGATATAAAGTTAGGCAATCATTTTCATATTATCACAAAAATAAAAAGCATAAAATGAAGAGAAATACAATGGTACACTGCTTTTAAGATTTCAACCCAATGAGCACGTCCATTGTCCATTTTCCTCTCTGCCAAAAGGAAAATAGCAACCAATTGAGACCTCACAGCTAAAATGTCTTCACAATTCCAGGTACCGTCCATGACAAAGTGCTTGGTGGAGATTGGAGAAACTTCTTGCACGACCAATTTGGAATCTCTCGCAATTGTGACTCTTTGCTAGCCTCCACTCACAACAATGTGTAGTCCTCCCTTGGCTATTAGTTGCTTTGCTCACTGTAATGTCAGCAGAATCCACTTCCCATGATGTTGCGTGCATTGAATTGTAGCATCTGCATCTCTACAAACCGCACCTAGATCATCCTTTTCCTTTAAAGATCTGGACATTGACAAGTTCCACCAATGAACCGGCTTGCTCCAGCTCGACACCAACAGAACTGGACCTCAAACCTAGCTCATGTAGATGGATCTAGCTTGGCTAGGGACCCAGGTCCAGACTGGGTCAGTGGTCTAGAATTGTAAGGTTAGACAGAAAATTTAGGGAAAAAAAAGATAGATTTGGAAAATAATTAACGTAGAATTCCTTTAAATTACTTTCATATAAATAGTTGAAATTTTTTAAATATTCGCATCCAGTAACTAATAAGTAATAAATATACCCAAAAACGTCTCTAGTTGAATTTCTATGGAATTCTACTAAAAGTAAAATCTTATTTCTTTCACTTAGAGTATTTGTGGAACTTATTTTTCTTTTGAAAATATTTATCTCGCATTAACACGATATCTAAAGTAGCTATGTTTGTATAAATAAATACGTATCTTAAACAATTTTTTATAAGAATAGGCCAAAGACTATATTGCTTTTAAGTCCAATTTTTATTTTCAATATAAAATATATGTTTTTTTCTTTAATTTTATGTTATAAAATTTAAAAAAAAAGTGGACAATATCATATTTAGTACCTAAGTTTTACTTATGCTTACAATTAACTACGAATTTTTTTTTTTTTTTACTTTTGATCCGTAACTACCTAACATTTAAAAATATCAATTTGATATCTAGACTTTTTTTCATTTTTCCAAAATAACTACCTAAACTTTTCTCTTTTTTTTTTTGAGTTAACTATCTGATTTAGGTGATATAAATAATTTCAAAAAGTTTGAAATTAGTAAATTACTACTTTAAAAGTTCAGATAATTAATTAAAAAATTAGGTAAAGTTCGGCTACCAGTTATGATATTTACCAAAAAAAAGAACATTCAAATGTGAGTTTCTCGGGTCTATAACCGGCTCGTGAATCATTGATTCTCAGAGCCAGCAGCAACTCGAACCCTACGAGTCCGGCTCGAGGTCCACATATTTCGGAACCACAAACGGGCAGATCCAGACCAACTTGTCCTCGTGGCTTAGTCTTCTAGTAAAGATGTTAACAGATGCATCGCCAGTTGACACTAACATAATATACAAGAGGAGAAGTCCAACGAGCCACATTGCAATCTGATGAACTTGAAGACTAGTCATTCATGCGCATGGCTGCAGCCTTGGAGATTCCTTCAACGCTGTAGTAGTAATTTTCCTTGGATTGGCTGCTCATGATCCCAGTTTAGGTCATTTAAATGGGTAAAGTGACATTTGTATCTTTGTTTTACCAGTACTTTTGCAATAGCTACCTGGAATTTTGAAGTGTCAACCTAGTAATTGATTTTTTTTTTTTCAATTATCTATCTAAACTTCACCTCTTTTTACAATTAACTTCTTAAATTTTACTCAATTTTTTTAAGAGTTAATCCAATGAATAGTATCTAAACTTTTATAAAATATAATTAAATACCTAAACTTTTTTAATATGGCATGTTTGGATACATTGGTTTAATATCATTCTGGTATCATTTTCCAACCGAATCAATACTGAACCGAACAGATATAATATTGATAAAAAACTAATAATTTTACTCATTAATTGACCAAACTAAATGAATAATGACCAATATTGATCCTATACCAATAAGTTACAGATAGAAATGAAAATCCAACAATCCAAACAATAAATTTAATACCTAACTTTGAAGTTCTAATTTGGTACTTGAAAGAACTTTTTGTTCACATCAATAGTACTTCCATCAAGTTTTTTAAGATATTAAATTGATCAATTTCAAAATTTCTCAAGTATTAAATTGATGAATTTGATAGTTCAGTACCATTTGTGACATTAATCCCTATTTTAATTAATTACTTGATAGTTTAGGTACATTTGTGACATTAATCAGTATTTTAATTAATACTTAATTCAAGCATTGTAATGACTTCAAAAAATTTATAAGTGGTAAATTAAACCCATCTAGGCATAGAATCAAAAACTTACCCACTTAAAATGAAATTGCCATGCCTATGTGAATTCTAGAAGTGCAACCCCTGTGCCCATATGCGACCCAACATCGCCACCACCATATACTCGAGCCTTTAATCTAAACACACTATCACCAAACCTCCAATTCCAATGCCGGTTGTTGGAAAAGAATAAGAATGAAACAAAACTGCAATTTCATAACAATAAAGTAGAGTTAAAATAAGGCTTAATAGCGTATTAATAGTGAAATAGGATTACTATTCATTTGTTTGGTTGGTAGAATCATTTTGAATAAAAAGGTGAATAACTAATAAAAGTACTAATTTCACCCACAAAACATACTATAAATACTATTAATGGCTATTTATGATAAGGTTATTTCAAGGAAGGAAAAAAGAAAAAGAAAAGATATAAAAAGGTGGAATGTCATTACCATCTATCCTTTTTGATTATTGTTTAGGTATGTTTTGGTATCATTTTTAAACCGAACGGATACCAAACTAATATAGATATGATATTGATGAAAATCCGATAATTTTATCATAAACTAATCAAACCGAACCAATACTGCACAAATACTGAACCAATACCGCTCCGATACAGATCTGATATAGATAAATATCCAACAATCCAAATAATAATGATTAAACCTCCATAAGATTTTGTTATTGTTTGATTTTTCTTGAAATTTAAATCAACATAGATTTCATCCCTAACTTTTCTTATTGGATTCAAAAGCCCGGTGCCATGTTCTCAAACTGAACGAAAAATTCCCAAGAAACCTATAAGAAACAGTTAGTTCGATCACATAAGTTACAAAAGGGCAAATCTTACCTGGAACTCACTGCTTGCAAGACAGAAAACAATAGTCCTTTTCATTAATGGAATGCATTAAGCAGCTTTTTCACAAACCACTTTCGACATTGATGGTTAAGCTATAAATACAGTTTTCAATTCTTTGCATATTCCCACAATATGTACCTCAACTTAAAAATATTGTTTCTAAGGCAAATTCCAGTATGGTTCGGTATTTCCAGTTTGATTTGATTTAATTAGTTTATGTATACATCCAACATTTAGACATTCTCGTGCTTATCAAGCCTTGGAAGCCACATTGTTCTAGGTCACTCGTGCACATTCTGCCGTATGAAATAAGGAAAAAATTGAATTTCAATTCAAGGGAATATAATAGGATTGTAATGAATATTATAATATTCACTTGGAAATAATAAATAAAATAAGTAATTATTAGAATAAAAGGTAAAATATCTATAATGTCCATTGTATTTATTACAAGAGAGCATAACTGTATAGGTAATTTTCTTAATATGGGAATTTATAATAAAATTAAAATATAAACCATTAAATTACAATTCATAAGTGAAGAACATGAATTGTTATTCATCATTTTATGTAATAGCAATTCATTATGAATTATCATCCTCTTAAGTGAATACCATCATAATAACTTTACATAGAATGAGGAAGAAATGAATAGTTTTCATATCAAGTGAATAAGCTAATAGTGTTGCAAAAATTTCAGTTTTGTGAATTACATTCTCAAGAGTCCCATGCTTATCTCAATTTATTGAGAGCACTTCACAACAGCCTGCTTTTGTAAGTAGTAAACAGATCCAAACACTTACTTTTTAAATTTAAGAGATAAAACATTTAAACTCGAAAATTAAGAGACTAAGATCCAATAATCTCAAAATAAAACTATAATTATATGCTAGTTTACAACTTTACGTAAAACTGGAACAGGCCTAGTAAAAGGGGCAAGTCCCCTTTTAAGATGCGTTGGATCACACATGATTTGTATTATGGTACTCATTTCAGAAAAGAGAAAAAAAATGAATTAGTAGGCAGCAACAAACGAATATCCATGGAGCAGTACTACCTTAATTTTGTGCTGGGATGAGTTTCAATGCAAACCACTTCCATGGAGTAGCCTAGAAAGAAGACCCTTCTTGGTGCTGCTATCTTCCTTGTCCTTAGGATTGCTCAAAGTACTAATAAGAGACCAGTGTGTGTCAAAATCTGGCTCATAACCAACTTGTTGCATAGAATGCACTAGTTCAGATGCCTTCCTAAGATTACCTTCGACCGGTATCTACTAATTATTGAATTATACATGCCTTTTGTAGGTGTTTCACCAACCAATATCATGGAATTCAACAGCCTCTCTGCATCTGCGGTTCCCTTAATATCACAGCATTTTTCAATGAGGATGCCCCAAGATCCGATGCTTGGCTTCAGGTACCTACCCAGCATCTCAGCATGAATATCCAGTGCATCATCCAACCGGTTTGAATTGCAAAATCCATGTATAACATAATCATAACAAGATGAATCTGGGATATTTCCTTTGGACAGCATAATATTAAGTAGATGAATGGCTTTCCTCAATTTTCTCTGGGAACACAACCATATAATCATACCATCATAAACTACATTATTGGGAATCAAAAAATCCTTTGCCATTTGGTCCATAAACAACTCTGCTTCACGAAACCTGCCATGAAAAATAAGACTCCTGATAATAGAAATTTGCACTTTTGTATTATGTACCAAGCCTTTCTTATCCATTTCCTGAATCATCTGTATTGCATCTTGAAATTGCTCTGCATCAATCAAGCATCTTGAAATACTCCTCAAGCTGTAACATTTAGGCTTAAGATCCTTAGAGATCAGAATAGACAAATAATGCAATGCACTCGACAACTCTTTGCAGCAAGAAAATCCATACACCAGAAAATTATATGTCACTTCATCAGGTTGCAAGTTTCTCTTCTTCAATTGTTCCAAAATTTCCAGCACAAGATTAGTCTTCCCAGCTAATGAAACATAGAAAATCAAAATGTTGTATACAACAAGGCCATGAGAGCTACATTGTGCAAGCATAAGCCGATGAAGGTTTAAGGCATGAAGGGGGTCACCTTCTTTGCATATCAAACGAACAATCCTCCTAAAACTTTCAACCGAGAGGTTCAAATCTCTCCTAATGACAAGACTAAGTAATTCCATTACTTTCTGCAAGATCTCAAATTGGCAAATCCCCTTTACCATCATGTCAAAAGCTTCATCAAGAAGACCATTTCCATCTGTCAATAAACTCCAGAACAGAGTGGCAGCTTCTACAATATTGCCAGTCCTGCAAAACCCTTTCAGTAAAGCGCAGTTTGTGGAGAATGACAATGAAGGGTGTTCTCTTAATGCAATCTCTTTTAGTGCATTAGCTTCATTAAATCTTCCAGCCAAGCAAAGTCTAGGAATTAACAAAACTGTGACCTCTGGACAAGGAAACAATCTCTTAGTTTGCATAGTATCAAATATTTTCAGGGAGCTGTCATTATCATTTTCCCTGCAAAATCCTTCTATAAGATGCTGATATGCTGCTTTCTCATCCAAAGTAAAGCCTTTGTCATTAATTTTTTTGACCAATACATTTGCGATGGGTGTATAACCTGTAGCACAAAGAACTCCAAGAAGCACATTACATATATTGACAAGAGGATATAAGAACAACATGCCTTCACAAAGCTCTACTGCTTCATAAAGCAAATGCTTCTGGCAAAGAATTTCAACAAGAGACTTAAAATCATCCATCCCCAGGAAGAATTTATGCTTTGACATTAGATCCAAAAAAGCACGAAGTTCTCCCAAATTTCCTCTCTTACACAAATCTGTTATGAAAGCAGAAAAGGTATCACCCTTAACAGTCAGTCCCCTCTCTAGCATTTTACTCAACGTAGTTCTTGCATGTTCACCCATGCATTTCTTGCTATAAAATCGCACCAGTAAGTTTAGTGTTTCTTCATTCAACCGATCAATAGATATGGCCATTTTCTCAAAAAGAAGCTTGAGTGTCTTGGGAGAAGAACGGGACTCACAAAGCCCCTTGATAAAAGGATCAAAGGAAGACAAGTCCTGCCCCCACCGAACCATTTCATACACTAACCTTAGACCATATCTTGAATTTCCGCAAGAACATTCTTTTATCACAAAGGAGTTAAAATCAGGAAGCATGGAATCTTCAAGGACAGAATTCATTCTTCTGTCAAACTCAACTGTATCAGTATCTAAATAAAGTCCATTACCAAGATTATCAAAGAACTCTGTCCTTGAAGATCCCACACTGCCATCTCTTTTCAACGTCACTGCCAATGGACTGAACCCTAACACCACAAATGCTTTCGAAAGTGGATCCTCACATGTAGAAATTTGAATCATATTAAGTTTTACCATCTCTTCCATTTTCCTCCGCACTTCATCGAATTGTCTAGCCTTACAGTATCCTGCTAGGAGAACTCTGTAAGTAGATAAATCAGGTTTCACCCCACAATCTACCATTTCATCAACGATGCATCGTGCATGTCTCCACATGCCTTTCTTAAACACACCACTTATCAGAGAATTGTAAGTATGTTTATCCAGTTTTAAACCCCAAGATAAAGC
Source organism: Combretum micranthum (assembly GCA_024138025.1). Classification (NCBI taxonomy): domain Eukaryota; kingdom Viridiplantae; phylum Streptophyta; class Magnoliopsida; order Myrtales; family Combretaceae; genus Combretum; species Combretum micranthum. The sequence goes on from JAMXBD010000379.1 coordinate 206,111, forward strand.
TTCTGAATAATAAACAATGCATTTTTCAGATTCCCTTCATAACAACTCCAACCAATTAAGATACCGAATGTAATTTCATCAGGTTTAAAATCTATATCCTCCAGCTCTACCCTAAACAAGTCCGCACTCTGTGACCCAAAATTCTTGCAGATAGTATGTAAAATCCTGTTTCCGGCCACAGCATCAGGTGCATACTTCAAATCAACAAATAAACTGAGCAGATCATTGAAGTCTCTCTTCTTGCAGTATCCACGAACAATTTCATTCATAACCAATTGAGAGGGTTCCCATCTAAAAACTGTAAACTTCTTGAGAAGATTTCTGGCTTCCTGAACCTCACCATCTCGACAAAGTAATGTAATAACATTTTCAACATCCCTTTTAAATTCATCGCCAGCATTAATTCCGTGCGGTGCAATCATATCCAAACACATAGCATTTGCCAGTTTGGTATTCCTTTTCTGAACTAAAAGATCAACAAGAACATGATAACAAGACGACGATGGAACTAAACCCCGCCTCTTAATGTGATCATACAACAACAAGCTCCTGTCTACTTCACCAATTAAAGCATACTCCTCAATCAAGTTACTGAAAATTTCAGGACTAACCAATGACATTCCTCTACTTTCAGCCACGGACAACAAAAATTCAACTTCCCTAAGCAACCCGACACCGGTAAGCATTGAGGCCATAACCTCACATGCCTGGGGAAGAGGCTTGTAATCCTGAGTCTGCTCAAGACCCCACTTAAAAATTTCCCACAAAGACCTAATCTTTCCAACTCCAACATCTCCTTTCTTGTACTCACATTGAAATTGCAATACAATTTTCAACACGTGTTCAGGTTCCAACACAGAAACCCTTAAAAACCTACGAGCAGTATCGGGTACCACGTCCAATATCTCAAAAAGAAGGACTTTAAGAGAGGAATCATCAGAAGTCCTGACCTTTGTCTTCTCGAAAAGATGTGAAAACTTGGAAATTGAGGATTTTGCAATTTCTGAGAAATGGGCAGGACATAAATCCAACTGGGTCTTGTTGTTTGGTTCAATAAAACGAGATTGAGATTGGTTCTTGAAAGAATGGACAGTCGCGGAGTGGAAAGGCTGTAAGAAGCGGGGGTGACGAACCTGTTTGATGAAATGCCTCAGAGAAGCGGGAGGGTGATGAGTCCGTGCATGCCATTGAAGGAAAGGCCTAATGTTTTATGCATCAATCAACATAAGAATCTGCATTGGAGACTGAGTTAAAAAATCTACTTGTTTCAAACTCCTTGATCTTTATTATTCGTCTGCAAGTCAAAGTAAGTTCTGTTACAAGGGAATGAACATGCATTTTCTGTGGCAAACATCTTTTTTGAACATTTGCAATAATAACCACCTAATGCTGAGCCGTACAAGTTGAGTACCGTAATAGTTATAACTCCCATCACGTTTTCACGGCATCCCTCCTCACTTTTCCAGTAATTGAATTGGTATGAACAGCTATTTATTCGTTCATCTTTAATACAAAATTAATATTATGATATTTATTTTAAATTAATGATAATTTATAATAAATTATTATCATTTGAATAATGAATAATAATTATATTCTACCTCATAAATTATCATTAAATGAGTTATTTTTCAATTTTATAATAAAATATCCTATCTTGTAAAATCACTTATATAATTATCATCTATTTGTAATAAATACACTAAATAAACATTATAATAACCATTACAACTTTATTACATTCCTTTTGAATTGAAATTTCATTCTCTTTTTATTTCATTCAGTAAAGTGAAAGAGCTAGTAATAAGAAGATATGGAATTTCAACTCAAAGATTCAAAAGAAATACCATAGGGTTACCATGACTACTATAATATTCACTTAATATAAAAAATAAAACAACTAATTATTAGAGTAAAGATAAAATATCTATGATGTCTTTATATTTATTACAAAGAGAGGATAATTGTATAAATGTTTATTCATGATAAGTATTTATAACAAAGTTGAAAAATAAACCATGAGGTTTCGAACACGGATTGCTATCATCATTTTGTAATAGCAATTCATTATAAATTATTACTCCATAAAAGTAAACATTATAATAGTAACTTTATGTCAAACCACCAGGGAATAAATAACTATTCATGTTAAGTGAATAGACTATTGATGTATTAGATATATTCAATCGTGATCAAAGCTTTATAATTAATTTAATTATAGTATCAATAACAATACGGCTTCGCCACGGAGTCATAGAAGTTCTTGGACAAGTTGCTTTAAAAAAAAAAACAAAAACAAAAAAGACAAGATATAACATAGATGTTATAAGGTTCACATGTGAGTACAGTGGGCGGTTTTATGTAGAGTTTATTCATATTGGTAGCTTTTCCAAAAAGAGAACGTTTTACAAGCACGTTTATTTTTAGTGATTTATAGTGGGGTAGCTTTTGTAGGAAGTTTACCCATAGTGGATGGTTGACCTATAATGGATAGGTTTCATGGGAAGTTTATACGTAGTGGGTAGTTTCTCCAACACATCTATATTTTATGTGAGGTTTTTTAATAACTATTTTATTTTATTTTTCAAAAAATGTATTTTATGGAATCATGTGTTACATTTTAAGATATCAAATCATCTCGCTTGCCAATGGCATTGTATGAGATGTTCTAGATTCAAATCTTTCTTTCCCTAATGTAATGGAAAAAAAAAACACTCACCCTTCCTCTTAAATAATATAGATTACTAGAAAATAATACTAATAATTTATTCCATTTTTAAAAAATTATTTTTTAATTTTTAATTGACCAGAGGCGTTCTAGTAATGCTCTAAGCCATGGCATTGTGAATTGTGTCTAGGCTAATGGGTGGATTGGGCCATGCTGGCAATGGGTTGGAGTTGGACTGAATTTGGAAGGTTCGTAATCCATATTTGACCGTTAATACTTAACCCAACTTCATTGGTGAACCAGGAAATGGCCACTCAACCAAAGTTAAAACCTTACATGATAATTTACTCCTCATAAAAATAATTTAAAGAACCACAAGAAAAATATAACATGACATTAAAAAAATTAAATGAAGAATTTTTTTATAATTTAATGTTATTTTTTCCAATGCTAGTTTATCTAAATTGTTTTGTTCATTTAGAATTTAATAGCAAGATTTTAAAAATAATTATTTAATCTTTATATGGTGTAAACACAAAAATATATTCCACAGAGCAAAGAAACGTAAGAATAATATATTATCTACAAATAACGAACCAAAGGGCTTCCATTCTGAGTAGGCAATTTTTCTTTTTCCGCTTTTGTAGGAAAATATTGATAAGTTTTGTCTTCTTTTTTTCCGGTAGAAAAGGATAATTATAATAGAGTAGAAACAAGGAGTAGAAGTACATCCATAATAGTATTGCAGATAGGAAACTAGAGTTGAGATGGATAAGGTCCATTGCAAAAGCTCTACCCAATGACAAAGTCATTGGAGTGTATCTCCCAAAACATTTCTACCTAGTCTAACATCTTTATACAATCCAAAAGGATAATCGGATGCTAAAAGATTCAAAAAGATATACGATGGCGAGTCAAAGATCATGATATCCGCAATTATTAAGTGACCGTCATTTGCAAGGGCATCTACTACTCGATTTGTTTTTCTAGAGCAGTGAAGAACTTTGCTCCCCAGAAGCATTGATAGCTTTTCCCTACATAAAGAAATCACATTAGCATATTTGAATTTCGATTTCCTTGGTCATTTACCAGATGTACAACGATTTTTAAATTTGAGTTTATATGCAAAGTCGTGATATTCTGTTCTAGGCACAATTGGATACCCCATGCGATTGTCTGGAGCTCTGTCGTGAGGATATCATCTTTGTCAATTCTTCTTGGCATCCTTTGGATCCATTCACCTTGGCCATCTCTCACGATAGTACCAATTGTGGTTATTCCTGTGGTTAGCTAGACTAAGCCACCACTATTCAATTTGTACCAGATTTACTTCCAGTAGGAATCAACAAAGGTTAAATCTTTGTATTCGAAAATTTTTCCTTTTTCTTTTAAGATGAGCCCACAATTCATTTGTTGTTGCTTTTATGTCTTCTTCAAGTCATTCATTGGACTCAGAGGTCGAAAGATGAGATTATTTCTAGATATCCAGATTTTCCAAAGCATCACACCAAAGCAGAATTGTTTGGGAGCCTTTGTTTGGTACAGTAATGTTTCTTGACCTTGCAATTTGATCTAATCCAATTGATCAAGTTTTCTCTAATTCACGTATTGTCCACTTGGACCATTTCCCATTAGCAAACAATCTAATTGATGGGCGAGCAACCTTTTAGGTTGTGATCTATTGTTTCTTCTAGGTAGGAGCATCTTGGACAGTTTGAATCTGAGTAATATTCGTGCTCTTTATAATGCTTGTGGTTAGGAGGCGTGTTGCATGCTCTCCAGAGAAATAATTTGATTTTGAGTGAAAAAGGTGATTTCCAAATCCAATCCCAAGAGGTGTTGAATTGGTGATGTCTAGTCAGGCTAGACCATATGCTGCTGATAGATGGTTCCCAATTCACCATAGAGCTGATGCTCTTGAGGTCTTTAGATAGGGGGTTGACATGTATGGGCCTTAAAAGATCCCTAATCAGATCAGATATAGGGTAACCAATAAGTTCTTCATTCCATTGTAGTTCATTTAGCCAAGCATTATGAACTGTCATGTTGGGGGCATTTTATATTGAAGGATCATAGTAACTTATATATTATATATGAAGTATTTTAATAATGCAAGTAACGTATCTACATGTCCAATCCATCATAAATATATATTAATTATATATAAAGTATTTTAATAATACAATATAAAAAATTCAACCATTCATATAATCGATGAAAATCATTCCACCAAAGATACAACGGGAGTATAGAACTTTCCTGCATAAAATAGGTAACTAGGGAGATTTCCTTTTGATCACCTCTCTCTTCCCCAATCCTAGTTTTCTTCTTTATTATTTTCACACGAATCAACACTTTTATAATTTTTATCTTTTTTGCGTAGAGAATATATTTCTTGAATATATAATTTGAAAGAGAATTATTAGTGATAAAAAAAAATACTAGTAATGAGAATATGTAAGTAAACGGTAAAAGATCGTTTTCCAATATCACTCATGTAAAAAAAAAAAGAAGAAGAAGAAGAAGAAAAAAGAACAACAACAAAAATGAAGGTTAGACGAAAAAAATTACCAAAGGCCATTGCTAAATTGCATATATAATACGGGTTATATGATATTCTATGTAAATTGCATCTATAGGACCAGATAACATGTTTTCATACCATTGCTAAATCCTATATTCCTATGTAGAAAATGGGATATATTGTTTTCTACATATATCGCAGTTTCCATGATATTACTCTTATAGGACAATTTTTGTTCACCTTAAAAACTTATTAAGGCACCTCATACATATTGGTGCAATTTTAAACGCTTTGAAAAAGCATCCTAATAGGTATATTGCACCTATAACACACAATATACATGCAGTCTGTAAAGATTTTCATATCCCCTATCAAAATCACGATTTTAATATTGTATATTAGTAATTATTTTCTATTTGACTATTTAAGCAACTATTATTAATAAGGGTCATGAATAAAAAATAATTCATATGTATAAATGGGGAAATTTTATAAAATATATCTTATATTGAATGTATTGCATAACTTGTTAAGCAAGTACTATAAGTCTATATCACCTTTCAGCTTTAGGCCACCTTGATTTTATTCGTTTAGCAAGTCATGCTTTCTTTACATATGCTATATTTTATGTATTTTCTCTAATTTTGTGGTCTAGAAATACAAAGTTTAGGTAACATATGCAAATATTAATAATTTCATGTGCATTCAATTTTTTACATTTTATCAATTAATTTTGCACTCATATTTTTAGCATATCTATTTAATTAATCTTACCATATGCATGGGAATTATATCCATTGTGGTATCTAGACTTCTAAAAAAACTGTTTATTTTAGGACCAAAACCTCTTTTGTTTTCCTCAATATAAGTAGCCCAATTATGTATTAATTTGGAGCTTTATTAGCCAAGCAGAATACAAAGAACTTTGCTAAGACTACACATTTGTTAAAACATTAAATCCTGCTTTAAATTAACTACATAAACAGCTCTAATTTTTCATAAAAAAGAAAATACACAACCTTATAATTACGATCAACAGGCTGAACTTACATATAAGGGACAAAAACAACGAGAAATAATTTTTCAAATTATATATGTTACAATATGGTATGGCCGTGTTGTATGTTGCTTGGAACACATTGCTCGAGAAACAAGTCGTTTCTTCTCATAATCAAGCAGCTTTTTCACAAATGACAAAGCTCCCAGGATTGATGGTTATGCTCTTAGTGCAATTATCAGTTTTGTATATCCCCACAAGTCGATCTGCCAACTCGAACATATTGTTTCTGAGGCTGCAATAATACAGATGAAAGCAAGAACCATGTGAGTGAATGAAATGATATGGGTTGGCAATTGCAGCTACCAAGGACGAGTACCTTATGATGATGAACTGTGCATCCTTTGTCCTATCTTTCACATAGTGTCCCACAATGGAAACATTCTTGAAGTCTGAAAAGGCAAGTATAAAGCAAGTGAAGATATGGACAGAGAATTAATGCATTGAGTAGGGAAGAAGAGAAGAAGAAATTGACTTCATACAGTACCTAGAGCAGCATCAATTTCATCCATAACATAAAGTGGGGTGGGTTTATAGTGATGGAGAGCGAAAACAAGAGCTAGCGAGCTAAGAGTCTGAAAAATTAGAAGCAGAAGCGTTATACTACATGTAAAAACTTGATTCTCGAAAAGTTATGTGCAAGTACACAGCAAAATTTACCTTCTCACCCCCAGACAAATTAGCAATATTTTTCCAGCTCTTCTTTGGTGGCCTGACGCTAAAAACAACACCTTCTGAGAAAGGATCCAAAGAGTCAACAAGCTCAAGTTCGGCATCACCTCCTAGTGTGATCATCTGTTGCCAAAGTCATTTCTGATAAGAATGGACATATTTATACAAACACAAGGCCTTCATAATGCTCCTTGAGAGTTCAGTGTTAGTGGCATTAAACAAAACGCATGAAACTTAAACGAAGAATGGAAAATATACCAATGCAAGCAAATCAAGATCATTAGATAACTTAAGTGGAGATTTGATATGCGAACACATGTAAATACCCATATCTATCCAAGTACCAAGTTGTAAACTATAAATTTGAAGCATAATAGAGTTTCCCATCTGTTCTATCCATGATCAACAGCCAGATCCAGAGCACATGGTGTTGGAAATTTATACAAAATCTTATGAAAGTCTTTTCAGGTTATGCAACTATTCTCTTTCTAAAGCATGTAACTAGCCATCCTTCAAATCAAAGCTCCTTCCTGATTGCTCGTTCTCTATCATGTAACATTGCTAATCTTTTTTCACAGTAAAATATACAACTTTTCATATCACTATATATGAATGGCTAGATTGCCGTCGCATTTTTTATACCAAAGCTCATGTCAAAGCTTATCTAACTGTAACCCCAAAAGCACAAACTGGTAAATAAGCTGATTAAGTGGACTTGTTATTATGTTTGCATACTGGAATTCAAATAATTTGACATCCATACAGTTGAGATTCCGCAATCAGATTTTTCCTCCCATGTGTAAGTATAATATATTTGGCTAAATTTTCTTACGCAATGATCCTTGTATTTTGTGCATGCTTCATGATTGTAATTACACAACATATCTTGAAAGGATCGCTGAATGTGATAGAAATAACAGGTTCTCAATTAAGTTTACATTGAGGAAATGTGCTCTCATTCAAATTTAGTAAAACATGACAAAACATATATATATATATATATTTTATGTTAGTTTTACTTTTGGCTACGTATACTCTATATAGATACGAGTTTTTAGAAAAATTTAAACTATTTGGCACGAAGTCATTGCTTGTGCCTAAGTTGCCCAATTCAAATATGTGATTTCTAAAGTCATCACAGATTTAACAACACATACCAGCAAAAAATATTAAATCTTTCCAGAGGGCTCATAGCAATTAAATTCCATATGTTCCTGTTTATCTAGTTTTAAAGCTAAACGCAAATCTATCCTGTAATGCTAAAGCATACACATATGTTTAGAGGACTGAAATTCTAGAAATTGTTCTGTGAAGAACTAAAGTATTAAATTAATTTCTCTTCTTGAGCTAAAAATATACTTCAAATGTTATTCTATACGAAGTTTTTAATAGTCAAACTATGTGCACAAGTTTTTAATAGTCTAAGCAAGTGGGGTAGGGGGGAAGAAAGGGGAAAGAAAGAGAATACCTGATACATTTCTTTTAGCTTCAAAGATATTGTATTGAACCCCGCCATAAACTCATCCAGCCTAACGTAAGCACAAGTTTGATAGGAGTAATATATAGTAATGTGACAAGGATCCTGCAAAGATTGAAAGAATGATTGAATACCTTCTCTTACGCCAGTCATCATGTTGCCTCTTTATATCATCACGCTGCTGAGTGATCACATTAAGCTCCTCCACTCGCTCATTGTATAACTCGACTTTCTTACGATATCTGTCCAAACAAAGCTTAAGTACCGTGGAACGAGTATGTGGCAACAGATATATGTGGGAAAAAGGAAAAAAAAAGATCCCTACTCTGAGATGGAGTCAAGATTGGGACTCATTTCTTTAAGTTGTGCCTCCAACAGCCCAACCATCTCAAGGGCCTTTCTCAAGTCACAAGCCTCTCCAAGAGATTGATCTGAAAGGGTAGCTTGAAGTTTTGCAGGATCCACCATATCTTTTTGAATCCTACACCAAAGAAGTCCAATCTCAAAACAGCCCCATCAACCCCCACAACAAACAAGCTAAATAAAAAGACTCACTGCCCCATATGTTTCGCCAATGCCCCTTGCAGATCTTCCAGCTTTTTCTTGTAACCCTTGCCCTTCACCTCCAACTCTTTGAATGCCTTCCTCATGTCTTGAAGTTTATAGTCAACATCAACCTAGGCATTACATTGTTTCCATTACACAGCTAGCTAGCATTAGAGAGGTAGGATAAAAAAGGAAGAGGAGACATTGTAAAAATGAGCTAGCTTGTACCTCTGATGCCCTTAATTCATCAACTGACCGTTTCACTTTCTCATATTCAGATTTTGCTTTCTCTAGTACTTCTCTGTGCTGATCAATAAGCTGCAAAAATTAAGTTCATTAGGCACCATAAAATAATCACAACAGCAAGATGGCCTATCATAACTCATGCAACCATAAGAATATCAAATGAAGACAAGGAAAGGAACCTGCTGTGTGCTCTTATAATTCTCTTGAACCTTGAATGCCTTCTCTTCTATTTCTTTGAAAGTACTGTGTAATTTCTCCTTATCTTCAGTAAGTCGTTCTTTTTCTCTCTTGGCTTCCTCAAGCCCCTTTGTTAATTTCTTTATCATCTTCTGGCCAGTCTCTATTTGTACTTGGTGGCGGTTGATATCTGTTTGATGCTTAGCAATATCCTAATACATATATACATAATTGGTCCTTCATACTAACATTTAATCATGATTGAGTGCACAAGAAAAGTAACAAGCGAGAATCAGCCATAAGGGCTTCGAAGGATCGTAAATTGAAAGACACATACAGATTGAATCTGTGCAACCCTTGACTTCTGTGCTTTTAGCTTTTCACCACCAGCATTTTCTATTTTCCGCTGCAAATCTAATGCCTGTAATACAAGTCATGACTGAAAAAGGACCCCACAAACTAAAACAGATATGTCTTCTGCATTCAATATCTCAATCATTCTACATAAAGAGAGATATCAACAGCTAGCAAAGAGAATCCAGCTACAGAACTAACTCAAAATAGAAGCAGAAAAAGGTAGCTGATTTTACACTCACCTTCTCCTTCAATTGCTTTGATCCTTGTACAAGCCTCTCTATTTCAGCTTCTTCAACGGAAATACTTTTTTTGAGGTCCTTCAACCGATCGAGTTCACCTTTACTTGGTTTTGATGCTGCCTCCAAAGAATCTAATTGCTTTTCTAGGTAATTATGCCGGGATTGCAGGCTATCCACCTATACATTAGAAATGTTACTTATCAGTATAAAACTATGTAAAACTCAGCCACTAGGTTTGACTAAAAGCACCTCCTTCTGGCTTTTAGCTAGTTCCATCTGCATACGTGCAATTGCTTCTTCAGAAGACTTGTAACACTTCAATGCATCAGCTATCCTTTGGCGGAGACTTCTTAATTTCTCAGACAGCACAGTAAGCTCGTTCTCAGCATTTTTGACAGCTTCACAGACACACTACTTGCCCGGATGGATGTACCCATTTTCCCACCACGAGGTTTACTTCCGCCACCGCTCATCGTCCAGATTTCTCAAGAAGCGCCCCATCAAGAGTTACCACTCGTCTAAAATCTTTTTTTCCACCGTAGGCAATCCTAGTTGCCTGAATCAAATGAATGAATCCAATATTTGTAGAAATTAGCATCACAACATGGAAAAAAGCATGCATGACCTTTACCTACCTGATCAAGATTATTTGCTACAACAGTATTCCCAAGAGCAGCATAGAAAGCAAGCTTCGTTCTTTCATCGTGGACCTTAATGAGATCGAAAAGACGAGGAACGCCCTCTGGAGTGCTGATCTTCTCCTTCATCTTCTGGAGAAGGCCAACTTGCTTCTCCTGACAAAGCCAAAATGCATTAAAACTTCACCAAAAGAAAAACTGCAGACCACATAAGTTTTTCACAATATATGAGCAATCAGAAACGACAATTGTCAAGATCATGAAAACCATTTATACCAATATCATAAACGTTGCAAGTCCTAAGTTTCCCTTCCGCAATAGCTCAACACATGCTTCTGCAGCATTTGTTGTTTCCACCACAATATAGTCAAGTCCTGGACAGGCTGTTGATATGGCAACATCATATTTTGCTGAAGGAAAAAAAACACAGGTGAAGACATGAAATTCAAAGAAAAAACTAATATGAGAGATGCACATACTGGTGTTAAAATGAAAATAATTATGTAATGAGCACAAAAGAACCACAACAGGAAAGGAATTAAAAAAAATTAGAGTACTTAAAAACGATGTGACAGAATACTACAGCATATATTGCATGAATAAGAGACAAGAAAATGAAGTCGCAAAAAGAATGTGAAGAAGCAAAAATTCCTGCACAGAGAACGGCTGTCACTGTAAACATTCAAGATTTTTTTTTTTTTTTTTTTACTTCACATGTTAAGTCATTCATTTCCAAGTTTCATCGAAAAGGGGACAACTCACAATAATCATGACATAGAAGACTCACCATCAATAGCACCTAAATCACCCATTCGACCATATATTCCCTCTATTTGGTTGGACTGCTTTGCCTGCAAAATTGCTTTGAGAACAGATCCCTGGTTCTTCTCAGAGTCCATGACAGACTTAAGTTCATTAATCTTCTCCCTTGCAGCTTGTTCAAGAGGGATTAAATTTTCTTGTTCTCTGATGCATTCCTGCAAAGACCTTGATGGTTTAGCTCTAATAAATTGGCACCAATACAATATCAAAATCAAATATATCCGGGCCCATTGCAAAAAAACTAACTTGTTCCACTTGTCTAGCTTGTGATGCCTCAAGCTGCTTCTTTTCTATATCCTTTTGAATATTAGCGATACCCGCACCTGTTTTCTCAATCTTCCCCATAATCTCACCCATTTCCTTTTGTGCATCTTCAAAAGCAGCACGACCAGCCTCATGCTGCATAACCAAATGAAGATTTTAGACAATTACCTTACATGGAATAAATTAGATAATACTCTTCTGACTGACATCCTGCATCAGCAGAATGTTGACAAAAAAATACACTGAATTACCTGTGGCAATTTTGGCATTAGTACAAATAATTTAAAAATGTGACAGCCAGGATTCTGGTAGATGAAAGTATCATTGTTGACCAGATCATTAAAATATAATATTAGTAATGAGCACTAAATTTTGCGAGCATCTACAATCAAGGTTGAGGACTAGTGTACAGACAAATGATCATGTGACTTATGCAATCAACGAATGATAATCATATTAAAATCACCTTGTCATGCAAGAGTTTACTTTCAGAAGATGCAACTTCAAGTTTTCCCCTGTGCTCAATCAGTTGTTTTTCCCAAGGTTCTAACTCAGCACGAACCTTTGCAAGCTCAGAGCGATACGTCTCAGTTTCAGCTGCTCAATCAATATAAAAGGTAAAGAATCTTAGCATCACCAATCATGTTGTCCTGAATACAGAAAAGGAGATGCAGAAGGAAAGAAAGAAACAAGAAGAAAAGAAGTGGAAAAAAAGGAATGAATCTGCTTATACAAAGAGGACCTGAAAGGCTGTCAATGGCAGTCAAAACAATACAGGCAGAAATGCACCATCCAATTGACTACTGCATGTAAAAGGTATAAAACAAAAACTTCTTGGACCTCTATTTTTTAATCTTCAGAAATTAGACTTCACAAACAAAAAGCAAAAACCTAAGCACACTAGATGATGCTGAATTCAAATAACAAGGTTACTCTTTGTTAGTGGCATGTGATCTATCATTTGCTTTGAAGCAAAAACCAGTTCAATCTCAACCTAAAATGAAATTGAATGCAGCAGAAATCATAGAGAAAAATAAAAGAAAAAAGTAGACTCTCTTTGGGAACAGATCAAAGGACCTTACAAACCAAGCTATTAAAAAACAATTAAGTACGTGCAACTCCTGATGAGATGCCACATATAAAGGTACAAAGATAAGTTAATAACCTTCGATTGATCTAAAGCTAAGATAAATTACCTCATAGTTTATAGTTTTCACATGGATTGGATTGCAATGTGTCAGTTAAACGTGTTCTCTAGAAGATTTATCTCAAATAAGATCAACTAATTCATTTTTGGCAGATGAACATAAGCTGAAACAACAAGACCATAGTTTCTAACATAAAGGCCAAAAACACATAACATCAAATGATGGTGTGTACCAAAAGAGATTATGATAAATGAGTCCAGCCTCCATCCTCCCAATAGAAAATGCAAGGACAAACAAGCATTAATACAAATTGTTTGATGCTAAAAAGTATATCCAGAATAGGTGTCACCTTTAGAATTCTCTTTGATTTCTCCAAAACGCTTCCTCACTAGCCAGGAGCTTCTCCAATTTTGGGATGTTCTCCCCAGTTTTGGGATTATATCAGTTGAATCCATACAATCCTTAGACAAGCCTTCAATCTTTGATGTGTCCTGCATCAAAGAAGAAAGTCACATAGAGTCTTGTTCTTGATGAACAATTACTATGCTTTTCCTTACCTTTTCAAGCTTCTCTTCAAGTTTTTTATCTTCTGCTTCTTGTGCTTCAAATCTTCCCGAAACTTAACATCCTGCCTTTCAAACTCCTTAAACTCTTCCTTACATTTCCTGAGGTCATTATCTAATTCCTGATCATCCACAGAACAGCGAATTGAGAATCTCACAGGCAGAAGAAAATGAATAACCGAAAGAGATAAAGCAGTATGCAAACTTCTATTAAAAACAAATATCGATCTGAAAGTTTCATACCTCCTGTCTTTTCACATATTTCTTGTGCACAGCTTCAAGCTCCTTCAGCATTTTGCCGCTCTCTTGAATTTTCTCCCTGAAAAAGAAGATAAATATGAAGCTAAAATAGTAAGTGAAAAAATAAAGGCATCCTAGTAGCATTGCTTGAACAAACAACTACCTTTCATTTTTCAGATTCTCCTCTAGGCCAGACATGTCTGTTTGTACTTCAACCATTTTTGCATTAGTATCTTCACTAGCTAATTTGCAGCTTTCTCTTGCCATTTCAACAGGGATAACTCTTTAAGCATGTATGCTTCTGCCTCATTCTTGACATCCTGTTTCCAGAACCAGCTATGATAACTCAACTATAGGCATATCCCATCATCTACAAACAAGGTGCTATAAAAGTTTCTACCTCTAGGCCATCTCTCTCTTTTTCAGCTAACTTCACCATCTGTACCACCCCAGTTCTCTTCTCATTTAGAGCCTCCAGCCTACAATAAGCTTTCATCAATCATAATAATACATCTTAACTCTTTGTCAAATGCTAATAGCCACAGCCAATTAGAAGAGGATTGATGTCCCAGGTCAATTACGATGGAGAATGCTCAAGGACAGACTAAAGAAACCACTTGAAAGTAGGTGCTTGCGTGAAAAGGAACCGAGGAATCCATTCAAAGACAAAGACTTGGATTCCTTAAAAATGAAGATGGCTTGAGCATCTCACAATTAATTGACAAAGCACAAACTTTATAAATTTTCAATTGAAGAAAGCCAAAACTAGTCCATGACAATAAGCCAGGCAAGCATTCATGACAAAAGTTCAAAGAAAACAAGTCAGAAACGAAAATGGATTTCTACAGATGTTGAAGCAAAAAGGTGCAAATTCCACTCACTCTTTGGATGATTCATCTATCTTTTCCACATATTTGTTAGTCCCAATTATGTCCTCAAGATATTCAAGAAAACCTTCATCATGGGGTCCTTGAGCCTTTGGTTTCATCAAGGATATCTGTTCAACTTCACCCTAATGGCAATTACAAAAAGAATTTCAGCACACACGGAGAAAGCAAGCACACATACTTTTAAAAAATTGTCTTTGCACACAACGTACCTGAAGAATCAAAAAACGATTGTTATCCAAATCGACTCCTTTCCCTTTAAGTAACTTGGTGACCTCAGTAAAGTTACTAGAACGATTGTTAATGTAGTATTTTGAGGAGTTGTCACGGAACGCAACCCTTGTGATCACAAAATCACTGCCGGGCACAGCTTCATATTCCCCATTGTCCTGCAGTCAGTTTTAATTTATACATTAAAAACCTCAAAATGGATGTATATATAACAAAACATCAGCTTTCAATTTGTTTTCTATCTAACCTAATATGCCAATTGTAGTTAAACCAAAATTATTTTGACAGCCTGGAATAATGATTCTCATCCAAAAAGGTCATCTAACTAAAATCAAGTTATAAATTCTTGAATACGAGTACACAATATCTAGAACATTATGGACTTAACGAACTTATTTCAGGTGCTAGACACCTAAAATAGCGATGCCAAAATAAAAGCAAACAAACGTTACCGAATCAACAATCTCCTGAAAGTGTACTGAAACACCAGCACTATCTAGATTCTGATGATTGGTCGAATTGTGTATGAGTTCCGAAACTTTGTTGAGCCTCATCTGCACAATAGAAATTCCACAACTACAACAAATTAACACATCGCCAAAACAAAAACAAAATAGCCCAATTCAACACTAAATTCTACATACCTGTTTCGCTCTCTTGCCAAACACAAAAGCATCGCATCGATGACATTACTCTTTCCACTTCCATTCGGTCCAACCACGCAGAAAAGCTCTGTTTTTTTCCCACAACAATCCGCTTAATTGACAAGTTTAAATCATAAAGACTCTTAATTCGTTATTCATTTTCCAACCAAAAACATGCGAATAGTTCAAATTAACTTCTTACCAACACATCACCCAAATTCGACTTAAACACTGCTAATTCACTAAACCGCAGCTGAAACCCCAAAAAAAAAAAAAAAAAAAACCCTAACCTTATGAAACGGGCCAACGCGCTGCTCGCCGGCATAAGATTTGAAGTTCCTCATGACCATTTCTTTTATGAACAGCCTCGGGGATCCTTTACTTGACTTTTTTGCGGAACCTGAGTTGGACTCAGTCACCATCGACGCCACCTCTTCCCTTGAGTCAGTTTCCATTCCCATCCTGATTGGCTCCTCTCTACTCAACCAAACGCAGCTGTTTTGGATTCTGCCACTAGGATTTTAGTTGGAGTGAGACAGCACCACCAACTACCACCTTAGGCTAGTTTTTCTGCTTCTTCCACTTTCGACTTCGTACTATAAAATTTCAATTTCAATTTCTCACCAAATGATTGTCTGTATGTTTTAGTGAGTATTAGATTTTCATTTTGTTTTGGCGGGAAATAGATGTGGTTGAAAAGTTGAAAAAAGAAGGGCCATGAACTAATAGTGGGCTTCAAAGCCCTTCAAAGGCCCATAAAAGTGACCGTGCCGGGAGAAAAGTAGTTGATAGGTTGGTGAATAGGTCTGTTTGTTTGGCTTTTTTCGACAGATGTAGATATTTTTTTTAAAATTTTTTTAAAATTATTTGTCAAAAAATAGATATAGATAAAAAAATATTGGCAATTCTCATCAAAAAATCAAATAGATCAAATATAGATAAAATATATATGAAAATCGAACATATTTACATATATCATTTTGAAAAAGATATAAATACAGATGAAAAACAAACCATCCAAACAGATCATCATTCTTACTTCTTTTTTTCTTTTCTTTTCTCCCTTAATTAACTAAAATATTGATTTGATATCTAAACTTATTTAATATCTCTTTTTTTTTTTTTTTTGCTATTACAACGAGAGAAGAACACAAACTGAGACATTTTACTTGAGAGACCAGGAAGATGACACTAGACTACAATGCCATTAGCTAATGTCTATTCTTTTAATTAATTATTCTAAACATTGCCAATTTTCACAATTAACTATGTGTGCTATAAATCCTATTGAAAAGTTTTTATATAATAAATTAATAATTTTAAATTTTAATAATTAATTATAAAAACACATAAAATTTACAAATCAAATACAACTTGGGACGATGGCACCTATCATGCGTGTGCCAATAAAAAAAAGTAAAGTCAAAAAGAATTTTGTTATAAAGTGTACACAGAGAGAAATAAAGTAAAATGTGGATGGTAAAGAAAAGAAATTGAGAGAGAGGAGATCAGAAAGAGAGTGTGAAGTATATGAAAAAAAAAAACCATCTAAATACATATAGAGGAAATTACATGTTTAATATATATTTTAAAAAATACATAAAATAAAATTAGAAGAAAATAATTACATGATTAATGTCCATATATCGCATTAGGGTTATGTGATATAGGATTTATATGCGTATCGTCGCTTGGCTATGGGATACACATATACGTGTATTGCATAGCCAAGCGACGAAACACTTGTGGGACTATATCGTCATCCTCAAATGCGACACACGAACCTCTCAAAATTTTGACGAGTAGACCGTTGTATCGCTTCTATCATATGCGATACAAGTGCAAACATTAGTATTTCTGATCCTTTTATACGACATAGCAACCCTAATTTTGTATTTATTTTTATATGATTTTTATTTATGTCTTATTTAAAAAAAAATATTAGACACGCGCTTCACCCTAATATATACATTTTTTTTTACGCAAATAAGATAGCTGTAATTTTCAAGATACACATTGGATTACCTAACATCAAATATAGGGTGGCGTTTTTTATCCACGGTATATGATAGGTTTTCAATCATCAGTTGATGGGCTAAAGGTGTCAATCTCAACCCAGCACTTTCATAAATTTTGTGAGTCGCAAGTTAATTCAATAACCCGTTAACATTTTCCTAATGCCAAATCTAGTTGTTAATAATAGAATAATAAATTCTCTTTTGGATAAATGTAGATTTTTATGAATTTTCACAATTAAGTTTTACCCAAACTTTTTCTATAATTTAATAAATATTTAAAATTTGCCCGTTTAATCAACTACTTGATGAATTATACCCAATTTTACAGATAATTGCATAATGCTGGATTTACAGATGATTTCAAAAAGTTTATAATTATTAATTGACATTTGTAAATTTTAAGTAGTTAATTGCAAAAATAGATGAAGTTTAGATATCAGATCTTACATTTTTCTATTTTCTAAATTAAAATTATTTTAAAAAATTGTTACGAATAGAAGGAAAAGTACATAATCTGTGTTGTATTTCGGATTAAGGATTGACATAAGCTTTAATAAAAACAATATAGTTAAAGTCTTATCTTAATTAAATTTACGATATGTTTTTTTTAATAACTCATTCACTTTAAGAGAATAGTTTCTTGTTCATTTTTAATTCTACATAAAGGTGTTATTATGTGTTTAGTTAAAAGGAATGATAATTTAATGAATTGATATTAGGCAAAATAATGAATAGCAATTCATCTCCCACACGTGCTTTTTTTTTTTTCAATTTTGTTATAAATATCCATGTAGAAATATCTTCTCTCCTAATAAAGATTAGGAGTTAATTGTTTTGTTTTCTTTTTATTTTTTTTATCAAGTAAATAAAATAACTAGAACTCTATTACATTCCTATTGAATTGGAATTCAATTCTTCCATTATTATACACTACAAAACGAACACGACATAAGTGTGTTAAGCAAGTTTGACCACTTGTCCAATCCTATTTGCATGGCTAACAAATTGCAAAACCAATAAAAGTTATCGTAAATTGAAAATGCTCCTTCGTTTTATTTACTTCACATGTGCTTAACTGTAATTTTATGATTAAGTATTTGGATCCAATTCTTTAAACAAGGCAACTTTATATTCTTATATGATTATTTTGCCCTTATTTTTTTCTATCAATTTCATTTATATTATTTATCCAAAATCAGGATAATAAAATTGGGTCTAAACCACATTTTTTAAAGATTTAAAGTCTAATAAATTATTTTCATAAAAAGAGGATTAAATACTATAGATGTATGGATTCGAGCAATGTAGTCGAGCGAGTGTTATGTAAGTATCATGCTACACGTGGCCTATAAGAATGACACGTAATGACAAGTCAAAAGTGATCAAGAGAGAAATGGAATAGAGAGAAGGAGTAGGCAATCTTAATGTCTCAAATGCACTTATGATAGGTGGAGGAGCTATCAAGTATCAAACCCCACCAATAGTAATGAGCAAGCGTTTGATCTCTTGAAACAAAATTTCAATAGCACCTCAGTGTTTTCATATGATTTCCTCTCTCGAATGAGTAGGAACTTAAGGTATTTATAGAAATTGGTCATTAACATCATCTAGTGGATCATGTTGATAGTCGGTGGCCAAGATAAGTTTTTTTTAGTGTATGAGCCAAACTAAAAAAGGTTGGAGCACGAACAAGCCAATCCAACGGGCCATATTATGAGCTTAATATGTCAAATCTCCGTTGATCATCCCAAATAAATGAACTAACTCATTAAGCTCTGTTATTTGGTCCGTAAGTCAAGTCCAATTAATTAAATAATGATATTTATATATTTTTAAGCACATTTACCAATACATACAGAGCATATTTAAATAAATTTACCGCAACACCATGCCATCCGAATCAATGGTGAAGGAGATGAGAACAGGAAAAGGGTGTGGATGTATGGCTCCTCACTCTCATAAGTCTATTGATATAGAGCTAAGGAAGTGGTAAACTGAAGTCATTGAAGGAAAGGACTGGAATTAGATATTTAGATCTTGCGACCTCTGCTATTCCTAAATCATCATTATTTTTGGCTCTATTATACACTATTGGACAATGCACCGACACTATATGTACTAAAAAAAACTTAAAGTTTTGGCTACGAAGATGGGAACGACTTTTGTTACAGTGCATATAGAGAACAAAAAGTGTTACAAAGCGTATGGAGAGAGAATATGGAGACAAAGAGGTAACTATCACTCTGTAACGGTCCATGAGATTTAATAAAAAAAAAAGAAAGAAAGAAAAACCGGAATAAGATAACTAAATAACTTTTTACATGAATAAAATCTTTGGGGGATATATTATATATATATAAGGAAATAATTTTTGGTTTATGACACTTATAAAAATTAATTACTTATTTAAGGTCAATATAAAAATAATTATCAATATATCGCGACTTAAAAACAGGATATATAAAAGTTACAATATCATACTTATATCGCGAAATGAAGAAGTGATATATGTATTATTTTTATACGTATATCACGCTTGATAGTCACGATATACATACTATATCGCAATTTCTTTAAGCGATATACGTGTATCGCTTTTTACAAACGCGATATAAGGACGGTAATGAAACATTATATCGCGTTTATATATCGCGATTTACATATTAAAAAAATATGTTCCGTTTATCAAACGTAATTTTAATATGGTATATTGGTAATTAATTTTATTGAAGTTGTATATTGGTAATATTTTTTCATAGAAACCCTAGACATGTATTGAACTCTATATATAAATATAAGCAACAAATATAGTACCAATTATGCATCTTATCAACGGACAAATCATATATAAATTAGTTGTAATGAATCACCTAAAGTAGATTTAGGTTACAACTTACGGAATTTTTTTTTTTTGGGTAGATTGAGTAGAATAAATTTCATATATCAAAACTTAAGACGGAAACATATCGAGAACAAAAACGTGAAAATGGAATTATGAAGGGTTATAATAGGACAGAATCTCACCAGTTGATAAGGGTTACTTTAGCAATATAATTTTCGTTTTCTTTTTTTCTTCTTTTTCCAATTGCAATAAAATACGATGAAGTCTATTAGCAGTCAGGATCTCCTATACCAAAAACAAGTCGTCTATGAATATTATCAAGAATTCATGCAAATCCCTTTCTCACTCTTAAAAGATAAAGAACAAATGAATACATCCTACAAGTTCTCTTCATATTGATTCTCATTTTAAGTCTTCCGGTGAATAATGATTGTTATGTTTTATAACTAATAAAAGAGGCTTAAAAAGATAAATTAATTTAGAATTCAGTTAGAGGCACGAATGATATCACTTTTTAAAGAAAATTTACGCACTCACACAAAGTTTGCTATAAGAGATAATTTGCAGAATTTTTCTAGGATACAACCGCGTCCTGATACTTGAAAAAATTTGAGATATATATATATATATATATATCTGTGCATTTTGCTAAGAGAGGAAAAAAAAAGAAGAATTCAGCTATCCATTAGTATTATTTCTACCTCATGCAACACATTTTATACATTGACTAGATATTCCAACAATCACAACTTTCTCCAAGAGTCACATTGTTTAGACATGAATTGCATCCTTTGGAGTTCAAGTTAGTTAGTTGGTTAATTAGTTATTAATTAACACGAACCCTCATCACAAATAGACCAACCCAAACAAAAAACTCTTTAAGAAATTTATCAAAAGTTACAATTTTTCAAAAATAACCATTGAAATAAAATTAGATCTATGATAATCATGATGCCATAATTTTATTTCATTCTTCTTTATTTCAAGTACGAGATCTATGTTATAAATTATATAATTGACAATCTGTTTTCACAATGAGCATATCAAATTCAAAATGTTTCAATTTAAATTTTCCAATTACCAATGTGTGTGCGTACGTGCATGTGTGTATATGTACAAATAGATAAGAGAAAGAAAAGAAGCTTGGGTATGTTTGAATAATCTGTTTTTGCATCATAATCTTATTCGCATCTGATCATAAAATTTATTTTTAACTAAAAATACCTACTTTTCATTTATATTTATTTTTAACAAATAATCTCATTAAAACAAATATCAAACTAATACTAAACTAACAAACCAATCACCTCCGGTCACATTAAAGTAATTTTCCGGTTGGTGATCCAACTCCATTTTTAATTCATTATATATATAAGATTGGACATTTGTACTCATCAATAAGCCTCACATGAACCGGCACCTCTGTCCCAACATGGGAGTCTCACTTTCACACGCTTAGACTACATTTCTCAACGTAGATGCTTGTAAATTTAATGTATGATCACATCGAAAATGTTATTCGGGAACATTCATTGTTTCCTTTCTAAATTCCAACCATTTTAACAGGAGGAAGACATAAGATAATGGAACATGTTACATCCAAGTAAAATACAAAACAACATTCATATATATATATATAGATATATATAGGCTACAAATTTCATCCGTTCGCCAATGTTTCAATAGTTCTCAACAAAACAACCTCGAATCTGAAAGCACTTTGGATGGCTAAAAATCGATCCCAAACAAGAGATCTATAAGTTACAACATCAATTAGCCGCTCTCTTTCATACGATGGAGCGACACAAACATAAATAAACAACCCAAATCGAGTAGATATGCTATAAAGTAGTTAGCCATGTTATACTAATAACATGAAAATTGGTAAAGGGCAAAAAAAGGACATGGGAGGGTAGGTAATATAGTTGGAGAACTAACTTAAACTTAGTAGTGAAATGAAAGAAAATAGTTTTTTTAAGGGCATTTGGGTCCTCCTTCCTTGGTCTTCCAGTTGTTGTAGCAAGGACACACAGCTTTGTTACCATAGTAACCAGGAGGAACACAAAGACACTTCCTGCAACATTTTTGGCAAAAAAACATGCAGGGCTTGTGGTACTGTGTCTTCCCACACCTCCTTGAACATTGTGATGGGCATTCTGTTTCAAGACTTTCAATCAACCCAAGGGAAAAATAACAGCACAGATCTTAAAAAAAAAAAGTCAACAACGTTCGAGTGCTGTTGCAGTAAACAATGATTTTGCTTTTTCGGAAGAAGCCAAAATAGTGTTGTTTTTTAGCATCTGGTTTCTTTGACCCTAGTCAAAAGTTTCTGACCTGAAATAATTTACATATTTCTTGTTTTTTTCTTTTTCCGAGAAATGTATTAATAGCACTGAAAATGTATTAAATGTTTTTTTCTTTTTTTCTAAAATATAAATGTATTGTTATTCACAAAACAATTGCTGGTGGATGGATTTGATATTAAAAAAAAAAAGGAAGACCCTGTAAAATCTAAAAATGTTGGAATAAATAAAAAGGAAAAATCTAGAAATTGATCCATCAAAAAAGGCCTGGTTCTAAAGTTTTAACCTTATTTTAGTGTGAAAAGTAAAAATATTATTTTTTAATTATCTGATTTTTACTTGTATTTTATTTATGTATAAATAAAAATATTTATTTTTTATTTACATTTTATTTAAAAATAAATAAAATAAAATATCAAAACTACAAAAATTAAATGAAACAAGCATATTTTCAACAACTAATGTAAACCTGGGTCTTTCAATAGAATTAACATGAATTTAATTAATCTTTCCTTAAATTAGTTTTCTTAAAATGAAGTCAGTAATTTACTCGGACACTGTCAGAGTTAAGTCCCCTATTAATTACTTTATTCCCAATACTAAATAGCTGTTGTTTTGTGTGAACGCTATTAATTTATAGCCGCTGCTTTTTGTAACGATTTAGTTTTTATATTCTTTTGTTTTTACTAATTACAATCTACTGAAAATACCCTTTAGATTTTAGGTAGATAGCTTGCATCCAATTTAAAATAATAATAATAATAATAATAATAAAAAAATATTGATGAAATTTAAGGTTTCATTAATTATATTTTAATAAAAAATTTACAATTATTAATATACGTAAATTTTTCATTTTTCTGTATTTAATTATTAGTGTCACTAAAATAATTTTAAAGAAATAAAAAAAATGCTGATTTAAAAGTAATACTAACAAGTATTCCATAAAAGCATTAAAAAATTACCAGAAAACCCAATAAAATAGAATCGTCAAAAAACTCAAAACTTCAATATTACGAGATAAATAAATTTTAAGTATTTAAAATTAAAATTATAAAAAAAAAAGTATAAAAGGCCAAAACTTAGTTCTTTTGTTTTCATTACAATTTTAAAACATTTCTGCATCAGATCTCATTAACAAATGCTTCAATAACTGCTTTAATCTCCATTTGCATCATGTTACTGTACATTTTAAAAAATAAATACATAAAACTTTATTTTTTTGCCATAAAATAAATATACATATTTAAAAAATTAAAAAAAAAAAACTGTTTCTTTTCTTTGTTAATAAAAAAAAAAAAGCACAGAACTGAACAGAGAAGGTTTAGTGAAACTTACGGGAACTCTTGAGACTCCCGGGTCCATAATTTTTCTGAAATACAACACACATTGTTTCATTTCCTCGTTAAAATTCCTTATTTTCCCCAAAAACACAACCTAAAACACAATGACCACAGAAAGAGAGAGGATCTACCTGGTCGTAGTAATTGCCACCATGTCCATGGGAAGCCAAAACCTGAAAGAAAGAAGAAGACCATTCAAAAAACATGCTTATAATAAAAATGCATTTTCTTCCATTAATGAGCTGGATGTATGGTCGGCTAAAGGCCTAAGGATCTCACCATTTCTTGAACCATGGAAATGGCAAGAAGGGCAAAGAGTAATGCAGCAACAAGCTTGGCCATGAGTTATGGCAGCAAAAACCCAAACAAACAAACAAAAAAGAAACAAAGACAAAGAAGAAGAAGAGATTTGAGCTTAAAGTTGGAAGTGAAATGAGGGGGTGGCTGTTACGAGAGCAATAATGGGTATATATAGAGATGTCTTTGTCTAGTTTGGGCTTTGTGAGGGACTGGACTTTACTTTTACACACTGTTCGTTTGATGGAGGGAAAAGTATAAAATGTAAATAAATAAAGAAAATGGAGGGAAAAAAAAGAAGAAGTAATAATCAAAAGGATAGGGTGGTGGAGCCAGGCACATGGAAGCCTTGCATGCAGTTAATGATACACAACCTTGAACTGACAAAATTAATAAAGAAATTAATGGGTCCTTTTACACTGCTTTTGATTCAGTTTTCCCCCTTTTTCCTTTATTCTTTTCCAAACAAAACCTCTGTTGGGAGAGAGAGAAAAGCGAAAAGAAATATAAGTGATAGCGTAAGGCTCCGGATTTACCCTTGTATTTAAAATAGGCAAACCCAGTTCCCCAACCACATATAATCTGCAGTATTATATGTAAGGTTGTAATCCATGGTCAATTTGTATAGTTATTTGCCTAAATGTCTTATAAGAATAAATTTTATTACTAATAGTACATAATACAACCATAATACAATCATACATACATACATACATACATACATACATACATTACAAACAAGGCTCGTAAACAAGCCATTTACAAAATATATCAAAAGATAACAAAAATCCTATTAACTAATACATAAGTTTTCAAAGCATATATGTACATATAGCTATTCTATTACATAAGGGTTCCATCAACGTCAAGGTCGTCTCTAGTCCTTACAATCATCTAAGAACTCCTCAAAATCCGATCCATATCCCATACTTGTATAGAATTCGTCATCCATACCTGAAAAGGATAAAATGTGAGCCAGAGGCCCAGTACACAGTAACAAAACAAATGCGTAATGGCTCACACGATCTTAAACTATAATGCAATGTGACAATCATTCATTGATTAGATAATCTTTAATTAGTCAAACATCACTGGAGTGTTCAAACTCCGAACAATAAGGATATTTGGGGTCCTGAGTAACGATCACGACGCTCAGGGGGTTGATATAAGTAGTTCGGACACTTATATCTCCTAGATGATATATCCATAAAAGAGAAAATAACTTCATCTAGGGTTAACAGCCGTTACACAACTTCACTTATCTTAGTCCATAACATCACTTAGTCCAACTGTTCCCATAAACCTTTGAACTAAATCATATTATTTCATTCTAAGCTTAAGCAAATGTTACTCCGATACCATTTTCCCATCAGTTACCCGCCGTACCACTTAGGAAAGTCTTATCAAAAGACAGGGGTGGCCTAAGCGCCTAATCTACCGTGCTCCCAATCTGAGCAAGGTGCTACTCCCCGAACCGGATACCGATCTGCCATCTAGGCCAATACGGGTTTAAATAGCGTAAGAGACATCCATTCGAACAAAGGTTTAAGTTTTTCCATATTAAAATTTATTAAAGATATGCCTATCCTAAGCAAAGAACAAACAAGTTACTGCGTACCTGTACTAGCTCGAGATTCAATGGGAAAACCGAAAGGGAATCACTCACTGTAAAAAGAAGACATTACAAACTCACACTTAGTTCTAGTATATTATATATATATATATTCATCAAATCTCAAGTACAATCATCCAAAGAAATTCAAATAAATCATTACAACATCATCACATAACATTCAGATATCATATATTATCATACAATACTCAACAAATATTTAAATGATCATTTATCAAGCTTGGGAGAACTTTTAACAATCAATAATAAGTTTTAAACTTTGTTTGAAAAGTACATCAGTTGAAAAGAACTAAAATTTAAGCATTGTTACTCTTAAAATTTGTGAAAACTTAAAACACGAAAGTTGTAGATCTCTTTTTAAGCTTTCCAACGCAATTTGAATCACCTCAATCGGAGGTCGAATGAAAAAGTTTGATCAAATTACAAAACAATATCGCGCAGGGAAGAGATCAGAAATTGAAACCCTCCCATATGGGCCGTTTGGAAGGCCGTTTCAACCCATGAAATTGCACTTTTCCATCCGAGAGTGATACACCCTTACATATGAGGCGTTTCAATTCATACACCCTCTCATACAGGGCCGTTTCAACTCAGGGAAATTGCACTTTTCCATCCGAGAGTGATACACCTTCCATATGAGGCCGTTTCAATTCATACACCCTCTCAAGGGCCGTTTCAACTCAGGGAAATTGCACTTTTCCATCCGAGAGTGATACACCCTTCATATGAGGCCGTTTCAATTCATACACCCTCTCATACAGGGCCGTTTCAACTCAGGGAAAGTGCATTTTCAAGATCAGAGAGTGAAACACCCTTCCATAGGGCTGTATGAAATTTTCCGCCTTCCCCTGTTTTGAACACAAAATTTTTACAACTTTAACACTTTTAACTTCAACCAAAACACTTTCTTAGCTCTCATAACTTGATATATGATCTCACATCATCTATTATACATTTCAACTCATTAAACAACATCATTTCACTTTAATCTCTACCTTCCAATCAATACAACTTTCAACAAACTCAACTTCACTTAACCCTTACTACACCACTCATACATCATTCCATTTCATTCTCACACTTCAAATACTAAACATGCATATATTATACTTCATTGGTAGCCCAAACCTTCATCAATACATCACCAATACATATATACATATCAAATCACATTTAACAAACTCTACACTATGAAACTTGCATCAAATGTAACTTAAACTTACCTCAAATCTTTGGGCTTGGTTTTCAAGGCTTTAGAATGATCTTTTGGTGGCCAACTTGCAAGAATTTGGATGTGGATCTTGGTCTTGAAGTTGGGTGGCTTTGGGAGAGAAAATAATGGGTTTTGTGCTTGTTTGAGGGGTTGTTTTGAGGATGGTCTGATTTTGGACGAAATTTGGGTATTTTTGGCTTAATGTTTATCCAATGTTTGACTTTTAAGGCAGCCACAAAAGTCATAAAGTAGTTTTTAATTAAAATTAATTAATGTTATTAATTTAAGTAAAAAAAGCATTTATTTAGCTTTTGTTTCCTAAAAAATCTGCTACACTCCATTTGAAATATATATATCTAATATTACTCATTCCATATACAACATCAATATGTAAATTAATATTAAGTATTTATTATACTAATGCAAACATAATTATTCTACACTACTCAAATATATACATGTTATTTATTTATTTTAATAAGCAACTATAATCACTTATATATAATATGATATTGGGAATAAAAGCATGGCTATTACATCCTTCCCTCCTTCAAGAAGTTTCGTCCTCGAAACTTAGCTTACCTTACTACTCAAATAGCTCGGGATACAATATTCTCATCTCACTCTCCACTTCCCAAGTAGCTTCTCTATCTTCTTGTCCACTCCATTGCACTTTCACCATTGGAATCACCTTTCTTCTTAACACTTTATCAACTCTACCCAAGATTTTAATAGGCTTCTCACTTGTTGTTAAATTTGGCAAGACTTGTGGCTGATTAACACTGATAATTGCATTCGGATTCGAGACACATTTTCGCAATTGAGAAACATGGAATACATCATGTACTTCGGATAAATGCGGTGGTAGTGCTAATCTGTAAGCTAGAGGACCAATCCTTTCCAACACTTCATAAGGACCGATATATCTCGGGTTCAACTTTCCTTTGACTCCAAACCGAAACACTCCTTTTGTTGGTGATATCCGGAGAAATACGTGCTCACCCACTTCAAACTCGAGAGGTCTTCGTCTCTTATCCGTATAACTTTTGTATCTATCTTGTGCAACTTTCATTCTTTGCTTAACCACTTGAATCTTGTCAATAGCTTGTTGAACCAATTCCGGACCAATTAGTGCTCTTTCTCCTACATCGTCCCAATGTAAAGGTGATCGGCATTTCCTTCCATACAGAGCTTCATATGGTGCCATCTGAATAGAAGACTGATAACCGTTGTTATAGGCGAATTCAATCAATGGCAAGTGATCGTCCCATCGCCCTCCAAAATCTAATACACAAGCTCTTAGCATGTCTTCTAATATCTGGATCGTTCTCTCAGATTGCCCATCTGTTTGAGGATGAAAAGCAGTACTGAACTGAAGCTGGGTACCAAGTGCTATGTGTAAGCTCTTCCAAAATCTACTAACAAATCTCGTATCTCGATCAGAAGTGATTGTTCTTGGTATACCGTGAAGCCTTACGATTTCCTTGATATACACATGTGCCATTTTCTCTAAGGAATCCCCGACTCGTAAAGGTATGAAATGAGCCGACTTCGTTAATCTGTCCACAATTACCCATATGACCTCATGCTTTGCAATGGTTCTTGGTAGAGCCGATACAAAATCCATAGTGATATCTTCCCATTTCCACTGGAATAGGTAAGGGTTGCAGTTCTCCTCCGGCCTTTGATGCTCTATCTTAACTTGCTGACAGGTAGACACTTTGAAACATAATCAGCTACATTTCTCTTCATTCCTTCCCACCAATAACACTTCTTCAAGTCCTTGTACATTTTCGTACTCCCGGGATGAACAGAATATAATGAGGAATGTGCTTCTTTCAGAATATCTTCTCTCAAACCATGTATCCTTGGCACAAAGATCCTATTTCCATGTCTTATTACATCCTCTTCATCTAATCTCAACTCTTTTCTCTTTCCTCCTTTTATAGCTAATGTCAACTTCTCACTTTCTGGATCCTCTTTCTGACTTTGTTTAATTCTTTCCAAGATTGTAGGTTGCAAAGATAATTGAGCAAGCATCAAATCAACTTTTCCACTGTCACTTCAATTTCCATCTTTCTCAACTCTTCACGAATTTCCTTCTGACTTATAACCAAGGTTGCAATATCAATTTGCTTCTTCCTACTGAGCGCGTCTGCTACCACATTCGCTTTACCGGATGATACAAGATCTCTACATCATAGTCCTTTATTAACTCAAGCCATCTCCTCTGTCTCATATTAAGTTCCTTCTGAGTGAATATGTACTTAAGGCTTTTGTGGTCGGTGTATATCTTACATTTTTCTCCAAAAAGATAATGTCGCCACAATTTCAATGCTAGTATCACTGCTGCTAATTCCAAATCGTGAACGGGGTAGTTCTCTTCATGTGGTTTCAATTGTCTTGAGGCATATGCTATAACTTTCCCATCTTGCATGAGTACACAACCTAACCCTTGAATAGATGCATCACTAAACACCACAAACTCTTTCCCACTAACAGGTAGGGCTAGGATTGGAGCAGATACCAATCTCTCTTTAAGTTCTTGAAAACTCTGTTCACAACTGTCATTCCAATCAAATTTAGCATGCTTTCGAGTCAATTTGGTTAAAGGAGATGCTATCTTTGAGAATCCCTCTACAAATCTTCGATAGTATCCTGCTAAACCTAGAAAACTTCTTATCTCAGACACATTAGTTGGCCTTGGCCACTTCAACACAGCTTCAATCTTTTCAGGATCTACCGTTACACCTTCTCTAGATATGATATGCCCTAGAAAAGATATTTCCTCAAGCCAGAAACTACATTTATTGAATTTGGCATAAAGTTTCTTTCCTCGAAGTCTTTGCAAGACAAGCTTAAGATGTTCTTTATGTTCCTCATGATTCCGTGAATAGATCAGAATGTCATCAATGAACACAATTACAAATGAATCCAAATAATCCTTGAATATCCGGTTCATTAAGTCCATGAATGCTGCTGGGCGTTCGTCAACCCAAATGGCATAACAAGGAATTCGAAATGACCATATCTTGTACGAAATGCCGTCTTTGATATGTCTTCAGGCTTGATTCTCAACTGATGGTATCCTGATCTCAAGTCAATTTTTGAAAACTGTAGCTCCTTTCAATTGATCAAATAAATCATCAATCCTTGGCAAAGGTATTTATTCTTGATTGTGACTTGATTCAACTCTCTATAATCAATACACATTCGCAAACTCCCATCCTTTTTCTTCACAAATAACACAGGTGCGCCCCACGGAGATATACTTGGTCTAATAAAACCGATATCTTGTAATTCTTGCAACTGTAACTTCAATTCCTTAACTCAGTAGGTGCCATTCTATATGGAGCTTTGGAGATAGGAACTGTTCCAGGTAGAACTTCAATTCTGAACTCAATCTCCCTATCCGGAGGCAAACCGGGTAACTTCTCGGGAAATACATCATTGAACTCATTCACTACTGGCATTAACTTGATATCTCCTTCCTCATTACTCATTGTAGCTACCACTGATCCTTCCCACAATTCCATGGAACTTATACTCTTAGGCCTTTGTCTTTCCAACACATAAGTAAACCTTCCCTCTTTCAAAGAAAAACTTAATTCCGCCTTGCTACAATCAATTGTGACCTTATATCGATTCAGCCAATTCATTTCCAAAATCACATCAAAATCAGATAACAATCATGTCTACAGGCATGCTCACACTGGAAATTAAAACATTCACATTTCTACATATACATGGTTGTCTAGTCTCAACCATCAAAGGAGTATTTATACACATCACGCGATCATTCAAGATCTTAGAAACAAGCTTACATTCATTCATGAAATTCTCAGATATGCATGCATGTGTTGCTCCCGTATCAATCAATACACATGCATTTCTATTGGAAAACATTCAAAGTACCTGCCAAAGTGTCTACAGAGGGAGTATCTTCAACTTTTTGCAAGGCAAAGACTCGAGCATTCACCTTTCCCTTCTCTAAATTAATTCCACCTTGTTTGTTGGGGCGGTCCTTACAATTAGAAATGTGATGACCCCTTTGCTTGCAATAGGCACAAAATATTGGTGGCAACTTCGGATTCTTGCACTCAGAAGATATATGTCCCACTTGTCCACATGTGAAACATGCACCAGGTGTCCACTTACATTCAGATATATCATGGGGTCCATAGCACCGAAAGCACTTTTTCTCAAATATAGGAGTAGGAGCTTTGAATGTCTTCTTTCCCAAATATGGTTTCTTTCCTTTTCCTTGGTAGTTTGATCCTCTGCCCATGCCTTGATAACTACTATAAGAAGAAGTCGGTGAAGGCCTTTTTCCTAGAAATGCAGCTCTTTTGGCTCTCCTGACTTGACTATCATTTTGAATCTGTTCTACTAACAAAGCCTTGGCAACAGTATTGGCTAGAGTAATCAATTCAAACTTTCGAACCTCCCCTTGTATCTCCTCATTCAGCCCATTTTGAAACTTTTGAATCTTCATTCTTTCGTCTCTATAATCTCCTCCTGCAAAGCGTAGTAGTCGACAAAACTCAGCATAATATTCATCAACTGATTTACTTCCTTGCCTAAGGTTCAACCAATCGGCTATCATTCTTTCTCTTACTGAATTCGAAAAATACTTAGCAAAGAAAGTATCCTTGAAAGTCGTCCAAGAGATAGGCACTTGCAAATTCCCGCTAGCTAATCTCCACCAATTGTAGGCTTCCTTTTTCATCATAAATACAGCCAAATCCACTTTCTTCTCTTCGGGAGTATCACAGGCAGAAAAAGTCTTCTCTAACTCTTCGATCCAACTTTCGGCTATAGTCGGGTCGGTACTTGTTCCATCAAAATGGGAACCAATTTGCTGAAATCATGTAACTTCATCTGAGTAGCTTGATCATTAGCTGGTAAGTTTTCATTTTGTCTCATTCCTTGCTGATTGCTTTGTTGCATGAATTGTTGCTGTTGTTGATACATCATCACTTGACATGTTGCATCATAGCCATCATATCCCTAAATATGCCATACATTGATGCCGGGTTGTCCATAGTCTCTTGAGACACCGGTGGAAAGGTCGGGATTGGAGGAGGCGGGGGAAACTGATTCAGTGGAGGAACTTGTGAAGCTGAGGCTGATGCTGGTGATGGATTAGCTTCAGTACTAGCAATAGGAGAAGAAGTAGGAGCTGCTATAAAAGATGATTGAGGCGGTGGAGGCATATTCTCTCTATCTGATTGCTGACGAGAAGATCCATTCAACCTATCCATCTTGAATATACATACAACACATTTATAAAAATTAAATCATCATTACATTTACATTCACATTCTCATTCACAAGCAATAACAAACAATTAAGCAAGCAAACAGCAATATGGACAAAATAAATAAACAAGCAAGTAAAGAACAAGCAATAAACAAATCAAGCAAACATAAACATTTAAACAAAACTTAACTCTTTTCTAGTCTAACTATTTGTGTCCAGGGTCAAGTCATGTCTAAACCATAACATCTTAAGCAAACAACTATTCAAATTAGGCTCTGATACCAACTGTAAGGCCCCGGATTTACCCTTGTATTTAAAATAGGCAAACCCAGTTCCCCAACCACATATAATCTGCAGTATTATATGTAAGGTTGTAATCCAGGATCAATTTGTATAGTTATTTGCCTAAATGTCTTATAAGAATAAATTTTATTACTAATAGTACATAATACAACCATACATCATACATACATACATACATACATACATACATACATTACAAACAAGGCTCGTAAACAAGCCATTTACAAAATATATCAAAAGATAACAAAAATCCTATTAACTAATACATAAGTTTTCAAAGCATATATTACATATAGCTATTCTATTACATAAGGGTTCCATCAACGTCAAGGTCGTCTCTACTCCTTCCAATCATCTAAGAACTCCTCAAAATCCGATCCATATCCCATACTTGTATAGAATTCGTCATCCATACCTGAAAAGGATAAAATGTGAGCCAGAGGCCCAGTACACAGTAACAAAAACAAATGCGTAATGGCTCACACGATCTTAAACTATAATGCAATGTGACAATCATTCATTGATTAGATAATCTTTAATTAGTCAAACATCACTGGAGTGTTCAAACTCCGAACAATAAGGATATTTGGGGTCCTGAGTAACGATCACGACGCTCAGGGGGTTGATATAAGTAGTTCGGACACTTATATCTCCTAGATGATATATCCATAAAAGAGAAAATAACTTCATCTAGGGTTAACAGCCGTTACACAACTTCACTTATCTTAGTCCATAACATCACTTAGTCCAACTGTTCCCATAAACCTTTGAACTAAATCATATTATTTCATTCTAAGCTTAAGCAAATGTTACTCCGATACATTTTCCCCATCAGTTACCCGCCGTACCACTTAGGAAAGTCTTATCAAAAGACAGGGGTGGCCTAAGCGCCTAATCTACCGTGCCCCCAATCTGAGCAAGGTGCTACTCCCCGAACCGGATACCGATCTGCCATCTAGGCCAGATACGGTTTAAATAGCGTAAGAGACATCCAATTCGAACAAAGGTTTAAGTTTTTCCATATTAAAATTTATTAAAGATATGCCTATCCTAAGCAAAGAACAAACACGTTACTGCGTACCTGTACTAGCTCGAGATTCAATGGGAATAACCGAAAGGGAATCACTCACTGTAAAAAGAAGACATTACAAACTCACACTTAGTTCTAGTATATATATATATATATATATTCATCAAATCTCAAGTACAATCATCCAAAGAAATTCAAATAAATCATTACAACATCATCACATAACATTCAGATATCATATATTATCATACAATACTCAACAAATATTTAAATGATCATTTATCAAGCTTGGGAGAACTTTTAACAACCAATAATAAGTTTTAAACTTTGTTTGAAAAGTGTATCAGTTGAAAAGAACTAAAATTTAAGCATTGTTACTCTTAAAATTTGTGAAAACTTAAAACACGAAAGTTGTAGATCTCTTTTTAAGCTTTCCAACGCAATTTGAATCACCTCAATCGGAGGTCGAATGAAAAAGTTATGATCAAATTACAAAACAATATCGCAGCAGGGAAGAGATCAGAAATTGAAACACCCTCCCATATGGGCCGTTTGGGGCCGTTTCAACCCAGGAAATTGCACTTTTCCATCCGAGAGTGATACACCCTTACATATGAGGCCGTTTCAATTCATACACCCTCTCATACAGGGTCGTTTCAACTCAGGGAAATTGCACTTTTCCATCCGAGAGTGATACACCCTTCCATATGAGGCTGTTTCAATTCATACACCCTCTCATAGGGCCGTTTCAACTCAGGGAAATTGCACTTTTCCATCCGAGAGTGATACACCCTTCCATATGAGGCGTTTCAATTCATACACCCTCTCATACAGGGCCGTTTCAACTCAGGGAAATTGCACTTTTCCATCCGAGAGTGATACACCCTTGCATATGAGGCCGTTTCAATTCATACACCCGCTCATAGGGCCGTTTCAACTCAGGGAAATTGCATTTTCAAGATCAGAGAGTGAAACACCCTTCCATATGGGGCTGTATGAAATTTTCCGCCTTCCCCTGTTTTGAACACAAAATTTTTACAACTTTAACACTTTTAACTTCAACCAAAACACTTTCTTAGCTCTCTATAACTTGATATATGATCTCCACATCATCTATTATACATTTCCAACTCATTAAACAACATCATTTCACTTTAATCTCTACATTCCAATCAATACAACTTTCAACAAACTCAACTTCACTTAACCCTTACTACACCACTCATACATCATTCCATTTTCATTCTCACACTTCAAATCCTAAACATGCATATATTATACTTCATTGGTAGCCCAAACCTTCATCAATACATCACCAATACATATATACATATCAAATTCACATTTAACAAACTCTACACTATAAAACTTGCATCAAATGTAACTTAAACTTACCTCAAATCTTTGGGCTTGGTTTTCAAGGCTTTAGAATGATCTTTTGGTGGCCAACTTGCAAGGATTTTGATGTGGATCTTGGTCTTGAAGTTGGGATAGCTTTGGGAGAGAAAATAATGGGTTTTGTGCTTGTTTGAGGGGTTGTTTTGAGGATGGTCTGATTTTGGACGAAATTTGGGTATTTTTGGCTTAATGTTTATCCAATGTTTGACTTTTAAGGCAGCCCACAAAAGTCATAAAGTAGTTTTTAATTAAAATTAATTAATGTTATTAATTTAAGTAAACTAAAAGCATTTATTTAGCTTTTGGTTTCCTAAAAAATATGCTACACTACATTTGAAATATATATATCTAATATTACTCATTCCATATACAACATCAATATGTAAATTAATATTAAGTATTTATTATACTAATGCAAACATAATTATTCTATACTACTTAAATATATACATGTTATTTATTTATTTTAATAAGCAACTATAATCACTTATATATAATATGATATTGGGAATAAAAGCATGGCTATTACAGATAGACCGAGAAAAAATGATTCCACTACGAAGATAGACAAATTAAAATACCATTTTTATAAATTTTGATAAAAATAAATTTATTTAACATTTTATTTAGATTTAATAATTTAGATTACTCTTCATTATCATACAAAATTAAATTGATTTTTTAAAATAGTAAATAACTTTTAAAAAATAACAAAAAATTTAGTGTTTACTATTAAACATATTAAGCTACCATCTATAAAAGTTTCATGCAAAAATAAATTCATTTGATATTTTATTGATTTTTATTAAAATAGCACTTCTTTTAAGCCTTTTAAAAATAGTAAATCAAGTTGAAAAAATTGTTAAACCTTCTAATTTACATCCTAAAATAATAAACTATAAATTTCATGAATTTTACCCAAAAATAAATTCATTTCATTCATTAACTAATAGTACAAATTTTATATTCCTAGATGATTAATCTCTATTCAGCATAAATAATAGAATATTTATAGAATTTCATCATGAAAAATTATTTTAAAAGTCACATAAAACATGTTAAAACATATGTATATCACATCATTCTATATTTAACGCTTTTATATCACACACTCATTAAATCATACAAGAACAATGTCAAAATCAATATATTTCACTTAAGCTAAACAACATAATATTTTACCTAAGTCGTATATTTTTATTTTTTGCATTTTTACAATTATATCTTATTATTTGCTAATACATTTCATTATTACATAAAGTAATCAAAATACTTACTTGTAGTGAAAATGCAAGATTAGACCTCTACTACCTTACTCCTAGGAATTTGATGAAGCTCCTTTTGCCTCTTATCCAAAATCCTTCTTAATAAACACCTAATTTCAAAAAGAAAAAATAGAGATTAAGGAGGGTTTTTAAGCAATTTAAAAGATAAATGAAATATAGAGGATTTAATACATATTAGATTTTTTTTATAGAAAAATGAGTTTGTAGTATTTGAGGGTTTATTTTGAGAGAAAAAAGTGAAGTTTATTTTATAATGGTTTCGAAGGCTAAAGTAGGTGTCTACCTAGGGTTTTTATTAGGGTTTTTACAAAAGAAAAGTGGGGTGGAAAATAGTACAATAGGTGGCTCCTTTAGGAAACATTCTAAAGCCTTTTAGGAGGTTAAAATAGATAAATATAATGAAAAATTTTGCTGAAAAATTAGATGAATAAGAATAGTAATGTGTTGTGTTCATGAAGAGTTTTAGGTAGGTTTAAAGCTAAGATAGTTAGTAGGTTAGGTTGGCAATTTGGTTAGGGTTTTAATATGTAATTAGAGGTTAAATGGGTTTAGGTAATAGGTGGATTAATTTAGGAATTTTAATTTAGCAAATTTTAAGATGGTGAAATAAACTTAGCTAAGTAGATGGTTGGATATGTAATTAATTAAAATTTAGGATATTAAAAAGTTTACAGATTGGATTTGTAGAAAATTGTCGAAATTGGGAAATTGTGATTTAGGATGGTGGCTAAATTGGTATTTGGGTTTTGTTTAGTTTATTTGGTATGATGATATCATAAATTAGTGTGGTTTAAACTTTATTTTCATTTGAAATTAATTACTAGTTTTAATTCTCTAATTCACATAACTATACTATACAATCTATCTAATCTACTTCATTAAATTATCTAGTACAAATTTCTAGTTTATCTTCTATTTTGGTTCAAATTTTTATGTATTTTTATAATATTTAATTTGCACTTTCTGGATTAACTATTTCGGGATATTTCGATGTTTGCAAATATCGGAGCGAGGCATTCCATGGAGCAGCCCTTTATCTAAAGTTCAACCATGTTTGGTCATGCAAAGAAGTTATCATCATGCCAATGGGAAATTTCCTTAAAAAGACAACTCATGTCTAATTAGCTATATGGTTTGGATCCTCGTGTATTTCTCTCAATTGAGTCCCCAAACTCATTAAAAATAGGCAAGTCTCATGTTCTTATTTCTTTATTTAGTGCTGTATGCACCAATAAATATTTATGTGTGCGATACTGTTATGAGATCCTATTAGGATGCATTGAACTCGTTTTCTAATAATTTTGATCATACTTTAGGACCCCAATGTAAACCTGTATTATTTTTATTTTATCATCTTCTTGTACTCTTGCTTTGCATTTTTCAAAGTACATGCCCATTATAATATTAAGTTACTACATACCATAATAAGAAATAATGTACAATGATTATACCATTCTGCGTAGGCAGATATCATAATAAGAAAAATAAAGTTTTTTACTAGGTAGTATATTTTACTTTCAAAAAACTAACCCACCAAATGCAGAACATAAACATTGTTTAGCAAAAGAATGATTGTTTTTTAGTTTGAGCCAGATAGAAAACTCTAAGAAAAGTTTGAGAAAAATTTTATAGATGGATTTCATTCACTAATTAAACAAATCCATCAATTTAGCTTATGCAATTCTATGTTGATATCTTTTATTAAGGTTCTAATGATAACAAAATAATTCAAATGTTTCTATCCAGTTTGCTAAGCGTGCACAAATAACAATGCTTGATTCTTGAATACGGGTACTTAATTTTCAAGATGATGGAATCAGAATCTAAAGTCAAAAGCTAATATGGAAGGAATGATATTCCATATATATGTCAATTAAAAATGCTGAAGATTTAGTTCCATGGATCAAATATATTAGATGGAAATATCTTCCTTTTCATGCTGCTGAGATTTGAAGAAGTTCCTCAAGAGATTTCCAGCAGCTAATTTTACCTACTTATGGAAGTTTTTTAAAATTGAACTGTGATGAATTAAATCAAAGATCATATCAATTGGTAATTAAAAGACAATCTTTCCTTGTGAAGCTTATATGGACATTATATTGAAACATATAAATTGAAGAAACTTTCAATGTTGAAAAATATATACAATGGTGAGAATAGGGACATGAAAGAGTGAATATGAATTGTGATAAAAGCTCACAAGCCTATTAATATCAAAAGAGTGTCTAGGGATGCAAGCGGACGGGTTTTTATAGGGTAATGTCCTATAGGGTTTGAGACGAGTTTTGGGATTAATGATAAAACCCTATAGGGTTTTGGGACAGATGTAAAACCCGTTGGGAACCCGAACCCGTTAATATATATATATATATATCAGACTTAATTTTTTTATTCTTCTGGCCATCCTATAATCCTATTCTCGTCCAATCACGTCAAAGGCAGCTTTTTTTTCTTTTTTTTTATTAAATTATTAAAATAAACTAAAAAACCCTAAATCCTTAGTCCTCACTCTCCAATATTCTCTGCTCTCATTTGCCGCCGCACTCCTCAAAAGTCAGACCTCAGTCCTCCACTCCTTCTTCTCCTAAACCCAGCTTTTATTTTCCTTCTGGCATCACAATCGTAGCTGGAGGTGGGCAAGTGGGTTAAACGGGCCAACCCGGCCCAGCCCACTTTGGCCCGTGGGTTAAACGGGCCAAAATTGCCTGACCCTAACCCAACCCACTTTAGCCCATGGGTTAAACGGGCCAGCCCACTTTTTGACCATTTTAACCATTACATATTTGTAAGTTAAATGGGCCAAGTTGACTCATTAACTTATTTATACTAATTGAATAAGATATATATATATATATATATTAATAAAAAGAGAGTTTTATAAGGTTATATATATTAATGATTAATTTCATTATTATTTTAATTATTTTTATATAAAAATAGGTTTTCTAAAATAACTTATTAGATAATATATTTCATTTAAAACAATAATAATATATTTTATAAAATTTTATGGTGCATGTACATCAATTTGTCATTCTTTGTTATAATTAACACATAAATTTAATTTCAAGTATTAAAAATCTCAAGAATAACCTTCATTAATACATATTTACCCTATAATTTTTATTTTATTTTTATAAAAGTGGGTTGGTGGGTCAACCCACTTAACCCGCGAGCTAGCCCACTTTGGCCCGCGGGTTAAGTGGGTTGGGTAAAATTAACCCACTTTTAAACGGGCCAAAAAAAGCTGGCCCTAACCCGCTTTTAAAGTGGGTAAAACGAGCTGGCCCGCGGGCCATAGACCATTTGTCTAGCTCTAATCGTAGCTCAAGGACTGTCGGACGTCACTTTTGCTTAGAACAACATATAGATCTGTTGTTATTTTCCTTCTCGCAATCGTTGCTCACGGATCTCGATAACGCATGACTCTAACTATTTTGTTTTTTTATATGTATGTCATATGAATTTATTTATCTTGATTTTGGTGAACTATTCGTGTATTAAAAGAATACGACTCTCTCTTTCCCAAATCTGGTGAAAATTGAATTGTTCTTTTTCGTAGATCCGACAAACTTTTTTAAGGAAAAACTAACGGAGCCCAAAATTGTTTGGTTTTCGCAATTCTTAAAATGCAGTTCTTACGATGTAGCTAATTGAAATTTGTTTAACAATAATCAATTCTTTTATAAGGAATAGATTAATTTGAAAAATTTATTTATTTTTAATAGGAAAAATTAATTTAAAAAATTAGATCCATTGAACACCATCTATAAGAGCATCCCAACTTACTTTTACAAGATATTTTTTAATAATTTTTTAACTATATTAGTGTAAATAATACTTTATAAAATTTATCATTAATAAATTATGTAAATATGTACAACAAGTATAATAAATACTATTGATATTTAATTTATTATCATTTAAAAATATAATTAATAAATTTAGTTTTGATAGTTCCGTGCTTGTATTGGCCATAGATCATTGGCATTTTCTTCAGAATATTTTAAGGAGCATAACAAAACACCAGGAAAACAAAAATAAATAAATTTACCTATGGTGCAAATTGGAAATATGGAACGGCTTTGATTTGGGAAAAAGAATTTGGCCCACCTAACGGTAGATGTTATTCTAACCCAAGCCAAGTTAGAATTTTACTAAGAAAGATATTTAGGGTTTACAAATTTTGCCAACATCTTAGTCTTTCAGAATATAAGTTTCTTGTAATAGGACAAATTTTGTTCATTTAAAATTTTGAAAAACTGTAAATGAGCCTGACTTCTTGAATCTTGTTGTTGGAATGAAAACATGATAAGATATAATGCAATGTTGATAATGAATGAGACACATACACCTAAAGTTAATAAAACAAAGACACACTTTAGTTAATTTAATATGAGATAAAACTCTTGATATTTCTATCGATACGTTGTTCTTTATTCCAATTCCATTGATATGATATTTAATACTATCCTTTCATGCAGTTAATTTGAGTATGGATGTGGATCAATATGACATGAATATAGAGGAAAATGTCAATGATTTTGATCCTATGGAAAGCCCATCTCTACCACCTAAACCAAGAAAACCAACAATTACGTCAGGCTCTCTTGTAGCAAGTAGCACCAATCAGACAGACAACCCCAACAGGCGTAAGTTGACTTCTTCCTATGGTCTAAGATGGTGAATAAAACGATCGATGGGGAGGAAGTTGCAATTTGCAATCATTATTCAAAAAGATTGAAAGCAATAAGTAAAAATGGCACCAAGCACTTGCATAATCACTTAAAAAAGTGCATTCAAAGCAACAATCATAGAGACCTTGGACAATATCTCTTGTTAATGGAAAGAAACCAAAGTGAGAGTGACAGTAATAACTTGACAATAGGAAACTGGACTCTTAATCAAGAAATTGCTAGGCAGAAACTTGCAAAGGCAATTGTTGTCCACGAGTATCCTATTTCAATAGTTGAGCATGAATATTTTAGAGAGTACATAGAGAGTATTCAGCCTCTTATTCAGCATGTGAGTCGTACAACCATAAGAAAGAAATCTTGAGCATTTATTGTAAGGACCCGCTATCACCCTTATATTTAAAATAAGTGATAACAGTTCCCCAACCACATATAATATGCAGAATTATATGTAA
The DNA here is from genome assembly GCA_024138025.1 of Combretum micranthum. Taxonomy (NCBI): domain Eukaryota; kingdom Viridiplantae; phylum Streptophyta; class Magnoliopsida; order Myrtales; family Combretaceae; genus Combretum; species Combretum micranthum. The sequence goes on from JAMXBD010000379.1 coordinate 247,588, forward strand.
GGTTGTCCAAGAAGAAATGTTTGATGAATTGTTTGTCTAATTTCACAACATAAGTCATTTTGAAAATTGTTTACTTAATAGCTTACTTTCAAAACACAATACCATATATATACAAACATTATAAGAAAATAGCTCAGGTTATACAAGCTAGTACATACATACATACATACATATATATATATTACAACCAAAAAGGCTTCTTAGCAAAACTACAAAACATATAGTTCATCAAGAACTATATAAACAACTATCCAACCTATATATCTAGTCTATTACAAAAAGATTGGGCTCCAGCCAGTCCAGGGCCATCTTTAGTCCTCAAATTCCTCCAGAAAATCCTCAAAATCAGGACCATAACCTAAGCTCCCATAAGACTCATCAAGATCCTCACCTGAAATAGATAAAATATGAGCCAGAGGCCCAGTACACAAGTAACGAAAACAAAAGCGAGATGATTCACACAAGCCAAAACTAAATGCAAGATGCAACAACCATTCAATTATTATTTAGTCTTTAGTTAGTAATTCAACATGGGAGTATTCAAACTCCGGGCAACAAGGATAGTGGGGGGATCCTGAGTAACAACCTTGACGCTCAGGGGGTTGATATAAGTAGCTCGGATACTTATACCGTTTTAGATAATTTTACAGAAAACACCTAAATCTACCATGCCCAATCTGAGCAGGGTGCCGCTCCCCGAATCGGATACCAATTCCACCCCAGGCTCATCCAATCTGTGAGGGGGTGCCCCTAGGCACTCATGCCACCCTGGGCAGGGATTGGATTTAACGGCGTAAAACACAAATCAACACTCACAATTAAGTTTTTCTCAATATATATAGTTTTCATAAACGCCTATCCTAACATAGAGACAAGCTAGTTACTGTGTACCTGTACTAGATCGAGAGTCAATGGAAATAACCGAAAGGGAATCAATCACTGTAAAAAGAAGTAATTACAAACTCACACTTAGTTCAAGTATATATATATTCATCAAAGCTCAAGTATAATCATCCAAAGAAATTCAAATAAATCATTATAACATCATCACATAGCATTTAGATATCATATATTATCATACAATACTCAACAAATACTTAAATGACCATTTATCAAGCTTTGAACAACTTTTAGCAAACAACAATAAGTTTTAAACTTTGTTGGAAAGTGTATCAGCTGGAAATAATTGAAATTTAAGCACTGATACTTTTGTAATTTGTAAAATCTTAAAACATGAAAGTTGTAGATCTCTTTTTAATCTTTCCAACGCAACTTGAATCACCTCAAACGGAGGTCGAATGAAAAAGTTATGGCCAGCTTACAAACAGGCTGCGAAACAAGGAAACCAACACCGGACTTCAACGCCGGCGGCATAAATGTAAAAATTTGCCAGCGTTAGAGGTCGACGATTCTGGTCCCCGAGTGCATCTTCAACACCGATAAATTCCTCATGTACGCCGGCAGCGTACCCTTCAACACCGCCAGCGTACTTTGCCGGCGTACACTCTGTGACAGGTTGCGAAAATTCTTTAAACTCCTCTGTTTTTTCATGTTAAATTTACACTTTCAAATTTCTCTTAAACTCATTCCAAGTTTCCCAAAGCTTGTTATATGTTCATCACATTATTCAAACAACACTAAACATCTCCAAAACTTCATCAACCCCAATCACTATTCATCATCTTCTTCCAACTTCTATCAAACATCAATTACACTTCAATATTAGGTCATCCAACCACATGCATTCACCAACACTTCCAACACTTCAAAACTCATCCTAAGCACATAAATTAACCACTCTAGTCCTATAACACATCATATACCATCAAAACATCATGAAGCATGAATTTAAACAAATATGGCATCAAGACTACATATTCATGCATAGAAAATAAAGTTGAAGAACACACTTACCACAAGAACTTCAAGGCTTGGTTTAATGACTCTAGATCAAGCTTTTGATGGTGGATGTTGTAGAAAATCAAGTCTCAAACTTGGTTCACCTTGGGAGCCTTTTTGGAGTGAAGAAGAAGAGGTCTTAGGGCAAATGGAGGGCTTTTGGTTTGGTCTGGGATTTTTGGCCGAATTTTAGAGGTTAAGTAGTTTAAGTTTATCCTATGTTGACTTTAAGGGCATGAGGACATTAAAGGCTTAATGACTTTGTTTTGGGTTAATTAATATCTTTGTCTTAAGGCACATAATGGAGGTTTAATGGCTAAGTCTTTAGCCTATTTTTCTACTACCTAAGGATATTTGTATATATACATTCCACTTATTCTAAGCATAAATAACACACTCTAAGGCATATTAATATTTTACAAACTCGATAAATAATTAATCTAACATATTTAAATAATTCTACACTTTCACACATCATAATACTCATCAAAATTAAACCCACTATCAATATATATATATATATATATATATATCATGCTTAAATTCAACAATACACTTGTAAATAAAAATTAGGAATTTCATGGCTATTTCATTTATAATATAGGAAGGGAAAATTTGAAGGTGCAACTGAAAGAGCTTAATTCTCGAGTGACAGTAACAACTGATATGTGGACTTCAAATAAGAAAAAGGGATACATGACTGTTACTACACACTTCATTGACAACAACTGGAAACTTCAAAATCAACTCTTGAAGTAAGTCTCTATACTTGTATATATTCTCTCTAATGTATCTGAAAATTATAATCTCTTTTCATTATTGTTAAATTCATATGCAGTTTTTTGTATGTTCCAACTCCACATACAAATGAAAATATTGCTGAGGGATTATTTGATTCATTGATGGTATGGAATCTAGATAGAAAATTATCTACTATCACTGTAGATAATTGTTCAATAAATGATGCAATGATTGCAACTCTGTTATTAAAGTTGCAAAAGGATGATTTGATTCTTTGTGGGAAGATATTGTATATGCGTTGTTGTGCGCATATTTTGAACTTAATTGTTAGATATGGTGTCATTGTGATAGAAAGTGCAATAGAGAAGATTTGTGATAGTGTCCAGTTTTGGTCAGCAACTCCATCACGGGTTAAGAAATTTGGGGCAGCTTGCAAGCAGCTAGATGTTCATACAGTAGAAGGCTTTGTTTAGATTGCAAGACTCGATAGAATTCAACATATAACATGCTTCTTACTGCCATTGGATATAAAGAAGTCTTTTATAGAGCTCAACATTTGGATAGACATTATAAAAATCTTCCTTTAGATGATGATTGGGAGTTGGCTGAAGAAATATGCAAAAAGTTGGCTATTTTTTATGAGATATCTAACCTATTGTTGGGTACTAATTATCCGACTGCAAATTATTATTTTTGGAAAGTATATACAATTAGAAATGCATTAATTGAATGGAAGGATTCTCTTGATTTAAATATTAGTATCATGGCTAAAAAGATGTTTGAAGAGTTTGAAAAATATTGGGGTGATGTTCATGTCATTATGGCTGTATGCACTGTGTTGGATCCTCGCTTTAAGATGAAGGCGATGGATTTTGTGTTTCGTAAGGTTTTTAAAGTGAATGCTTCTAAAGAGATACAAAATGTCAAGGACACTGCTTATGAACTAATTCAAGAATATCAAGGTATATATAAATCTCACCAAAGTAAGAGCTCAGATGGTAGATCTTCTCCAAATCCTTCAGGAAGGTGGCAGTGGCACTAGTGCTCCAACTTCAACTGATCCTATTATGGAATGTTATTTAGAATATTTCAAAACTACCACCACTGATGTCCAGGTAAAGTCAGAGTTAGACCATTATTTAGAAGAACATGTGAAGCCTTGGGTGGAAAACTCTAAGTTTGATATTCTTGAATGGTGGAAAGTGAGTGTAATGAAATATCCTACGTTAGCAGAGGTAGCTAGAGATATACTAGCTATTCCCGTGTCCACAGTTCCATCTGAATCTGAATTTAGTACCGGCGGTCGAGTAATTAGTTCACATAGAAGTCGACTTAAAGCAGATACCATAGAGGCATTGGTACGTACTCAAAGTTGGATAGTTCATAAATCAAGTAATAAGAGACTAGTAAATTTATTTATTTATTTTGAAAAATGTTTTCACCATATATCTAATGTATTGGAAATGTTTTTTTTTTCCGTAGGTATGAAGACAAATGAAGAAGAAGATGAAAATGAGTAGTGAAATCTATGAGGGTTTAAAATTTGTATTGTGATTTGATGAGAGATGCTTTTGCTTTATCTAATTTTTATTTCGCTTTAAAATTTGTATTGTGATTTCATAAATGTTGTGATGAACATTAAATTCTCTTTAATTTGGTTTCCTAAGACACTATTGATTTTCTTCCCATGAAAATGGTATTTTATAAAGAGGATTATATAAGTAATGATAAGAGTTTTCTTCTTAACTCGTGAAGTAGGAAAATATTGGAAATAGAAAAAGATGAAAAAACCTTATAGGGTTTGGGATGGGTACCCTATAGTGTTTGTTTAGCGGATTTTGGGTTCATGGAAAAAAACCCTATGGGGTTTGGGACGGGTTTCGAGAACCCTACTAGGTATCAGGTTCGGGTTTTAGTATACTCGTCCCAAACCCGTCCCGGTTGCATTCTTAAGAGTGTCGGATTATCTACTCAAGTTTACACATGAAAAGCTCTACACATAAATTACTCCAACACATAGTTTTAGGAGTTAATTCTGCAGTCCAATTATTTTTTATATTTAGAGGATTTTATATGTTACAGATCCTTGTTGCTGCTGTTGTATTGTAAAACTATATATGTATTGTTGAGTTAGTGAAAATTTAATAAAGATTATCATCCAACTATGAGTAGCTTAGGTTAAGCTAGAGAGACAGTGTGACTGGTTACATTGCTTGAGAAAGTGATTTTTTGTACTTTGTTTAAGTTTTTTATTAAATCAATGAAAGAATAAATAAGGATTATCGGTACTCTAGTCTGGAGTTGGAAGAGCAAACCAATGCACAGGGTGGAATCCCCATACATCCTTGTGCACTTCTTGTTACTCTATCTTTGTTTCAATATTGCAATTTATTTTATACTTTGATAATTCTATTGTTGCTTGATATATATTTAAAACCTTGAGTTATTATTCCTAAAGGGATAAAAGCTAAGTTTCATGAACCATAAGTTAATTAAATAACCAAGAAGGACAACAAAATTGTTTTTTAAAATTTAACTGAAACAGTTTTTCATTTCAAACAAGGTTTCTTTAAGACCCAAACAGGAAATGAAAGGAAAGAATAGGTACACGATTGGGTATGCAGTATAACATAGGAATAAATATCCCAACCCCCATTGGATTTACGCGACAAAAGAGTAGATATAATAACTGAAAACATACCGAATGGCCGATGGGGTTTTAATTCCATTCTTAATTATTCTTATGGAAACATGTAGCTAACTTGCTGGTCTGGCTCACCATTAGGGTAAAAACTAAAAACTAATACAACCTATTTTGCTAACTTTCCTTTCTTCTTTTTGCCCCCCCTTTCATTAAGTTATATATAACCTAAATTTTCATGTCTCTTAATAACCTATATTACTGTTTTTGTGTTTACATAACCTTGACCCCATTATGAAAGTATTTTCAATTTGCTTTGTAAGAATAAGAGCAATATATAGAATTATATATTTATATCTTATATTCTTCTTCTTTCCCTTTTTTTCAATTGTAAACTGAAGTTTTTCGTCACAATTTAGTAAGGTGGAAATAACTTGAAAATTTATATATTTTTAACTTTTTTTTAATTAACCCTTGCTTCCGGCAGATAAGAAACTTAATTATTTCCTTCTAACTTTTTTATATAGAGGTCTATTTGTTTTATCTGATTATTTTAGTATCATGTTTTTATCATTTTTAAATAAATATTTATCAAAAAATAATACTAATAAAAAACTAATAATTTTACTTATAAATTTATTATAAAAATACAACAGCGAATAAACTATAAATATAATTCAAATACAAATATAGTATATATAAAAATCCACCAATTCAATCAGGGATCTATTTGTTTAGCTTTTTTGGATAAGAAATTTTTTAAAACTTTTTTTTAGTAAATTATTTATTAAAAAATAAATATAGATAAAAAATGATAATTATGATAAAAAAATTAAATATAAATATAAATTAAATATATTTATATATATTATTTTGCTATAGATAAAGATACAGCTGAAAATCCAAAAAAAAAAAAATTCAGATCTGCATACACACACTGAAAGAGCGTGCCGGTGCATTTAAAAGGGGATCAAAGGGTTAGTTAAGTGGTGGTTGGGCCCTAGTTGAGAAGGGGTCCACACGCTCGCCAGAAGTCATAAAGATAGTAAAGCTTTTTTTTTTTTTTAAATAAAGAAACCGTTGCTGGGAAACAACAATTCTGATTTCTGACAATCAACCCGCCTCACTTTGAAATGGTGAAAACTTTGTCCCCCTGTACTCCATGTGCCCTCCCTGACCATAGCACATGATCCGGACTTTCTTTCTACAGTAATCAATTGAGATGCAGCGAGTGCACTTTTTCTTGGCCAGGATGCAATGAGTGGACAGAGAGATAATTTACGAGGCAATGGCTTCATGAAATTGACAACTGTGGTTGTAGAGCCGTTTGGATTGGTAGGTTTTTATTCCTATGGATGATTTATTGGTATCGATTAATATTTTTTTGTTTGGTGAGTAAAATTGTTATTATTAATATTATATCTGTATCGGTTCAGTATCGATTCGGTATCAATTTAGTTTGAAAGCGAAACTAAACCGGCTATCCAAATAGACCCAACAATTAAAGAATTGGTATCAAATAGAACCAATTTTAAAATATTCCGGTTTTGACTTTCAAGTAGATGGAATCACATTTAATGATTCAAAATTCTATTTAAATCGATTTAAACACTTATAGATTCAACTTGGTTCTAAATGTTTTTTCATAATAATTAGCTAATTTAACAACTTTTATTGTTTTAGGTACACCTATATTCCTATAATTTTCAATTATACATAATCATAGAGTGTTGCGGGATTTTAAATCAACAAATTAAAATAAAAGAAAAGGATCATAACCCATGTATGCTTACAGAAAACAAGAAGCACAAATGATAATTCTTCTTAAGCTAGCTCAAGTTGTTACTCAAACTTAGCATGGCAACTTTCTATTAGGTCATCCATATGAGGGAAGAAGATAATTACACAGCAGAATGTCAAGGTGCATGTCGAGGGATTGGAAAAAGACGAGAGATGAGCGTGACATTGAAGGATTGTGAGAAATTGAGATCGATGAAGAGGGATGGGTATTAATTTTGTGCACGGAAATGAATTAGAAATGAAATCACAATTTTGAGTTTCATCATCATTCCTATGTTTCGTAGGAATTAAATATTTCAGCTTCGAAGAGAAGTTTAATTCTGTCTTTTAGAAAGCAAAATCACGAGTCCATTCTGTCCTCATTAATAATTGCTATTATAATTACCTTTTTATCATCTTATACATTTATTATTCACATTAATTGTTAATAATATTTTTGACAAATACCATATCTATTGCATTTCATTCCATGATATATCCATGGATTTATCATTTCGCCACTTGTTACATTTCATTTCATTTCTTCAAGTCGAATCTATTTCATTCCAAACAATTTTAGTGGACCAAACGTGATGTTACAGTTTATTCACTCCACCACATAGAATAATAAAAAAAAAAATCAAATTACAATAAATAGGAATGTAATAGAAGTAATAATTAAACAAGCTTATTACAATATTTAGTTAAAATAGTTTAAAGTGAGCAATCCATTAAAATGGAGGTATTTATGAGTAAATTGATAAATAAATTACTGAACAACAACTCCTGAAATAAGAATATAAATTGTTATTCATTCTTTTTTTTTTCTAAACAATAATTATAGTGAAATGGAAAAGGAGCAGAAGTGTTGAGGGCTTCTTCTTTTTTCCCCCCTTCCTTTTCCACTGTAGGAGTTAATAAATTGTGCCCGTTTTTAGGCATTCAAAAAATAAAGCATTTTCCTTTTTCAAAAAATAAAGCATTCAAAAAATTGGGCCAATGTAAGGTAGAGACAATTTTTTTCCGACCACTTTTCACTTTTTTTTTCATACTTTTTTTATTAGTTTACATTACATTATATTATTAACTGTATCTAGTATTGTTACTTTATTATAATATGCAAATGCGTATATTCAACGTCATTATTTTGTTAAATTTATTATTATAAACCAATTTAAAGCTAGATACAAGTTATGCACTTCAAACTTAATAATTTTGATAAAGAACCTTTTTTCGTAAGAGTTTGGAAAAACCAAAGACTCGTATGAAAGAGAAAATATTAAGTCAAGATAAAAAAAAAATAAAGCATTTTCCCTTCGAAAATAAAAACATTCCATCTCTCTCATTTAAGTAAGAAGCAGTTTTATTTTAAGTTAAAACAGTTTAATTAGTTCGATATTAAAATGAATTATAAACCATTTGAACTTTTTCCAAACCAAATCACAAATTAAATCAAATTATAAACTAACCGCATCACATGGTACCGTTTAATTACGATGTTTATTTATTTAGTTATTTATTTTTAGTTCTGTGAACCACCGAAATGATAATGTGTGAAATTAAATATTATTTCCGCCTATAAAAGCTACATTTACATGTATTTTATTAAGTTTTTTAAAGTGAAAATTAATGGAAAATGGTAAATGTGCCTGCAAAATGGATAAGAATGCACAAAAACATGCTTACGCACGAGACATCCTGGTGATGAAAAAGGAGGCTGAAGCCCAAGTCTTTTGATGGAAATTAAAGAAGAGAAGAGCGCATATGGCCCAACTGCCGAAGTGACGACTGAAGAATAGGCTTGGATTTTCATTTATTCAAAACTCCATATGCTTGCGTCGAACATATATGCATATATCTACCTATTATATTAAGCAAAAATTTGATGGAATTGGACTTTAAAAATGTGTCTTTTCTCATGTACCAAAATCATCCTTTTATGAAATATAAATTAAAAAGTTGCAAAAAAATTAAAGTTAAAATTATCTAAAACTAATTCTAAAATTGAAATAAAATTTGGCTTAGTAACAATAGTCTCTAGCTCGTTTGATGAAATAATTGTTTATAATATATATGTATTTATACATAAATGTATTACATTTAGTTGTAAAGTTAACAATATGGGATTATAGAACACACAAAACATAAACAAGTCTTACAAAGATAAAAACAAGTCTCACATTATTCTAAAATAAAATTTCACTTTGACTAAAAGTCTATATAATTAAATCAAATATGTATTTTTAAGTATTTTTATTACTTATGTTACTATTAAGAATAACACGTTTAAGGTTATGGTTAAATTTCAAGTTTTAACAATTTCCATGAAAGCAATTTGAACATATATTTATTATTTACATGTATCTTATTTCTTTAGCTTTTCTTTTATTTTTATTTTTTTCCCTGTTTTCAAGTCATCATCATTTGGCAATTCAACAAGCTATGACCCCTCACCCACTCATGCCAGGTCATGAATCATTAATCGAACGACTGGGTTGGACCAACAGTTATTATGGTTTAAACTCATTAGTGCTAGGTTAGCAGTTTCACAAGACTAAGGTATGGTAAATGGGCAGTGACATGCAAGGGAGAGTTCATGAGCACGTAGGTTTAGCATAACATGCAAGACATATGAAGGAAAAAGATAAAAGTATGAGCATATGTGGGCTAGCATGGTACGGCATGGCATGACACGGCATGCTAAGCACATTGTATTAGGGTGGATTCGATCATAGTGGTCATGTGCATCTCGCACTATATGTGGCTTTAAATAGAGCTCAGAGCACAGAACACACAAACTCTCTTTTAGAACAGTAGGGAGATTGCTTGCTTCTCATCCCCACCATTGCATCTTAGAAGTGCGATATGATTATTTTTTAAAAAAATGAGTATAGCAAATTGAACGTGCCATACATCCTCAAATTTGTATCGCATACCCGATGTGTGATACAACGATTTTTAAAAGTTTTCATAGGGTAGATCGTTCTATCTCGCTTCCAAGATGCAATACACATATAAGACTTTATATCTCTTCTCCAACATGCGATATGGCGATGTTATTTTGGTGAATTTTTTTCACATAATTTATATTTGTGCAATTTCTTTTTTTTTTTATTACAAAAACATAGACATGTGTTACACTCCTGATATAACATAAATTATATAATTTACGTCATAGTTGTTTTCAGTTCCTTGAAATAAGATTACCTGTGAATTATATGATATCGTTGGATGCCCAAACAGGAAGATTATATAATAACATATCGAATATTCTATGTACGTGAATCCACGGAGTTGGATACATGTCTAAGATTTATGTGGAAAAATATTACCAATATACAACTTTGATGAAATTAATTACCAATATACTATAGCAAAATCGCGTTTAAAAAACATGATATAAATAATTTACACGTATATCGTGAAAATAAAACAGGATATAAAGTTTATATACCATTACTATATCGCGATTACTAATCGCGACATAGAAGTTAATCACATATCATGATTAGTGTTTTTATTTGGGTGTAAATCGCGTTTTGTAAACGCAATATTCATATGAATATCGCGACTATCAAATGTGATATACAGTACATCGTATAATATTTATATATCCTGATTTATACACATAATTTAACAACTGTATATTGATATTTATTTTTATTTTAATCTTAAATAAGTAATTAATTTCAATTAGAGTTGTACACGTAAAATTATTTCTAAATTCACGTGAGGCATCACTAAATGATTTTACTATATTTTCATTTAGTAATTTGCCAATATTCCATGTATGATTTTCATACGCCAGTTGAATTCAAATTAATCCCAGCCATTTACTTAAGTTTTCTTGCCTTTATTTTATTTTTTATTTTTTTACAGTGGTTTTATGCAAGAGTCTTCAGTGGAAGCGAGTCATGGCATCCATGCGCCCACTGTCCTGTTGATGCTGAAGCCGGTAATTGATTCCTTGGATCCTTGCCTCAATTTATCGGTGAGAGCTTTTCTTGTGTTTTCTTTTCCTTTTTCTTTCCGTTTTTTTTTTTAAACCATAAATAGGTATCTACCTCATCCTCTTTATTTGTAACACGTCAGCATGTCACGCTTGTCCTGGATTGACAATTAAAGGCACAACCTAATTGCTAATACTTTATTGGATTTCAACTAAGGCAACCGATGATGAATCGGACTTTTACCAATTAACCACGATAGGGAATTTACTTAAATGCAATAATAAACAAATCGCCCCATGCTTACTCGTTGACAATGATATTATATATATTAAACAAATCGCCCCATGCTTACTCGTTGACATTGATATTATATACATATATATATATATATATATATATTTGTACAAGTCAATATAATCATATTCTTTAATGGGTCCTTTTCTTTTTCCTCTATGCGTCCAAATTGCTATCCGGCCACATAAAATCTTGATACTCTTAATGATGTTGATAGCCTTGATAATCTTGAAGATTTTGATATTCTTGATAATTCAAATACTTTGTTTATTACTTGAATGTATATTATGATAATTAAATACTAACACTATCAACCATTATTGCGATGTAAGAATGGACACGTTTGGTTATCTTATACTCCACTTATTCACTTAATGATCATAAGAGGAAGCCCTTCGCCGTCCATGTTTCAACTGCATAGACGGCAATCTTAGGACCGCACCACCATATGAGGATCTCTTGGCTGTCCGTGTTCCAAATCTCACATGACAATCTTGAAACTACACACTACGCCTGTGTTTCATTCCTCATGTAATAACCTTGGTACCGTACCATTGTAAGGACTCTCAGTTATTCGTGTCTCATCTGCCCATGCAATGATCTTGGAACTGCACCTATAAGATGGGACTCTTTCTCATCTTATGCACTAGCCATTTGGTGAATGATAGTGGACTCTACTACTGCAAATAGGAGACACTTTTCACTATTTGATACCCAATGTTATTGCTTTGAATATTCAAGCGTTGATATTTCTATGCGTATGTGGATACATTTGTTGTGCATATTTTCATGTTGTTGATTTGAATTCACAAGTAGCAGCCCTTTTCATCCTCTATATTTGTGTATATCTATGTATGAACTTTATCTTTCATATTTGTGCATATGTATGTATGACTATATTTCTCCTCCCATAAAGTGGTAGTAATCATATATAATCATTGCTACCACTTTTGACAAGCATCTCCATGATGACAAAAGAAACTAGGAAGAACTGGTCTCATAACAACAATGTGAACAGGGGTAATGAGGTATTGGCAAACTCAGGTCATGCACACAAGTACCCTTTCATAGTAGCAAGTGGTTGGATCCAATAATTCGAAATGATTTTTTTTCCCTCGGAAAGATGTTGGAAAATGAGATTTATGTGTGCATTCACTTATAGATGGTGAATTGCATTTTATACAACCAAAGCCACAAGTAAATGATAGGAAGAATATAGATGAGGATTCCATACTGTGTTTTAGAAATGAGAGAAAGGAGCTTTTGCTTTCAGAGACTCTTTTCTAGTACTATACACAAATAATGCAGGGGTGGCAATCATGGGTATATTATACTGTTAACAACTCCAATTATAGGTCATTTTTAGAAAGCATAGGAACCAATTATTCCATATGGATCTTCTCTGAAATGACCATTTGTTTTCAAGGCCCCGAAATGGAGATCTGTGATTTCACATCAGAGTATCCAAACCCATACTTTTGTGACATCATGAGGTGAAATTACTCCAACTTTAGAAGATGTTTGCAATCTCTTAAGTGTCCTTGATTTAGGATTAATTGATATTACCATAGTCAAAATTTAGAGGATGAGGACTTGATAGAAATATTAGAGGCTGATAGATAAGAAACGAAATATGGTCAAAGGCAAGCATCATTCTATCAATGGATAAGGCATTTCTTTGAACATGAGCAGACTTATGTCAAAGGGCCTTGCCATGGATGTAAGTAAGTGTCTATTCTTTAACATGTCTGTGCTCTTCTATGTCACTGTTCCTCTTTAGCTTTGTTTATAACCTTGTTTTCAATTTAATTTCAAGTATGAGTTTGAAGCATTCCTTGCTTATTGGTTATCCATGTACGTAGTTCCAGGTGGGCTAGAGAAAGGGCATTAGTCCTCAGTTTTTTCATTTAATGATTCATCTTACTCGTAGGGAGCGGTTTACACTAGCATTTTTTATTTGGAATCCTGTATCAATGATTCGACATTTATAATGAAACTTCAGTGTGATCAAAGGGGCGATATGCTATAGTATCAAATGTTCAAGTGGGTGGTCGACATAATGGACAGGGTGTCTCGAGGCATTCAAAAAATATGTTTTTATGACAATAGATGATGTTCTACCAGAGTCTACTATCTATAAATATGAATTCCACTTCCAACTTCCCAAAAACAACAAAAAATAACGCTTTGACTATAATGTCTATCGGTCGCATTATGCCTTCGACATCTATAATCAGGTAATCAAACATCCATGTATTCATGGGGTAATAAATATTCCCTTTTAGGTTATATATATTTATATATATAAGCAATTGAATTGATCGTCTTGTGTTCTTTATTTTAAGGGTATGATAACGAAAGGTGCATCTTCGACTCCGATCAAATAGACTTATAAGATAAAGACTGCAGTGAGATTGTTATTGCTGCTTAATCAAAAGATAACTCTATGGCTGAATCTACTCATCCTATTACTCGACTTTTTCCGAATTGCTACTATTGATAGTAGAATATGGTCCTTGGCCCACTCGATCTTTTGGGCCCCAAAGCCCTTATAACCCCAGAAGGCCCAATAATCTGGCTACTCTTGATATTCAGCCCTTGGAACCTCCCAGAGAGTCAAAGAGAATGATACCTCCGCTGTGCGCTATGACCTAGCACCTCCTCTCCAGTCTTCACCTCGGAAATTCTCATTAAGCCAACAAGCTTGGTGAAACTACCAGCTCCACCTCTATTTAGCTCAGCCTGGGGCCCTTACCCTCTAATCATAGCAAGCATCCTAGTCACACCTCATGGTCAATGGGATATTAACAACTCGGCCACACTCTGAGAAGGCATGACTCATCGGCTTGAGTACCATTGTCATGCCTCAAACTAGGCCTCTGTACAAGCTATCCTAGTATGACTCAAACCACACACCCCCACCCCCCTCCCTCCGCGCCCTTTTTGCCTATCCGACAAGGGAATGGACAAGATAAATAAGGGCATATACAGGAAAAAGCAAACATACATTCTTTTTGTATAAACCTTACTCCTACCTACAAATTGACTTAAGCATTGGAGTAGCCGCGCCGAGCAACCCCCACTGCCCTTCTGATCTATCTTTCATGTTTGCAAAAGCTGTCTCTACCGACCTAGATCTAGCTCAAGCAACATTTTGGCGTTGTATATGGGAACCTCTGAACCATCTTTGCCTCCATTTTTGCCTCTTTTTGTTGGAAAACCATTATAAAACTTATAACTCATAGAATTGCCTTCTCATAATGCCCGCCCTCAGTGAAGCAAGAACCAAGTTGAATCTACTCCCTTACCACCCGTATCTCACCCTATGGATGGGGAGGCCCCAGAGATGCCACGCCTTAACCCGACCATTGTCACAAATGCCAATCACTTAGACGAAGGTTGGATTATGGAACTCGAACACCTATGCAGGCATCTAGTATACTGGAATGTGGAAAACAAATGATCGAAGGCCCTCCTACAAACTAGGATAATAGAGTTAAAGGGGTTGGAGGACTTGCATTTAAAAGAGCAGGCCTCCAGTGCACAGAGTGGGCCTCCTCAGTCCGTTCGTTGCTCAGGTAAATGAGGATCCAATTGGAAGGAATCATAAAAGTACTGCAGGATCACCATAGGCTAGAGCCTTCACTAGAGAACAATTCTATAGCTCAAAACTATCCTAGAGCACGCATTGGATGGCTTGTACTTTGTGTAGCCTAGTGAGAGCCCTCTACAGCACTACGAGAGCGCACGGCCTCCCAGCATTCTGGTTAAGCTGCTATGAGACGATCACTAACCTAACAAAAGGAGAACAATAGACCCCATTCCAGGTTGGGATCACGGGAAGAACACTCCTACTTCCGTCCCAAAGGACACACAGTTCAACTTTAACAAGGAACGCGCTTTAGAAGAGATACGTGACACGATGAGGACGTTATCCTCCATTAAAGGCTTTGAAAGCGAGCCCGCTGCAAAAGCGACCCTGAGAGACTACTTGGAAAGATTCAACAAAGCATACTTGGAAATCTCAAACCTTAACTAAGGTGTGGCTTTGCAAGCCATCAAATAAGGGGTCCTCGCGGACAACCCATTCTTCAACTCCCTTTCCAAATGCCAACTCACCACACTCGAGCAAGCAAGAAAAAAAGCACAAAAATACATCTGACAAGAAGATATGAGAAATGCCCAAAGGGAGGTTGAAAATCAATCGATCTAAGCCCAAGCCTACGACAATGTGCCTCGAGAAAAGACTCGACCAAGAGATCACCGCGACCCCTCCCGAGTCGACAAACACCAAGGTCTTAAAGATGGCAACAAATAGAAACTTTTCCCAACGTATGATAAGTTTACTCTCCTCAAACCACTAGTACATGATGTCTTCCTCGAGATAAGAAACCAAGGTCTCCTATTGCCACCACCCGGAATGAAACTAAGCCTACAATGAAAAGATTTCAAGGAATATTGCAGGTATCACCATGATGAAGGCATGACACGAGCAATTATTGGCAGCTCAAGAACGCCATAGAAGACTCTATATGGCATAGATAGCTGAAGCAATATATAGATCACGACCCAAAGCAGGAACCCCGACACAAAAAAAGAAAGGCCGATTAGCCCAAGAAGAAAATAGTCGCTCAAAACCATCTGGATCACCCCCATCTTTCCCGATTATGCCACGACGAAATTAATGCCATCATAGGCATGCCCACTACCTCCACGAGAATAGGATTGTTGCCTAACTCGAGTACCTCTCGACTAATAATGAACATGGACCCCAAAAAGTTAAAGTTGATTCCATAATTTCATTTTTTGACAAAGACTACGAAGGGCTATGGACCCCTTATCAAGACGCCTTGGTTATCATCGCTTGAATATCGAGGTGGAAGGTCAAAAGGGTGTTGATCGACACAAGGAGCAGTGCCAACATCCTCTCCAATCAGGCATATGAGTAAATGAAGCACAAATTGAAACCAAAGCTGAGGACATACGACAACAAGCTGTACGGTTTTGACAATCGACCTATTAGGCCCTAGGGTATCATCACTCTGCCTCTCGAGTTCGACGACGAGCCATGTAGCATTGAGCACCAAAATAAATTTCCTCATGATTGACTGTTGGTCCTCGAATAATGCCATGTTAGGAAGGGGTAGTAAATCGGTGTTCACAGTGATTGTCTCCTAATCTCACCTCAAGGTGAAGTTCCCTACCCAGTAGGAATAGGCATATGCCGGGGAAACCAAGAACAATCTTGACAGCTATATATCAGAGCCCTAAAAGGAGATTGTGTATGCACAATTGACGCAAAAGTAGGATATAACCAATAACATCGTGGTAGGCAAGCCGAGCTCGAGGAAGAAATCACCCTTGATGATAGCCCCGACCATACTATCAAGGTGGGAAAGGCCCTCTTTCCCAACATTAAAGAGACTTTGTAGCATTTCTACAGGCAAACAGGAATGTCTTTGCCTGGTCATCCACCGACATGACAGCCATAAGCTCATATGTAATCACACATCAGTTAAATGTCAACAAAACGTAAAGGCCAATATGCCAGCAAATTCAACACTTTGCCCTAGAAAGGCAAATTACCATCGAAGAGAAAGTCTAGAAATTACTCCAAGCTAGAATCATCAGGGAAGAAAAATACCGCATTTAGTTTGCCAACGTAGTCTTGGTTAAGAAGTCCAATGACAAGTGGTGGATGTGTGTGGATTCTATATATCTCAATAAAGCATGCCTAAAAGATTGCTTCCCTTTACCACAAATTGACTAGCTCGTTGACAACACCTTAGCACACGAACTATTGAGCTTGATGGACGCCTTCTCTGGTTACAACCAGATAAAAATGAAGGACACGGATGACATCCATACCTCGTTTGTTACATCATTTGACACGTACTGCTACAAAATAATGCCTTTTGGCTTAAAAAACACTAGTGTCATTTCAGAGGTTGGTCACCGAGGTGGTCAAATCCCAAATAAGTCAAAACATAGAAGTCTACGTTGATGATACGATCGTGGAAAGTAAACAAGCTAGGGATCATCTATGTGACCTCTAAGAAACCTTCGACCAACTTCATTTTTACAATTTGAAGCTGAACCTACAATGGAGTATATTTGGGAACTCGACAAGAAAGTTCATAGGTTATGTCGTATCCTGAAGAGGAATCGAAGCAAATCCCAACAAGATCAAACCAATCCTAACAATGAACCTGCCCAAATTGATAAAAGAAGTACAACAGCTCGTGAGCAGGATAACTGTGCTGAGTAGATTTCTTCCTAGAAGCGTGGATTGATGCTTGGAATTTTTCAAAATACTTTAAAAACCAGATAAGTTTGAGTTGATAGAAAAATCCGAGCAAGCATTTGACGAGCTAAAACAATATTTGACCACACCGCCAACACTTAAGACTCTGATCGCAGGAGAAACCCTGTACCTTTACCTCATAGCAAGAGATCAAACTCTGTTATCCATGTTGACACCAGCCAATATACTACATCAGCCACATCCTTCAAAGTCCAAAGTAAAGAAAGTTCGTCCTCGCAGTTGTGATATTTGCACGCCGCCTGCGCCTGTATTTTCAAGCATACTAGATCATCGTCCTCATCGACGTACTAATAAGAACTATCCTCTAGAAGCCAAATGTCTCCAGAAGAATGATGAAGTATGTGATTGAGCTCAGCGCCTATGGAGTACAGTATTAACCTCGAGATGCCATCAAAGCACAAGTTTTGGCATTATATACTCTAATTGTGCAATGGTGTGAATGTTGCCAAAAGATCACCCCCATCAGCCATACCTTAAGTGTTGTCTTGCTATACCTCACCAGCCCCTAATGTACATACTCAAACCTTTTCCCCCATCAACGGGTCAAAGGAAGTTCATAATAGCGGGATCCGATTACTTTACAAAATTAGTAGAAGCTGAGGCAGTAGCAAAAGTTACTGACACAAATGTTCAACGCTTCATCTACACTAACATCATCGTCAAATTCAAAGTTCCACGCTCCTTGATGATAAACAACGGGAGGTAGTTCAATTCCAAATGGATTAAAGATTTCTGCACCAAATACGACATTACCCGATGATACACCTCCATTGTAAACCCCTAGGCTATCGGTCTGGTCAAAGCTATTAACAAAACCATCGTGTAGAGTCTCAAGGCCAGGGTAGACCGACAAAGTGGTAAATGACCGATGAGCTGCCTAGTATTTTATGGGGATATCGCACAACCCGACACACCTCCATCGACGAAACTCCTTTCCTCCTCGCCTTGGGCACTGAGGTCATTCTACCTATCGAATTAGAATTAGAAAACATCCGAGTACAATCTTATGATGAGTTGATCAACAAGGCCGGTCTCCGAGCCGAACTTGATGCCATAGAAGAGACTCGAGATATAATAAGCAAGAGGATCGCGGCTTACCAATAGAGAAGAACTCGATATTATAACAAGAAAGTTATACACAAAGCCTTTTGCCCATGATATCTCGTCAACAAAAAGCTAGACGCAACAGGGGTAGAAGAAGCCCCCGGAAAGCTCGCCCCGAACTAGGAAGATCTAGTAAGAGTTAAAGAAGTCTTGGGAAATGGAGCCTATAAGCTTGAAACATTAGACGAGCTTATTTGAGACTTAGAACACCAACAACCTGAGAAAGTTCTTTAAATAGCCAGAGACTAGTTTTATATGTAAAGTGTAAAAAAAAGAAAGCAATTACATATGTGTTGAGCCTGGATTATTCGTTTCTGGTTTAATTTCTTTTAATCTGATTCGTATCAAACTCGAACCCATTTAATACAAACCTTCAACTAGGAATTAAAAGAAATTTTAATTTTTGAAAATAATGTTTTGGAGGCGCCGTCCGATCAGAATCGAGAAAAAATATTAATTATGATTAATGGGTTGGTTAATCCTAACTTAACTACTAGTCTACAAAAAACTCGATTTAGAGCCAAATTTTACAAATTATAGATTTTTTTTATTTGGAGGCTATCCTATTAAAATCTTATGGTTACCACTTAAAATTCATAACTTAAGGTTTATCCTTTTAATGCTAAAAAAATAAATCAAATTCTATGAGTTTCAATATTTACAATTTTATTTACAAATTAATGACAAGTCAACTAATGATTACACAAAAAAAAAAAGATACATTTACAAAAAGAATACGACAGAACAAAAATAATTTTTTCTAAATTTTATGTCACTTCGAGATCAGACCATATGTAGTTTTTTTTAGAAAAAAAAAAACTTTAGGGGGTTTATTTTTAAAAAAATTTGAACTCTTTTCAGTATTGATTTAATAAGCTTTTGTATTTTGTAAGAATAGTTTTTAAGATGAGATAATATTAATTACCAATTTAATTTTGTATATAGAAAATACGTTTTTCTAAGTGACCTTTAAATTATAACTATTACATTTTTCATAAATTTATATATATTTATTCCACATTTTGATTATACTATTATTACCAATTTAACTATTTGTATATGTGCATATAATTACAGGTGACTCGGAAAATTGCGGCTCCAGGACCATTCCATCAAAATACAAGGTTCAGGTAATGGACATTCACGTTTATCATTTTTTTAATATCTTGTTTTTTTATCATAATTATTCTATCAATTGAATAAAATAAAGACAAAGGAAAATGAAAACTCACCTGGACCAGTATGGGAAACAAACACAGGGTGCAACGATCAGTTTTGAATTTCATACTGGATGCAGAGTTGAGACTTCGTGGGTCGGCTAGCCGGACCGAAATCGGAAAATGATCGAAGAAGTTAGACTTGGTTGTTCCGAGGATATTTAAGACGAGGGGAGACCTCAACCAAACCAAGTTGGACCTTGCAGGCACTTCGGTGGCAGCCTTCTGTCCTAAATCTGGAAACTTCTTTTAACACCCAGTCAATTCAAAGATATCCAAAAAGCTTCAAATTTGAAGTTTCAACCTAACGACCCTTATTTTTCAAGAATTTTGAATTCAAACTTTTTGAACTAATTTTTGTGTGTGTTTGTTTTCTATTGTTTTTCTTCTTATTGTTGTTTCTTATGTATGTGTCAGGTATTTATAGGCTCATCTACCTGCTTACCTACTGCTCACCTACTCGCTTGCTAACACATGTACGTACTCATATGGCAGTTGATTGACATATGCACTCACCTCATTCGACTACCGACATATGCGCTTAACTCATTTGACCAATGAAAACGTGTAAAAAAAAATATATAAAAAGGATAATTTGTCTCCTCACAGAATCAAACCTAGGTCTCTTTTATGCATGACAGTGACTTATTCATATAGGTTGTTGACCTGTGCCTTACTCTGGTTTGCACAAAAAAAGATATTTAAGGTTTCCAAGATGGACCCAATTAAATAAACCAAAAAAGATATTTATTTGTTATTTTTTTCTATATTTTTTTTACTTATTTATTATTTTATATCTTTTATTTTCTTATCTTTTCCCTTTTTTCTTATATATTTATTGTCATGATTTCTTTGTTTTTTTTTTTAATTTGTGGATTTAATATAATATTAATTTTTATTATAAATTAAAACTTTAAATGGGCAAAAATGGATTACCTACAATAAGAAATCGAGATTTTGCATTAAGAGCATGCCACATCTATCAATAGAAACCCAACAATATTTGGAAGGGGGGCCAAAAGTTTCAAACAACCTCACCCCCCATACAAAAAGAGGTCGAGTAACTCTCCTCGTGAGCTTGGGTAACTCCCATCGTAAGCCCAGGTTGCTCCCTCTTAAGGATAACTCTCTTCGTGAGCTCAAGTAACTCCTTTTTAAGGGTAGCTCCTATTATAAGTTGAGTAACTCCCCCTGAGCTCGAGTAAATTCCTTTCTAAGGATAACTCTCCTCACACGCTCGACAAATACCTATACAAACGAAAAACCAACAAAAAGGTAATAAATAAATAAACATTAATATATATGTATATTATATATACAACCAACCACAATGGAAATCAAGCTTACAAACAAGTGCCTAGTCAACCTATTAATTTGAAAACATTATTACAATAGTCTTAACCGGCGTCTCAACCAAGGTAGTTTCTAAATGGCATTCGACTAACAAATACAAAGAAGAATCTACATGCCTACGAACTTCTTCAGGCTGAATACAACTTTGAACCGGAAGACTCCAACGAAGATTTGAATCTCAAATTAGAAGAGATCTCCCAGACTCAACCAACCACAATTCGAAAATGTGTGCTCGAGCTGAACACGACTTTGCTTCCCGATCACCAACTTGAGCTTGTCCATCAACCTTTTGGAACGATAATGAACCTCGACTAGACAGTAGCTTAGCACAACCAAAAGAATAGGGATTGAAGTCCATTTCCCCATCAAGCCCACAACCAATAAGCCATCAAGAGACCAGGCTCAAAAGGGAAATCATTACCTCCTACATGCAAAAACCTCCATTTACCATCAAGGATGGTGCAACAGAGTGGTTGGAAATGAGGAGAAGAAGTCGGATGGTCCCTCCACGATGACCTTGTCCCAAGTTGATAGGAATCAGGTTGCCCAAGTCATGGAAAAGGAATACAAAAAGGAAAAAGCAACAAGAAGCGTGTTCAAGAAGCGAAATGGGCAGTACAGGGGAGATAGGCAGACTCCTAAGTCACCAGCTTAAGTGTCGAAGCTGCCAGCCTATTGACGAATTTTATTCTATTTTTCTTATTTTGTGTGTTAGGCCGCCCAAGTGTATTTTTAGGCCGTCAGCTTACTTTTGGACGACTTTTTAATGTTTTTCATGTCTTTAAGGTTTCTAGGCTTAATATATATAGTCTTTTGTTAGTTTATTGAATAATTTATTTTGTCATTTGATATTTGAGAGCACATTTATGTGTAAGAACCCTATTGTGGTTTGTTTGAATTATTGAGATTAGATTCCATCTCTTTAGTTTTTGTTCTTATCAATTCTTGTTGTCATATAAAATCGTGATGAACACCGTTGTTTGAATCTTGAGATTCATTTGACACCGTGAGTGTTTTGTAGATCGTAGATCGTAGATCATATCGATCTATAATTTATTTACAAACCAGTCTGTTTTTGTTGTTCGTGGTTCCAATCGAGCAACGATTTCATCCATATCCAGTTTATCGTTGCAATTTCATATCAAAACAAAAAACCTAAAAGAGAAAGTTTAGATTTTAAAATCAAGTTCAGCTTATTATTTTAAGATTGTTTGAGGAGATCGCGTTACATCATATCAAATTCATAACACAGGTAGCCCATAAAAAATGGTTCGCTATTCAAGCATGACGAGCTACTATAGTCACCACGGCTACCCCAACAAATAATAGCCAGCGGCAATTTGGTTCCAAGAATTGCAGAAGAGAAACATGACCCCAGACCGAATAGCCAAGGCATGGGAGGAGGAGAAGTAAGCATCGAGCAACACGCTCGAAACATTACACGATCTCAGTGACTGATCCACATAAACAGGGACCACAAGGCTTTCGACCCATCTAGATAGAGATAGCAAGACTCCTGAAGTACCACCAGGCATGAAACCCTAAAGAACTTGACCTTTTAAGCCATTGAAGCTCAACGAGAAAAACGCTCATGATTTCTCAAACCTTCTCCAAGTGTATGGTGAGTGAAAGATCTCATGCCACTAAGATAAGAAAACAAAAAGGCATCTGTGAGAAGACTCATAAAATAACAATATTTATAGGCCAAGAAAAACTCTAATAGACCTAATATTCAATGCCACCAAATCTTGAGAATCTCAAGCATAACTTACCCCAACCGTTTGATCACGCATAAGGAATCTACGAGCATTGAAAAGGAAAGTTTCTCGACAGACGTGACCTCCTCAGCAAAACAACATCATCCGCTTGGGAAAGGTATACCTAAAGACCTATGACTAGCCCTGGAACAATGCGACAAAACCAAGGTAAAGCATCCTAAAGGAAACAAAGTCGACAAGACCGACCTTGAATGATACAACGGTACGATAAAATTACAGCTACCAAGCAGAAACACAGTCAACAAAAGAAAGAAATAAATGATGCATTAACTAGAGAAAGGTACATCATTATTCATTACAATGACCGACAAGCGAGTTAAAAGCATAGCTTGTAAAAAATTTAAAATGAAAAATCTTAGAAAACAAAGACAAATCTCCAAGATCTGAAATCAATCAACACAAATGCCAAAATCTCATCACTTGTCACCGGTTAGGGAATAATAGCAGCGACCTCGACCTGCCTCTCAACTTGACCATCACCTCGAGGGTCAACAACAATGTCAAAAGCAGCTAACATCAAGGTATCCTAGTTAGTCTCCTACATCACTGCCATGGAGACACCCACACCTTCGCCCTATTGACCTTCAAAGTTCACAATACCCTCACCACTACCTTCCTTGCCTATTGTAGAAACTTAGCCATCACCACGTCGCTCAGATTGCCCTTCGTCCTCTTCACTAGAATCTCCTTTGGAAACTTCACCTAAACGAGCTGCAAAAAAATCGAGATCCAAATCAAGATATCTCTCTAGAAGTTCCTTCCTTACCAACTTCATAGTATCTTGCATGAGCTTAACTTGGACCTCCTTCCACTATTGGCTCTTAAAAAGTTCGCTCAAGATTTAGTTTTTTGTTGCCTCGTGAATCAATTGACCAATCTACAAATCCGTAACGTGGTCCTATAATGATAACAAAAAATTAAGTTAAAGTAAAGGAAGCGCACCAATGGTGAACGACATAATAAAAGACCAAACGACCTTACCTTTAATTTCTCATGTTTTAAGTTTAACGATCGTAAGCTCTCAATCAACTTCCTGTTCTCCAGATTAACGAGCTCAAATTGCTTTTTTCTGCCTCCCCATTCTAAGTTGGGCATCACTTAATAGACGAGAAAGTTTATCACATTCCTCCTTCACACTTCTCCTTGAATTTGCTTGATGCTGCCTTTACGAGAGCCTTCTTTCTCCTCGCCTTGACCACGTCAGCTTGACTACACATGATCTTATCTTCCACCTCCTTATGCAGCCTTTCGTTCTCGACAATTAGATCAATCAACTTGCTCTTTAATTGCACTTCATTTTGCTTGACCGCGCCAAGCTCCTTTTCTAAGCTCGCCTTTTAAACCTCCAGCTCCATCGTGCCCTGCTCGAATCAATGACACATATATAAAAGAGAGAGAGAGAGAGAGAGAGAGAGAGAAGCACAAAAGGCAAAAAAAAGGAAAACGCAACATACCACCCCACGGTTCTCCTTCTGTAATCGAAATAAGATGTCTACTTCCCTATACCGGCCATAAAAGCATACTACGTGATGTGTCGAATCTTTTAAGTTTTAAAATTTATAATCTTGTAAATTCTAGATCCACACAAGGCAGTGCACCTATCGTGTAGTGTAGAATTTAACTCGGATATCGTCCCAGGGATCAATGTGCAGCTACTAGTAATTACCCTTTTACCATTATCTAGCCAAGTCAATAGTGAATTTTATACTAACTAATCGCTAATTCTAATCTAAGATAAACCCAAGAACCCTAACTCAAGATATGCGCAATTAAATGAAGATAAACGATTCACAACAAAACCCTTGGTTTTGATCAACCCTAGCCTCCTTCATCTCTAAAAGTGGATTCACTTGAATGAACTTTGGTTTTGAACTATCAGGTTACTTAAATAGATTAATTACTCTTTTCAAGTTAATTAAACCCTAACCCTAAATTGCACAAGTGGGAATTTCTTCCGTCACAAAGGTCAATTTAGAATCGCTTAAAGCTTATGAACCCTAATCGATAGAAAGTTAGAAAAACCCTATTTCTAGGTGGATTACTTAACCCCTTTTGTTCATGAGAGATCATACCCATTAATCGAAATCTTCTTTCATATTAACAAGAATTGAGTTTGTAACAACTTTGACCTAAAATTATCACAAACAACATTATATATCATGAAGCAAAACTCAAAATCAATTTACATTCAAAGTGATTAACAAGTCTTTACATGAAGGCTAGGGTTTCTCAAAACCTAGGGTTACACAACTACTCTTCCATAGAAAAGATAACAACACAAATAATAGGCATAATGGAAGAAGAAAAAGGAGAAATCATCAAGATAAAACCCTTGTAGATGTGTAGTTGAGAATCTTCAAGTGGAAGCATGATTTTCCCCCTTCAAGAGCTCTCCAAAGGCGTCCCTAAGGTTCTGGGATCAAATGATCTATTCAATGAATGAATGAATTTCGCAAGAAGGCATGTATATATATACATTAATGCCTACACGACCCCTACATGACCCGTGTACATCGGGGTCGTGTACGCATTAAAGTAGCTTCTTTTTCCTTTGTTGACACATGTACACGACCTAATGTACACAACTAGTGTATGAGAGTCATGTACCCTTGATTCTTAGCTAAATCTTCAAAATTTCTTCAAAAAACGCTCCTCCAAAAGTACACTAATGGTGTGAATGTCACTAGTGTATGGGTGGCAACTTCACAAAAGCTCCAAAAATCTCCAAAACTTGGTTTCTTTCCTTGATAATCCCTTGAGAAGCTCGATTGTTTGATGATTGTCCCTAAAACGAAATATTAACTCAATAAAGATCATTTTCCTCAATATTTAAACACATAGCATATAAAATTTGCCCAATATAGTAGCAACAATTCGGGTCTTTGGACACTTATCAAATTTCCCCACACTTAAACATTTGCTTGTCCTCAACCAAACAACTTAGGACAAAAAGAATCTATCATCAAATATACTCAAAAAGTTTCTTTTCACAAAATTAAGATCCACATAGCATTCATTAATTCCTTGATATACTAGCGACTCACTTCATACCTACCACTCTAACCCATCACATAAATGTAATTAGCATACTAGAATCAAAATTTTAAGGCTAATCCCGGTAAGTTAAACTTTACCCTCACCATTTAACAGCAGATTCCTAAGTCACGAAGTAAAAACAAATTCAAGCATAGCAAAAGGAACTTAGTTACACTTCACCACCAATTAACAAGTATATAAGCCTTTCAATCATTCCTCCAAGCACAATAACCTAGAAAGAAAGCATATGACATCATTTAATCCCCTGGATTTTTTCTAATTGGTTAAAATCTCTTCAAAAATAATTTTTTTTTACAGTCTTTAGAGGGGGTAGGTTTTAGCCTCCATCTTTTCAATTTCCTCTAGGTGGGTTTTTGCCCACATCTTTTCGACTCAATAATTTTTTTTTTTTCAATTGTGTATAAGAAGCTTGCTTAATCAGTAGTGGGGTCAGACTTCGCTCTTCTGAGGGACCAAAGCCCGCCCATACTAACTAAGCTTTTCATTAAGCACAACAATTGATTGAAATTTTTTCAAAGAGATTATTGCAAAAGGATCACCAAGAGAAAAAAATTTCATTTGTCTCTTTCTTAAGAGGTTAGAAGGCTTCAAATCTTTTTGAAAAGAAAATATATTAATTAACAGGCTTAGAATTAACCATTTAATTTTAACTAAGGACTTCGATCACTCCTAGACTCGATTCCATTTTTATATAGTAATTAAGATCAACTCACCTAGATTTCATCTTATAATTTCGACCAAGTATGCTAGCCACAAGATAAGTGAGTAAGGCATTGTGTAAGTCGCTTTTTCTTTTCTGAATTAAATGCTAAATTAAATATATATATATATATATTTGAGCATATTTTCAAGATTTATCAACTAAAATCAAACTTTTAAAGCACAAAAGCAAACATGAGAAGTGGGGGACTTTTGAATAAGTTCAAATTTAGCACACACTGATACACCAAATGATATGTTCAATTAAGTGCATAGAGACCATATCATTCAAGCCCCGAATATTCCCTTCAAAATTACCCCCTTCCCCACACTTAATGCAGACAATGTCCTCAACGTCTATTAAAACAATCAAAATAAAAGGGAAAAGAGATAAAGAAATCAAAAGAAGAAAAGGAATTGAGAACTTCCCCAATACAACATTGGATTCAAGGACAAAAGTTGCTGCACCAGGAGCTTGCGAACAAAGACCTAAAAGAACCAAACGAATAAACAACAGCTATACAGGTTACCCTATTCTAAACATCCATCAGGAACATAAGAAAAGGCAACAAGAGTCTTCCCACAAGGGGGCTCCCAAAAAGAGACTACAAACAGCCATAAAGTCTTAAAACAAAAACATAAATATAAACAATCATGAGCAACAACAAGAGAGGTAAATCATTTATCCTCATCTTCTTCCTCCGACTCCTCATCCTCATCATCATCATTCTTGCTGTCGTCTTCTCCAGCCTTGCTATCCTCATCTCCATCATCAGATGTGGCCTCCTCATCATCATCATCCGCCTCAGTTGTCGCCTCCTCCTCATCATCATCACCAGCTTCAGTTTCTACTTCGATTTCCTCTTCAGAACCCGAGTCAGCCACTTCCTTGTCTGAGCTAGATGATAGAACTAATGGAGCCTTGCCTTTTCGATCAACCACTGGTGGCGATTCATTCTCTTCAGAAGTGGTCCCACCGGGCGAGGACTCGTAGCTTGGAAGGTTCTCAGGGGGTTTTGAGAGGCAGCCAGCCATTGTTTGGAGAAAACTCCAAACTGCCGCTCTAAACTTTTTGTTTTTCTTCCGCTCCTCCCTATTCTTTTTCTTTTCTTCTCGAAATTCCTTCCTGAAGGATTTCCATTCCTTATCCAAGATCAACATCTGAGGAGTGAATGATCCTGAAGCTGGAGAGCTCAAAGGAGCTCTAGGTGGTGTAGAATACTGCTTGGGAGGAACTAGCCTTTCCCTGACCCTACAAAGTCCCCAGTGTCGAAAAGGGCCATCCATACTTGCTTGACCTCCACCTTGATTGCTTCATTGGAGGGTTCTTCCCAAATCTTCATTCCATACAACAACTGGGTGATGTAGCCTCCACAAAAGATTCCCTTAGTGCGGGGATCAGTGGCTTGGCGAATGATAAAGTGGGCCAATTCAACACCAACATTAATCTTGTGCTTGTTGGCAATGCTGTATAGATGCCCAGTTCAAAATTATTCACCACACCGTTGCTATTTTCCTTGCTCCAATGGTATGAGCAAGGATGTGGTGAATGATCTTCAGATTGTCATCCACAATGCAAGAGGCTTTTGATCTTGATGGCTCATATTTCAGATTGCTTTGACACAACTCTTGCCAGATTTTGAGGTTCTACTCCTCTTGGTAGTCAATAGGAAGTGCGCGAAATTCATCTGTCTCAACTTCCTCCTTGGTATACAGGCCCATGTAAACACAAAAGTCAGCCAGAGTAATTGTATGCACCACTTTAAAGGCTTGGAAAGTCAGAACATCATCCACTATCGACCGCCCACGCTTTTCTGTAAGTTTCAAAGTGGCCAACACCTCCATAGTGATGTCCCTATAGGCAGCAGTGTGTATGGCAAACAATTTCCTCCATGGCCCAATGGATAACATCTCCTTAATCACCTCCCGCTTCCCATAATCTGCCAGCATACTCCAATCTAAGAATCTGTGAGCTCCAAAGGATTTGTGCTCAAACCGCCCCAGTTTTGTCTTAGCCCAAGGAGTTTCAGAAAGTAGAGTAGCAGGTCTTGGTCGTGGTTGTGGTTGTGACACTTTTTGCCTCTTCGTCGGTGTAGGTGGGGATTGGGTAGACTGAGCTTTTGATGTGCGTCGAGACGAACCGGGTCTCCTAATTGGTTGCTTGGGTCTTGCCATCCCTGCAACAAAAGATCACACAATGGTTGAGAAAAAGTGGGTAAACTCGATCTAAAATTGATGCAATAAGGCACTAGCAGACCCTACATTCATAGAATACAAGTACCAAAGCTTTGGAGTGCAATTGACACGAATAGGTACATGTTTAACATAATCTGTGCATACACTAGTAAGTGTACACGAGTCGTGTAGGGGTAGTGTACTACCCAAATTTTGAAAAATTCAATTCTTGTGCACAAAAACTCATCTTGATCATCTTAATCACCATTCTACCCATTATTGTGCATTAGATTTCAAAAATTCCTTCAAAAGCCCTAATTTTCGCACAAGAACCCTAATTTTGCAATTAACAAATTTTATCATGGATTTTAATCAAATAAACAGCCCAACACGCTTAAGAAGTAGTGAATTTCATGAAAATTGCAAAAGCCCTAATTTATACAACATTTGAAAAGTTCACATAAACCCTAGATTAATTGAAATCTACTCAATGCATGTAAGATCTCAGGAATTTTCGAGTTAAATCACTACACCAAGCATGTGAATACACTATATACAACAAGAATCAACCCTAACAACCATCCAAAATCCATTTCTAGGTAAAAGAAAATCCAACTACACCTTTGCATTAGCTTATTTTCGTGGAGAACATGCAAGCAATAGAGGGAATGAAGGGAAATCATACCTTTCTTGGGTGATTTGGCACTTGGAGGAGATGGAGATGAAGATGGAAGTGCGTGGGGGAGAGGGGATGTGTTCATGACCGAGAGAAAGCGAAGGATTATGCGCGTGATGGAGTGAATGAGCTGGTGCACAAGTGTGTAGCTTATATAGTAGAGGAGTTTTTTAATGAGTACAAGACCCCTACACGACCCGTGTAGGGGGACTCGTGACTCCACAGATTGCAAAATGGACATACATGGCCCCTACATGAGTCGTGTAGTCCCACTAGTGAGTCCACAGCTTGTGGAATTTTTGTACACGGCCCCTACACGACCCGTGTAGGGGGACTCGTGACTCCACAGATTAGGAAATGTACATACACGACCCCTACACGAGTTGTAGTACCACTAGTGACTCCACAGATTGTTAAAATTTTTCACACAACATGCACTACCCATACACAAGTCGTGTAGAACAGCTTGTGACTCCACAGATTGTTGGAAAAATTGATACACTACCTATTACACATACATCATGTAGGGGTAGTGTATACTGGGAAAAATTTTTGTGCTCGGAAAAATCTTTCGAAAAGTGATTTTCATGAAAGTAGTCGAGGAGGATGACTTACCTGCAACACTTGAAAAGTGTTTGTGTCCTTTGATTCATAATTGGGAAGCTTTTTCCCCACACTTAACTCAAGAACACCATTTCTTCATGGAGTTGCCCCAAAAACTGCAGAATTAAGTAAATCCAAAAGAAACAAAAAAAGGAAAAGAGAAAAGAGAAAAAGCTATTTACAAAGGAACTAAACAAAGTTAGTTAGCTGGTGGTTGGAGTCGAAACTCCTCTCGGCCTTCAAATTCCGGGCTATTACCCATGTAAAGCTTCACTCTTTGGCCATTCACCTTGAAAGTACCGTGTTCGGGTGCTCTAACTCCACAGCTCCATGTGGGAATATTTGTTTGATCAGATAGGGACCCGACCACCTGGACTTCAGCTTGCCAGGGAAAAGCTTCAACCTGGCATTGAATAAGAGAACTTGGTCCCCTACTTGGAACTTCTTCGGGTGACGGATATGTGCATCATGAAATTTCTTGGTCTTCTCCTTATAGAGTCTCATATTCTCATAGGCTAATAGCCTCCACTCATCTAGCTCATTAAGTTGAAACTTCCTTTGTGACCCAGATGCACCCAAATCGAAGTTCACTTGCTTGATCGCCCAATAGGCTCTATGTTCGACTTCAACTGGCAAGTGGCATGCTTTCCCATACACCAATCTATAGGGAGTGGTCCCGAGTGGTGTTTTGTATGCAGTCCTATGTGCCCAAAGGGCATCATCAAGCTTATCGGCCCAATCCTTCCTGTGGTGGCTCACTGTCTTCTCAAGAATCCTCTTGAGCTCTCTGTTGGTCACTTCTACTTGCCCACTAGTCTGTGGGTGATAAGCAGTTGCTATGCGATGTGTCACCCCATATCTCTTCAAGATCCTATCCATTTGGACATTACAAAAATGTGTCCCCCTATCACTAATAATAGCTCTAGGGGTTCCAAACCGGGCAAATAACTTCCTCAAGAACTTGCATACCACTCTTGCGTCGTTGGTGGGTAAAGCCTGAGCTTCCACCCATTTCGAGACATAATCCACTGCTACAAGTATATACTTGTTCCCGTAGGATGGTGGAAGTGGACCAACAAAATCTATGCCCCACAAGTCGAAAACTTCACATCCTAGAATGTAGTTTTGTGGCATTTCATCTCTTTGATGTAGTTCCCACTCTTTGGCATCGATCACAAAGAGAGACTAGACGGTACGCATCTCTAAATATAGATGGCCAATAAAAACCGGCCTCCAGGACCTTGTGGGCAATACGATTTGCACCATAGTGGCCACCAACAGAGCCCAAATGACAATCCCCTAGAATTTTCCACCCTTCAGCA
This sequence comes from Combretum micranthum, assembly GCA_024138025.1. Lineage (NCBI taxonomy): Eukaryota > Viridiplantae > Streptophyta > Magnoliopsida > Myrtales > Combretaceae > Combretum > Combretum micranthum. The sequence goes on from JAMXBD010000379.1 coordinate 279,201, forward strand.
TGAGACACACAACGACGAATTATCTGATCCGCACAAACCCGGAATAGAAACGGGTCTTCCCAATAATAGTGCTTGAGATCTGAGAAGAACTTTTTTCTTGCATGATAATTCAATTCACTAGGGAGAACTCGTGCAACAAGATAGTTTGCTATATCAGCAAACCAAGGTGGCTCCGTGATCGCCAAACTCAAAAGTTGATAAACTGCACACAACCTTTCTTCAGGAAATCGGTCATTTATGTCATCCTCTCCCAATTCACCTCGGTGTGGATCTTCTAGCCTTGATAAATGATCGGCCGCCAAGTTTTCCGATCCCTTCTTATCATGAATTTCCAGATCGAACTCTTGTAGGAGCAATATCCATCGAATCAGTCTTGGATAATAAAAATTTAAGGGCCGAATGATCAGTATACATAATAACCTTCGACAATACAAGGTAGGGTCGAAACCTATCAAAGGCGAAGACCATCGCCAATAACTCCTTTTCAATAGTGGTATAGTTCTCTTGTGCACGGTTCAAAGTTCTACTGGCATAGTGAATGGGCCTAAAGTGCTTATCATGTCTTTGGCCAAGAACCGCCCCAACTGCGAAGTCACTCGCATCACACATGAGCTCGAATGGAAGATCCCAATTAGGAGCAATCATGATGGGAGCTTGAGTCAATTTCTCCTTCAGCAATCTAAAGGCTTCTAAACAATCTTGATCGAACTCAAACACCACATCCTTCTCCAAAAGCCTAGTGAGAGGCCGGGCGATTTTGGAGAAGTCCTTGATGAACCTTCTATAGAACCCCGCATGTCCCAAAAAACTGCGAATAGCTTTTACAGATGTTGGAGGTGGCAATCTTGCAATGATCTCTACTTTAGCCTCTGTCCACTTCAATCCCTCTCTGCGAAATTTTGTGCCCAAGTACTATGCCTTCTGTGCACATAAAGTGGCACTTTTCCCAATTTAGCACTAGATTGGTTTCCTCACATCGGACCAAGACTTTCTCCAGATTAGCTAAACACTGTTCAAACAAATCTCCAAAAACTGAGAAATCATCCATGAACACTTCCATTATGTCTTCAACCAGATCTTCAAAAACACTCAACATGCATCGTTGAAATGTGGCGGGTACATTACAAAGTCTGAAAGGCATTCGCTTATAAGCGTAAGTGCCATAAGGACATGTAAATGTAGTCTTCTCTTGGTCCTCTGGGGCAATAGGAATTTGAAAGTACCCCGACATGCCATCCAGGTAACAGTAATACATGTGCCCTGCAAGCCTTTCTAGCATCTGATCAATGAAGGGCAAGGGAAAATGATCCTTCCTGGTGGCTTCATTCAATTTTCTATATCAATGCACACACGCCAACCAGTAACTGTCCTCATGGGAACAAGTTCATTTCTTTCATTAGGGACCACAGTCATTCCCCCCTTTTTAGGCACTACTTGGGTTGGGCTCACCCAAGTACTATCAGAAATCGGGTATATCAAGCCGGCATCCAGAAGTTTGATGACTTTTTCTTCACTACTTCCTTCATATTAGGATTTAGTCGTCTTTGAGGTTGAATGACTGACTTAAATCCTTCTTCCAACAAATCTTATGTGCAAAAAGACGGATTGATACCCTTTATGTCCTCTATCTTCCAGGCGATAGCACGTTTATGTGCTTTGAGAACTTCAATAACTGCTGCTTATACTCACTTGAAAGTGCCGAAGCAATGATCACAGGAAGTTTGGAATTTTCCTCCAAGAATGCATATTCAAGGTGTTCTGGAAGTTGTTTCAATTCGAGTGTAGGTGGCTCCTCGATCGATGATCTCAACCGCCTCTCACTATCAAGCTCAAGTTCCTCAAACCCCTTTATGGGCAAGAATTCTTCAGCAATATCCAACTCCCTCACAATCTCTCCACTTCAAGATCTATTAATTCCTTCCCCTTGTCGGAAACCAAGCTCAATTCAACCTTGTCCCGTGAAAGTATCTCTTCTGCATGTTCAGCCACTGAAGAATCAATAATATCAATATAATAGCATGAATCATCCGATCTCATAGGCTTCTTCAATGCTGCAGCCACAGTAACCACAAGCTCCTCATCTCCTACTGAGAGTTAGCTTCCCCTCCTCCACATCAATAACAGCTCTCGCGGTTGCTAAGAAAGGCCGACCCAAAATTAATGGAACATCCCCTCATCATCAATATCAAGCACAACAAAGTCACAGGGTAAATAAAATTGCCAACCTTTACTAGCACATCCTCAATGACTCCTCTAGGGATTTTCACCGAACGGTCCGCTAGTTGAAGACTCATGCGAGTTGGTGTGGGGTCCGCAATCCCAATTTTTGAAAAAATGAGTAGGGCATCAAGTTAATGCTCGCCCCCAAGTCTGCTAGAGCTTTCTCCACACATAGCTCTCCTACCCTACATGGTATGATGAAGCTTCCGGGATCCTTCAGTTTAGGAGGCAGCTTGTTCTGAATGATTGAGGAGCAATTTGCTCCTATCTCCACAGTTGACACATCTTCTAACTTCCGCTTGTTTGAAAGGAGTTCCTTGAGGAACTTAGCATATTTGGGCATTTGGGAGAGGGCTTCCACAAATGGAATGTTGATGTGGAGTTGCTTGAACAGATCTAAGAATTTCCCAAACTGCTCCTTGTCCTTGCTTTGGTTCAACCGGGTAGGATATGGTATCCTTGGTGTGTATTCCTTTACAAGTGGGGGTTGTTTCTCCATTGGTGAGGAGACCTCCTTCTCAGCACTTTGACCTTCCTCACATGCCTTCTCAACTACTGTAGGTGTCTCTCCACTTTTACTTGGCAACTCTTTGCCGCTTCGCAAGCTAATAGCCTTAGCTTGCTCCTTAGGATTGTTCTCAGTATTGCTCGGGAGAGAGCCTACTTGCCTTTCTGAAAACATCTTGGCTAGCTGGCCAATTTGTTTTTCCAAGTTGTGAATTGAGGCTTCTTGATTCCTGTGCCTTGCATCTGAGCTTTGTATGAATTGGCTAAGTACTTCCTCCAAGTTGGATTTCTTCTCAGGCTGGGGTTGTGGATTTGATGATGATGATGGCAACTGCTGGTATGGAAGCATCTGTGGCCTTTGAAACCCTGGTGGAAAATTTGGCCTTTGAGCATTTTGGTTACTCCAGGAGAAATTAGGGTGATTCCTCCATCCTGGGTTGTAGGTACTACTGAACGGGTTATTTTGCTGCCTGTTTTGATTCCCCAAGTAGTCCACTTGCTCAGGTTGCTTGGATGATAACCACCATCAAACATCCCTTCATGGTAAAACTGTGATTGTGGTGATTGTTGTTGATTCTTGATGCTCATAACTTGAGTACCAAGGGCATCCATCTTAGCGACCAAAGAGGTAAGCATATCTACCTCATACACCCCAGTAGCTCTTTGCTTCCCCCGGTTGTTTCCCCATTGATAATTGTTTCTAGCCATTTCCTCAAACAATTTGAGGGATTCTTCTGGGGTCTTTGAATTCAGAGTACCACCGGCAGATGCATCAATAAGCTGGCGAGTGATTTGATTCAACCCATTATAAAATGTTTGAACTTGCAACCATGGTGGAATTTGGTGATGAGGACATTTTCTAAGAAGCTCTTTCCATCGTTGCCAAGCATCAAATAGAGTTCGGAATCATTTTGGCCAAAGGATGAGATATCATTCGGAGCTTAGCAGTTTTGCAAGGTGGAAAGTAGTTGTCCAAAAACTGCTTCACTGTTTCCTCCCATGTGGTAAGTGCTCCTGGTCCCAATGATGTAAGCCAAATTTTTGCTTTCCCTCTCAAAGAAAAAGGGAATAGTCTAGTACGAATGGCATCATCATCCACTCCATTCATCTTGCAAGTCTCACATATCTCCAGAAATGTTTGGATGTGAGAGTGGGGATCTTCATCGGGTAGTCCATCAAACTGACAATATTGTTGTAGAAGTTGAAGCATGGTCCCCTTGATCTCAAAATTGTTTGCCCCAATTGGGGGTTTCACAATTGTTGGAGCAGTGCCTTGAAGAGAAGGTCTTGCATAATCCATATTTGTTCTTAGCGCATTAGGGTCCGCCATGTTGATTTCTCGTTGATGTTCTCCTTCTGTTCCTCTTGTTAGATCTGGATTAATGCTGTTCTCGTCTAAGTCTTCCAAACCCAAATGCTCTTCTCTCCTCAAATCCAGTGTTCTTCTCAATATCTGCTTGTCCAGAAGTGTTGGCACTTGTATTCCTTCTGATTCTTGTGAGTGTCCTCTCGATCTCAGGATCTAATGGAGTTGTAGATGAGGAAGAACTCCTGGTCATACACTGCAAAAGAGACACACAAGATTAGGATTCCACAATTAATTCCTTAAGAAAAAGAGAGAAAAATAAAAAAAAAAACAAAGAAAGAGAGAAAAGAAAAGAAGGAAACAAAAGAAAAGAAAAGACTAAAGTAATAGCTACTAAGGCTTTCCTAATATTGCTTTGATCCCCGGCAACGCGCCAAAAACTTGATGTGTCGAATCTTTTAAGTTTTAAAATTTATAATCTTGTAAATTCTAGATCCACACAAGGCAGTGCACCTATCGTGTAGTGTAGAATTTAACTCGGATATCGTCCTAGGGATCAATGTGCAGCTACTAGTAATTACCCTTTAACTATTATCTAGCCAAGTCAAGAGTGAATTTTATACTAAACTAATCACTAATTCTAATTAAGATAAACCCAAGAACCCTAACTCAAGATATGCGCAATTAAATAGATAAACGATTCACAACAAAACCCTTGGTTTTGATCAACCCTAGCCTCCTTCATCTCTAAAAGTGGATTCACTTGAATGAACTTTGATTTTGAACTATCGGGTTACTTAAATAGATTAATTACTCTTTCAAGTTAATTAAACCCTAACCCTAAATTGCAAAAGTGGGAATTTCTTCCGTCACAAAGGTCAATTTAGAATCGCTTAAAGCTTATGAACCCTAATCGATAGAAAGTTAGAAAAACCCTATTTCTAGGTGGATTACTTACCCCTTTGCTCATGAGAGATCATACTCATTAATCGAAATCTTCTTTCAATTAACAAGAATCGAGTTTGTAACAACTTTGACCTAAAATTATCACAAACAACATTATATATCATGAAGCAAATCAAAATCAATTTACATTCAAGTGATTAACAAGTCTTTACATGAAGGCTAGGGTTTCTCAAAACCTAGGGTTACACAACTACTCTTCCATAGAAAAGATAACAACACAAATATAGCATAATGGAAGAAGAAAAAGGAGAAATCATCAAGATAAAACCCTTGTAGATGTGTAGTTGAGAATCTTCAAGTGGAAGCACGATTTTCCCCTTCAAGAGCTCTCCAAAGGCGTCCCTAGGGTTCTGGGATCAAATGATCTATTCAATGAATGAATGAATTTCGCAAGAAGGCATGTATATATATACATTAATGCCTACGACCCTACACGACCCGTGTACATCGGGGTTGTACTCATTAAAGTAGTTCTTTTCCTTGTTGACACATGTACACGACCTAATGTACACAACTAGTGTATGAGAGGTCGTGTACCCTTGATTCTTGGCTAAATCTTCAAATTTCTTCAAAAAACGCTCCTCCAAAAGTACACTAATGGTGTGAATGTCACTAGTGTATGGGTGGCAACTTCGCAAAAGCTCCAAAAATCTTCAAAACTTGGCTTCTTTCCTTGATAATCCCTTGAGAAGCTCGATTGTTTGATGATTGTCCCTGAAACGAAAGATTAACTATAAAGATCTTTTCCTCAATATTTAAAACATAGCATATAAAATTTGCCCAATATAGTAGCAACAATTCGGGTCTTTGGACACTTATAACTACAATTAGAAGTTTTATACTCGGCTCGGTAACATTTTGATGAATTATGATACGGATGACTTAAACTAGTAGTACAACCTTAATGACATCCTAAGTACAATTGATTTACTTGCACTTATGCAACTTCTAAATGAGATATACATCGATCTCATCTAATATTCTACTCCAATGCAACTACCATTGAGATTGTGGAAGATGTGAATGCCATTCCTTAGGTAGATACTGAGCGTTGAGCTTCAGCTTCAATCGTAAATTACATGTTTAGCATAGTAATATGCAGTACGTTGGATTACATATGGTTTATTACATATAAACAATGAGGGCAAAATGTTACGTAGAAACCAAGACATGATTGTCGTACTCCCCCAAGAATGTGGCACTCTAATTTATGCCGGTGAAGCACGGATTAACCACTTAAAACATACACAACAGCGTCATCTTACCCTACTTTGTAGGATTGTTTACCACATGATCCATTACAATATATTTCCAAAAAAAGAATCAAGGCAAATCATCTGTTGAAGACATCTTCCTCTTGGACATGATGCTGCAATACTAACCATTAGATTTTGTTTATTTGGTTATGTAATGCTTGTGCCAGGTGCTCAGGAGAAAGGACTCATACCTCGTATATGATCAATTCATGTCCATCATCTTGGAATTGTTGAGATTTGACCTTTCCAATTATGTGAAAATGGAAGCAAATGTTAGATTCTCAATAAAAATGATATTGCAAAGAAGTTAGGCTTTAGGTATGATCTTCGAACCAATAAAAACTATAGACCCAGTGATGGCCAATCACAACAGCCGCAATGAGATGGGAATGAGTTAGATGACTTAGGCTTGAACCTAAACTTAGAAGATTTACGTCTAGCTTGGCATGATGACAAAATGGAGGAAGAGAGACATGACTAAACACGACAACAATAAGAGCACGATCGGTTTGACATGGGTGAAAATCATGAAATGTTTGGATCATATAAGTACAGTCCAACAAATGCATCTGATAAAGTCAAGTATATTGATTCACGGGTTGACTAATTTTTCCAATAGGCAGGCTACCAACTGATGCCTCATCCACGCTACCACTTCCATATCATACCCATGGTGGTGCTAATAGTCAAGTTAGGTGGCTAATTATCCCATTCTCCATTTTTTCCTAAATGGATTAATCATGTATTTTCTTTTTCAGATACAAATGTTATTAATTTATTAATCTTTTAGTTTCAATTAATATTTAAAAATTATTTGTTATGTTTATATTGTACATTTTGTAAAACTTAATTTAAGTAATTTCCATAATTTAAATTTCGAAAACCATTGGGAAAAAACACGAGTTAGGAATAAAAAAAAAACTATACAAATTGTGTGAATCGGACTCGATTAAAGGCACGTAGCATGACATATGAATAAATGGACTGTATGGCATGACACGTGCAAGAAAAAACATGTGAAACATGGCAAGCAAGGACAAATGGGTGGGTACGCAAAAGCATGTGGCATGCAAAACACATAAAGTTTGTCACGCAGACAACACGATTACCATGCTTTCCGACCTTATCTATACCAAGGTCTAATATACTATTATTATAGTGTCATATAATAACCAAAATATTTTTCTTTTCTATGATTTAAATTTTTTTATAAAACCTCAAAACTAGATGTTTCCTATATGAAATTACGTTAAGAACCTCTATTGAATATGCTATAACATGAATTTAATTTGGATATGATTTATGATATAATATTTTCCAACTTTGGTCCCCTTATACTATCTCTTCTCATTCATAAAGCCATAAAAAATCAACATTGTATCTTCTTAGGATTGTCAGTTTTTTATTAGTACCGGTTCGATATCGGTTCAGTATCGGTTTGGTATCGATTCAGTATTGGTTTAGTTTGATCAGTTTATGAGTAAAATTGTCAGTTTTTCATCAGTATCATATTAATATCAGTTCAGTATCTATTTGACACAAAATCGATGTAAAAAATGATACCAAAACGACAAACTAAAAAGACCCTTAATCATCAGCGCAAGCCTGAGCTAGTTTGGAATCAACTTGTACTCGCCATGTCATGAGGAACTAGCTCACCTAATGCTAAGCTAGGTTGGTTCCATGCCATGTGTCAGTTCATAGGTTTGTTCATGGCTCGTTGGAATTAGCTAATTATTTTTTTTTATGTTTTAATGTAGTACTTACATACAATTATTTGTTATATTTAGATTTTTTTTTTAAATCACAAGCTCTGCTCATATTTAAAAAAAAATTATAAGTTGGCTTGCTTAGCATCCAACTTATGCGGTGCGGATCAAAATGGCCCACATAGAAAAATGGGCATCAATTTTTATCCCAACTTGCTTTTTTTAGTTTTTTTCTCTTTTAGGTTTAATAGGTTGGCCTACATAACTTGTGCCCACTTTATTGAATATGCTTTAATATAAATATAATTTGTACATGGTTTATAATGATAATTTTTCCAACTTTGGTCCCTTTTCATGTCTCTTCCCACTTCTAAAGCCATTAAACATCGATAATGTACTTAGAAGTCAACACATATCTGAATTGGTCTAGACATGACGGGTCGATTCCAGGACATTTGCGGTTCATGGGTTGGTTCCAAGCTTGTTTAATCAATCAATTATTACTTTTTTTAAGAAAAATAAAATTTTAGTAATCTTTTTTTTCAAAAGATAAAATGAAAGATCTTAAAAAAAGTAACTTAGAGAAAAAAAATAAATTTAAATTTAACTAAAACCAATTTTAAACTTTAAATTAAATCGTATTTAAGAATAATAGTCTTTAGCCCATTTGTTAAAAGAATTGTTCAAAATGTGCATATACTTATACACAATCACATTCATTTTTAGTTATAAAGTTAGCAATATAACACTATAATATACTCAAAACAAGAACATCTTCGACATTATTAACAAAAAAGAATGTACTTGGTGTCAAGTCTATATAAATCCAATGAAATATTTATAACTCGGGTTGTTAGTGATACACTATAAATGTCGTAAATAGTAATAAAATTTTACTATTTATATGAAAGATAAATTAAAAATTATTTTTGTACTTGTATTTTTTTCTATGTCTTTTTTAAATATGATCGGTTAGGAACTTATTAACTTATTTTATAGGTCATGGCCCATACGAGTGCATCGCATTCTCAAAACTATGCCTACATCTAAGCATACTTCATAAAATGTAATGAAACAATCATTTCCTATTTTTGTTTTTGACCGATAAAATAAATATTCTATAATAATAAGGTGGTTGTTATTATTACTACTATAAAGTAAAGATTTATATTTGCTTTTACAGCGTGAAAATAATAACTAAACTTTACTTTTTGATATATTCTCATAAAGGTATGTTTTAGTCAATATATATTATGTTAAGACATTTTTATAACGTATTATTAAAATTATTGCAAATGTCATTAAATAAATTGATAATTATTATTTTTTATATTTTAAAATTATAATTATGTTAAAAAATCCTTTACAAAAATAAAAAAAATTTTTATAGAAATTGAAACCCATACTTAGACAAAGAGCAAATATTATAGAGAAAAAAAAAAAAAAAAAGAATTTCTCAATAGGAAAAGTAAAAAGAGGATCCAGAAGAATAGAATAAAAACTTAACAGTTGAAGTGAACAAAACAGAAGCCAAACCCAAATTAGGGTTCTTCTCTTTCACATTCACCACCATTGCCATTGACTCTCTCTCTCTCTCTCCTGTTCGGTACGTACACCCAACCTACGAAACTCAATCCTTATCTTCTTTCTCACATGATCGCATTCTCATTTTTCCGTTTAATTGCTACATATTTTTCTGCTATATCAATCTGGTGATCCTTGTTTTCTGGTTCGAATCTTTCTATGATCTTGGATATTTCTTGTTTTGATTCATGTTCGGCTAAGTTAGCTCATAGAGGTGGATGAATGTCATACGGATAAGGAAATGATATGTTGTGTTCTTGTCGACTGACATGTTTGTGCTATCACTTGTTTTTGTCTTTTTTGTTTGTCTTCTCGATGATAAAGATCGAGACTTTTTTGTTTAATTAATCTGCGCGCGTGTCTTTTAGTACTCCTTTTTGTATGTAATAGTGAAGCTGTAGCTAATTTTGTTACTGCTGTCTTTTGGTAATTGTCACTGCATTTAATTTGCTGTATGCGTGGTGTTGTAGATGGCCGCTGTCTTAAGTAATGTATTAGCTGAATCCTCGGGATCTATAAGGTTGCTGTTTATCAATCAATATAATGTTTTACCTTATAGAATGCTGTCTTAGATAATGAATAGGCTAAATTGTTGAAAATTTGAATACGAAATTGGTTTGTTGCTTAAGGAAAGTTTTTTACTTTGGGAATTCTGTTATTTGGGCATGGATTAGTTGCTTATTTGGATATTTAGATTGAGGTTTTTGTGATTATGACAAGATAAACGAGCAAGGTTATTTAAACTGCATAAAACTTACCAGCATTAAAACTTTGAAGTTGCTTGGTAATATTTCATAGTTATGCGGTGAAAAAGATTGTTGTGACTAATGTAATCAGATGCATTAAAGGGTATACTTTATATGCAGCAATTGACTTACGTTTTTATATTTTATCCCTTCCTTGCTTTTGAAGCAGATTTCATTTCATCTGTAGAAGACACGTACCTTAATTATAGAGCTCTGAACTTGACATCCATCATAGCTGGACATAGAGTATGGCGTGGTTTCGAGTCAGTTCTAGTGTAGCAAAGCTTGCTATACGGAGAACCCTATCACAGGGCGGATCATATGCAGCAAGGACGCGAGTTTTTCCCTCTCAAAATCGTAGCTTCCACAGCACAGGTTTTCGACCTAAGGCTCAATCTGCCCTGTCCCTCGCCCGGTGCCTCTGTCTCGACTGACTGATAGCTTCCTGGATGGAACAAGCAGTGTTTACTTAGAAGAGCTTCAACGGGCTTGGGAAGCTGACCCGAATAGTGTTGATGAATCCTGGGATAATTTCTTCAGGAATTTTGTGGGCCAGGCTGCTACATCCCCTGGAATTTCTGGACAGACAATCCAGGAGAGCATGCGCTTGTTATTGCTTGTGAGGGCATACCAAGTGTATGGTCACATGAAAGCTAAATTGGATCCATTGGGTTTGGAAGAGAGGCAAATACCAGATGATCTGGATCCTGCTTTATATGGATTCAGTGAATCTGATTTGGATAGGGAATTTTTTATTGGTGTGTGGAGGATGGCTGGTTTCTTATCCGAAAATCGACCAGTCCAGACGTTAAGGTCCATCTTGACTAGGCTTGAGCAAGCTTATTGTGGGAACATTGGCTATGAGTATATGCACATCGCTGATCGCGAGATGTGCAACTGGTTGAGAGACAAGATTGAAACCCCGACTCCGACACAGTATAATCGCCAACGGCGTGAAGTTATTCTTGACAGGCTTATATGGAGTACACAGTTTGAGAACTTTTTGGCCACCAAATGGACGACAGCCAAAAGGTTTGGTCTTGAAGGTGGGGAAACTCTTATTCCTGGCATGAAAGAAATGTTTGATAGGGCAGCAGATCTTGGGGTTGAAAGCATTGTTATAGGAATGCCACATAGGGGTAGACTGAATGTTTTGGGAAATGTTGTCAGGAAACCGCTTAGACAGATTTTCAGTGAGTTCAGTGGTGGGACAAAACCCGTCGATGAAGTTGGGCTTTATACTGGCACTGGGGATGTTAAGTACCACTTGGGTACCTCCTACGATCGGCCAACCAGGGGTGGAAAAAGAATACATTTGTCCCTGGTTGCCAATCCAAGCCATTTGGAAGCAGTGGATCCAGTAGTGATTGGAAAAACAAGGGCCAAACAATACTATTCCAATGATGTTGATAGGACAAAGAATTTGGGTATTTTGATTCATGGAGATGGTAGTTTTGCTGGACAAGGTGTTGTTTATGAGACTTTGCATCTCAGTGCTCTACCAAATTACGCTACTGGTGGAACGATACATATCGTGGTGAACAATCAAGTTGCCTTCACGACTGATCCAATGGCTGGGAGGTCATCTCAGTATTGTACTGATGTTGCAAAGGCATTGAATGCTCCCATATTTCATGTGAATGGCGATGATGTTGAGGCTGTTGTTCATGCCTGTGAGCTTGCAGCAGAGTGGCGACAGACTTTCCATTCAGATGTTGTTGTTGATTTAGTCTGCTACCGTAGGTATGGACACAATGAGATTGATGAGCCATCTTTTACTCAGCCAAAAATGTATAAGGTATGTATCTTTATTTTCATATTTCCTGTAATTTAATATTTTCATTTGTCTTTTGGAATTATCTTAGCTGTGCTGGAGCAGGTTATTGAGTTTGGATATTTCTTATCAATCTAATTCGCTGACATCCCTTTTTTCCTTGATGCTATCAGATTATACGCAACCACCCCTCTTCTCTTGATATATACAAAAACAAATTGTTGGAGTCTGGGCAGGTGAAGCAAGAAGATATTGATAAGATTCAGGAAAAGGTCCTTAAAATTCTCAATGAGGAATTTTTGGCTAGTAAAGATTATGTTCCCAAGAGGAGGGACTGGCTTTCGTCGCACTGGTCTGGCTTCAAATCTCCTGAACAGCTTTCTCGTATCCGAAATACTGGGTATGTTGCTTAGTCATTTTTATGCTCTTGTTCATGGCGGTAAACTAAATTTCTTCTATTACCATTCAGTGTGAAACCAGAGATTCTGAAAAACGTAGGCAAGGCAATTACTACTCTTCCAGAAAAGTTCAAGCCTCACAGAGGAGTTAAAAAGGTCTATGAGCAGCGTGCTCAAATGATTGAAAGCGGTGAAGGTATAGATTGGGCAGTGGGGGAAGCTCTTGCTTTTGCCACTTTGCTGGTTGAGGGTAATCATGTCAGATTGAGTGGTCAGGATGTTGAAAGAGGTACCTTCAGTCATCGGCACTCGGTGCTTCATGACCAGGAAACCGGAGAGAAGTATTGCCCTCTGGACAATGTCATGATGAATCAAAATGAGGAGATGTTTACAGTCAGCAACAGGTATATGTTGAGGCAGATGCATTGCTTTTGATGTTTTGGACTTTAATTCTTGGTGGATAATTTCTCATGTTTGGTCTATTTATTTCTCATGAGACCATAGTATTTGGGAATATTTTTCAGAAGAAAGTTTACTTTGGCGTGATCTTAGGGGCTGTTTCCACAGCTATCAACAGTTGTTCTGATGAGTATCAGCTGTTTTATTTCATTGTATAATTGTAACAAACAACAGAACTGTACCTAATGGAGTAGCTCAATGGAGCACATGGAAACACGAGAAGTGATAATGGTTCCCTGTTAGAATTCCTACTGCATTAACTGCTCTCCTGGTTCCATCTTTTTATTAGACTTTAATAGCTGATCCAGTCACAGACTGGTGCCTGTTGTTTTCGTTTGAATTGTTTAAACTGATTTTCATGGAATTTGCTGTCTATTCATTAGATATGCCTTTGTACTTTGTTATGCTTCACTGTTCTATGATGATGATGTACTGTATTTGATAAACTAGCTGTGCCATCCATAGCTCCATAAGACTTGTTAGCAAGCACTAATAATACTTCCCATCCCTTCATTACCCAAACCTACTTCCCATACCTGTCTTCTTCTAGATAGCAATTCAGCATTACTTACATGTGGTACTATATGCAGCTCTCTCTCAGAATTTGGTGTTCTTGGATTTGAATTGGGTTACTCCATGGAAAATCCAAACTCTCTTATACTTTGGGAGGCTCAGTTTGGTGATTTTGCAAATGGGGCTCAAGTTATTTTTGATCAATTCTTAAGTAGTGGAGAGGCCAAATGGCTACGCCAAACTGGGCTTGTTGTGCTTCTTCCTCATGGTTATGATGGCCAAGGCCCTGAGCATTCAAGTGGACGGTTGGAGCGCTTTCTTCAGGTATACTTGTTATTAGATGGTGTTGTTGCTGGCCTAGATAAACCTGTAGCTGGGAAAGGATAATTCTAATGCTTTTCTTATTGTGCATGCTTGTAATCAATTGTTGTTAACTCTGGTAGATGAGTGATGATAATCCACATGTGATACCTGAGATGGAGCCGACCCTTCGTAAACAAATTCAGGAGTGCAACTGGCAAATTGTGAACGTCACAACGCCAGCAAATTACTTCCATGTTTTGAGACGACAGGTTGGTATGAATTGATTAGGAGGTTCTTTTGTAGCCAATATTAGCTGATATTTCTTTCTCTGAATATTTTGTCCCACCCTTCAGATTCACAGGGAATTCCGAAAGCCTCTTATTGTCATGGCTCCTAAAAATTTACTCCGTCACAAGGATTGCAAATCAAATCTATCTGAATTTGATGATGTGCAAGGCCACCCAGGTTTCGACAAGCAGGGCACCAGATTCAAGCGTCTAATTAAGGACCAAAATGAACACTCAGATCTCGAAGAAGGAATCAGACGTCTGGTTCTCTGCTCTGGAAAGGTTTTTGATGTCATCTTTTCCTTCTAAGAAAGTTTTTTGCTTTTTCAGTACATGATATACCTTTATGCTGCTCTGGTTGGAAATGGATGACTGCTTTTGCCCATTGTTAGATTAATAGATATTGGCATTCTTGGCTGGCAGGTCTATTACGAGCTGGATGAAGAGCGCAAAAAGGTTGGTGGAAAGGATGTTGCTATCTGCAGAGTGGAACAGCTCTGCCCCTTCCCCTATGACCTTATCCAGAGGGAGTTGAAGCGATATCCAAGTATGCATTTCTATTTATATTTTGAGTATGTTATTTAGAAATAATTTTGAGGCAAAGGCATTCAATCATCTTCTTGAAACACATTCCTTCATCAATCTATCAAAGTCGTATGTGGATTCCTACTCTCTATGTGGGTGGGTGTGCCCATTTATTACTTGGATGCCATGAATTACATCTCTTTTATTCCAGTTACCACCATCAGTTATGAGAAGTTCAATGCTGGCATTTTTTTTATTGAACTTGGGTGAAGTTTTTTTGATATAAAATAGCATTCAATGTAAGGGTCAATATTTAAAGATATTTGTGGATTTTACCTCTACCGTTTCTTGAGCACCACACACCAATACACCCCACTGCCACCACCATAAAAAAGGGGATAAATGAAAATGTTTTGCCTTTACCAAAGTGATTTATTGTTCTGATTTTTGTCTGTTCCACTCTTCAGATGCAGAGATTGTTTGGTGCCAGGAAGAGCCCATGAATATGGGTGCATACAGCTATGTTTCACCCCGGCTTTCCACTGCAGTGAGAGCACTTGGACGAGGAACTTATGAGGACATTAAATATGTTGGTCGTGCTCCATCCGCTGCAACTGCTACTGGTTTCTATCAAGTCCATGTTAAAGAGCAAACTGAGCTTGTGCAGAAAGCCTTGCAGCCAGAACCCATAAACTATCCATTTTGAAACCTGCCCAAAATTGTTCAGATAATGTGAACACAGTGGCTGCTGGAAAAATTTTGCTGTGCATGGTTCGGATATTCTCTCTAAGACTTTCACTTTATAGGATTGCTGTCCCTTGGCGTATGCCCTTAAGGGGGTCTGACTTGATTTTATGATACCGAAATTTCATACAAAATTCAATACTCAGTTTTGTTGACATGTGAAAAGGCATGCCAAATTACAAATAATTTGGTGTTGTTTCAATTTTTTTTTTTTCACTGCCATGTGGAACTGGCACCCTTCTTATTATTCATGGACCACGGATGGCTATCGAGTTTAGCCTGTATATTTCGATACAGTGAGGAATAAAATGTTCAAAGTCTACCTGATGAATATGTTTTAAATTTATTTAGTCTGTATCTTGGCAGTGGAGTTATCATGGGTGTTCAATGTACTTTCAATGATGCTTCTTTTTCATGCGCATTAAATTCATTTGGCAAGACGCACTAATTCATTATACTGAGTGTGGTTCACTGATGCTAACAATTTGCTCCATTGAGGAAAAATCTCATTTACTTTAACAAGCATTTCCAAAGTATATATTCACTGGATAGGATAGGTTGAAGATATTGGAATGTGGAGTTTACCATCAGAAGGAGCAAGTATCCGGTGTAAATTGGTTGGTTTCACACCGGACGAAATAGAATCTGTTCCTTCCGTATGGAAGTTTCTTTTGTGTGTGTTTTTGGGGGGTGGGGGGAAGAACCTGATTATTTGGACTGAAATTTTTTAGTTTGTTCATAAAAGCGTAGAAACTATTCATTACCTTTGATGTTGATTTGGTCTAAAGACTAAAGGATTAAAATAAAAGCAAATATGTATGGGAAAGATAACATATATATACAAACTATTATGATTTTACGTTGTTCTGTGAGTCACAACTTTCTTATTGTCCCCCTTTTGGAAGTAAGGTATGATAATATAATCGGGTAAATTATATTAGAATGCATTGATGTTTCGGGGTTAAATTATTTAATGTATTATCATTTTGAGTAGTTAAGGTATTAATGTTTTAAATGGTTAAAAAAATGAATCAATATTTCGTAAAATATATCAAATGAGATATTACCATGGAAAAATTAAGAATTTTAGTTGAAAACTTATTCAGACATGAAAATCTCAAATGAACTTTTAATTAATACTTCAAACGTTCTTCTAAATGTTACTACTTTCGAATGTGATTTAACCCGATAAAAACTATTACGTTTTTCAAGTAATTGATGCATTATATCTTATTATGTCTTGTGCCCTACATCAAGGTTTTTGAAAAGAGGAAATTATCTGACCCATTTGTTAAAATAAAAAATTATACAAATACAAATTATATAAAAATAACTATTTGAATGCTAATGCAAAGTAGATGCGATTTATGCTTTTGCACACATATCCCATGTTATATATGTAATTTACATATTTGCATATAATTCATATGTCTTTTATGTACTTGCATATAGATCACATATATGACGTGCTTCATATGTAAACTCCTGCAAAATTGTAGCTATTAGTGTAAATTATTTTTGTACATTGTTAAATTGTAGCTAGTACATGTGATTTCTTTGTTCAAAACAAAAGCGCATGCACTATATGCGATTTAGTATTGTAATTTTTGTAATTATTTTCATTTAATTTATATTTGTATAAATTTTTAGTATATTTTTTGTTATTTTTTTAGTATTGGTAGACATGTGTTTTACCCCCTTGAAGAGAGAGAGAGTATGATGAATCTAACTTCAGATTTGGTATGGATTGAAAAAAATTAAATAATGATCATGTTGCAATTTCTTTCAATCAATTATCCTGCATCTAATTTCATGAACCTATAAAAATGAATCGTTGGGATCAACTCAATTAGTTCCTTACCCAAAAAAGACCCACTTAATTGCTTGCCAATTAGCAAATATGGCCGCAAAATCATTAAAAGGCTAAGTCCACGGTGAAGGTAAAAGAAAATGAGAAGAAGGTGGAGCAAAATTTGCATTTTTAAGTAACTTAATTAAGCCTGTAATATAAGTGTGTACAAATATATTAAAAATTATAGTATTTGATCTAGATGAAAGATATGTTGGTTAATTCGCAATATAGCGGGATGCAAATTACCTATACAGGAAATTGCATGTCGAAAATTGCTTTGTTGTGATATTACATCACCAAGGTGTTCTTTAGTATGAAATGTTAGTACGAAGTTATTTTTTATTCATGATCCTTAATAAAAATAATTACTTGAATAAAACCTAAGTAAAATTAATTACCAAAATATAGTACTAAATTTCATGTATAAAATAGGTATACGAACAATATATAAACCAACAAATATCGCATTTTATTCATACATTATATACTATCACGTGAGTTTAACGTAACAATGCATATTGAATTTTTAAGAGAGATTGGGTTGAATATGTTTTGAGAAGACAAGTTTAAGGCAGCTTTAATGATTTTTTTTTTTTTTCGAAAAGATGAGTTTAATACAATTGAAAATTCTTTTTTCAAGAGATGAGTTTAAGTTCCTATTCTTAAATTTTTATGACTGAGTTTTTTAAATTTTTTTCTGAAAAAGTATATATGTTTTTCCTTTTTTTAGTAATTTCATGTTCTTATGGAAAATTGTGAAAGGGAAGAATTGGGGAAAAAAAAAAAAAAAAAGGCACAAAACGTTCAAATGGAAAAGGATAAGTTTGGAACTTTTCTTTGACCATTAGAATCTTAGCACAAACTAATCAATGCGTGGAGTGAACGAGCTGTTAGGTATCAAATACCGGCTTAAAAACACCAATGATGTTTTGATAAAAGATGTAATGGAATTTTAGTCTAAAAGTATCATTGTTAGGAATTTTACTTTGTTCAATTTTCTTCGCCTCACAGGGGGCATCCTGGTGGAAGAAAAGAGGAGAAAAAAAAAAAAAAAAGTCAAATAGTGAAAAGCATCAATCAGTTGTGTAAATAACATAAGATCATGTGCAATATATTCCCCCTATTGGGGAGGACCAAAATCTTAAAATCTTAAGATTTCTGACGATATTCATTGATGATGCGGCCTATGAAATACCATGTTTTATCTGTTTTATAAGCTTAGAATTTATTCTCTGTACGTGTTCATGCTATTAGAAATTTCATCCACCACATATTAGCCTAATAGTCTACACAATACCCCCCCTTTTTTTGATAAAGCTTGAGATTCTTTTCCTACTACAGTTGGGGTACGAATGGTGCTTTATTCTTATTGAAACCTTTTGCTCTAGGATAGTGTATAGGAAATGGACTTTCGATGCATGCATTTGGGTTGCTTTGGACTCGAATTATTTGTCTAAAAGGCTCTTTCTGTGCTTGTAAGCAACTATTTTCAGTATTAGGGGCCATTCGAGTTGTACCAAATGTGTTTTTGGTTAGTTGAATCTGTTGGAACATATTCATCCATATCTTCATCTTTTGTTTCAAATGACAATCAATGGTCCAAGAGATTTTTCAGAAAGTTAGTTGCAAACCTGTGCGCGCGATTAAGTTGTTTCAAAGGACTGTTAATTGGTACAAGCCATTGGTTGAGACGAACTTGAGTCCTTTTCCCTCATGGCATGCCATTGGAATAAGCATTGACAACATTAGTAATTAAAATTGGCCTTGATTGGTTTCCTATCCTAGATTTGATACCATAAGGAATTTAAGTGACGCATTGATTGAAGCACATCACACGAAAACAATTAAACGAGTTTTGAATTACGATTCAAGGTTAGAAACTTTAGAGCTGCTGTTCTGATATTATGTTAAATTCGATGGTGGTGTTATGCAAAAGAACATGGTTGGCTTTGTATTCGAACCTTGGTACCATTCATTTTCATTGGTTGTGTTTCTAGTCCATGTTGATTACCTTGGAACAATATCATTGTGATCGCTTCTTTCATTTTCATACAAGTACAATGAATTGTGTAGCTGTTGGGGGGTCTGTGTATCCAATAAGATGTCATGTTCTTCATTCTTCTCCATCCTGATATTCTTGTACTGTAATCATTGTCTTTGCGGAGTTGAAGTCTAATTCATCAATCTAGCTGGTGGTCTATTGAGACTTCCACTTCCTCTGCAATCAAAACCACAAACCCAGACAATCAAGAAAAGGACAGGATGATGCCGATCCTGCCTCCATTTTCTCTGTTGTTTTGGAATGATATTATTTTTGATGTGGAAATGCACTAGCGATGAAGTAGGAAATGACATGGATTTTGGATGTCAAATCTTTGTTTTGAAATGGACCCTCCACACCCCAATTTCATTACTCCCACCATGGTGGAATCAGGATTTAGTAACTAATACACCACGTGTATATACGCACAGCAGGTAGATACCAGTCATAGTAACTAAGGGGTACTTCTAAAAAAAATACCATCCATGTTTTACAAATACCATTGTGTTAAAATATTATTGGTACTTAGCCTATACCATCAAGTGTATATTACTCGTGATGTGTATTACCTAGTGAAATCTCTCTCACAGTGGTGGACCTCTTCTCCAATTGTTATTGCCCCATCTTGAAATCTGTCCTCTTCAACACTTGTTACCAGTTGTAAGATTTCTCAAGGGACCACCATCAGATGTTTTTCTTAAATTGTTTTTGGTTCCTGCAGCTTGTGCTTATGAAAGGGACTGAACATTGATCAAAAACTTTGCATCTAAATAAAGGTGATTATTGTTCTCCCATTATTGATTAACTTAGTTTGACTAACTGTGTTTAGATCTTAACAAAAGCAGTTCCTGCATATTCGGTTATTATCCATATCTCGTTTCTTCCCCATTGAAAACTAGCTAAAAACAAACAGAAACTGAAAATGCATCAACTGTTTCGCTTTTATTAGTCATTCATTTAAAATTTTCAGCAGTGTCAATTATTGGATAAAAATGATTAGTAGATGTCATGGTTGCACCATTAGCATTTGAAGGCATAATAATACTCTTTTGACCATTGGAAACATCATTGAATCTTATCTTGGATTATAATATTGCTCACAACTACATAGGATCCGATCTCCATTTCGGCCTCTTCTTAAATTTTTATTACATGTGTCTTTCCATTCCCTCCACTTTAGAGTAACTTGATTAGTGCTATCTTTGTATTGTATGTGACTTGTGAGTGGCAGTGCAGTTACAGGAAGCTGTACAAGGAGGAGAGTTTATTATTATATTATAAGACATAAGGATATACATGATTCGATGTTCTGCAACATCCAATACTTCACTAAAGTTTTTTTCCTAAAGTCCGAACAGACAAGAGCGCTTTCCAATGTCATAAGTGAATTCTGCTAGATAGATGGATTTATTGAAGATCAGAATTCCCCCTCCATGTGGAGTCTAAACCTATAAGAGAAAGGTTGTTGCATTCGGAGTAGGATAGCAAGAAAGGCAGCAAAATTTCTAATAATTTTGTGAACATTATTCTCATAATGAAGAAAGATAAAAACTCTTCAAAATGTCTTTGGCAAAGTTGGCATCTGTAAAATCACCTCAGCACCCGGTGTAGTGCGATGTAAGCAATGAGTCGATATCCAACCAACATGGTTGCCATGACTAAAACATCTATCCATAAATTGCTGAGGCCTACAGCTTTAACAGGGGGGTAATCTCCAACGCGACACAATACCCCCTTTGAGCATTCATAATAATCATCCTCACTGTATTGAACCCCAAGAAGAAGTCTGTAACAATAGTAGCTGTAGCTCAAGTACTTAAGCCATTCTATGAACGGTGGTATCTGTTGAATGTAGTATCCTCCAGCAATTAGGAAAACCATGGTTGTCACTGAAGCCAAGGTTGTGGCTTGTTTTACATCCATGAGGATAGCACCAAAGGCTAAACCTAGGCTCTGGGAGACGAGGACACTATAAAGAACGATTAGTAAGGAGAGAATGAAGGAGATGGGATCAGGTTTGAGTCCTCCCATCCAGTAGATTATGAAAACAAATGCGGTTGGAAGTGCAAGCTCAAGAGGCAGGTCGCCGACGGTTCTTGCCAGGAAGTAGGACGAAAGCCGATACATCCCGGATGATCTTTCCTTGAGTAGCATTCTCCTCTCTTGTGGAAATGTGAAGACCGCATTGTAAAGTGGGTAGAAGCCCCAGAAGACTGAGAAAAAGAAGAGCAGAGCAACCTGCATCAGAAAACAAACAATTTTAGACACCCTTCTTGTTGCAATCTCATCCCCAACTGGAAGAAAGTGTGTGTCTATTTCAAACACGCGCAAAAAGGGAGCAGAATGTGACTGCTCTGCTTGATTGATAATGGACTTGTAGATAAGACTCAGGAGAATCTTTACCCGGTCAGCAATGTGAGACGATGGGGTATGCCACCACAAGAGGCCACCTAGTACGGCGACACTGATAACTTGGAAGATTCTAAGCCTATTGAATGATTCGAATCTTCTCTCCCTTAATCCCCTTTGGAGCAGCACTCTGAATTGATGCAGCCAGCTATTGCACCATTGCTCTGATTTTGGATCATGTCCTGTAAGAGTTCATTATCCAAATTACTAAGATTACAGGTAATTATATCAATTTTCCGATTTGGACTAGAGATGATCTCCTTATGAAGATACCTCTTAGGATATTGTAGTTGTTACCATCCAGACCGCATAGTTCAGCCTTTAATCTAGTGGCAATATTTTTATCATAAGCGGAAATTAGTGTTTCTCTGACCAGTTTCTTATCATGTTCCGTGTTGTCAGCTTGATCAATCGCGCTCACTGAATCCGGTCGAAGTCCTGCAAGATTAACCCCTTTGTAATGAGTAAAAAGTATTCTTCAGGTAGATAGTAGATACAATGTTTCTAGAATTTTTATTCCAAACTGGGGACAAAACCATGTGCAAAAAGGCGGTTAGCTAGTCTAGCCGTACACGAATATTTGATATGAATTCTATTAAGCAACTACTATTAGTTGTGCTATTTTTCTTAAAATCCGCCATATAATCTTCTTTTTATGTGGTGGAGAACTAGATGGACAACTTTTTTTTTTTATAGTGATCTTTGCTTGATTTAATATAAAGATGGCCAAGTTTCCTATGATTAACCTAAAAATGATAGAAGTGAAAGTTTTTGAAAGTGGGGTCAGATTCTTCTCCATTTGCATAAAGCTAACACTGCATTCATGAGCATCACTTCCAGTTGTTAGATTGAGATCTCTCTTTATGTCAAAACAAAGAATTCAACAAACGATGAAACCTCCTAAAGCGCCTTTAGAAAAGAGAAAAGACTGGAAATTTTATATTTACCATTGGCTAGGTCAAGCAAGAGGTCAGCTGGATTAACAGTTAAGGATGTTGCAAAACCAATGGAGGAAAAATACTCCAGAGCTGTGGATGCTGGACCATAGTAAACAGGGCTTCCCTCGGAGAGCAAGACCACCTTATCAAACATGTGGTAAAGCCGGCTAGACGGTTGGTGGATCGTTGTGACAACGGTTCTGCCACCAGCTGCCAGCCTCTTCACGGTGTTGAGTATCTTCTGAGCTGTGGTTGAATCCAATCCGGATGTTGGCTCGTCTAGTAATAGTAAGCTTGGATTGATTAGCATTTCCTGGCCTATGCTGACCCGCTTCTTTTCTCCACCTGATATGCCTCTAACTAGTGGTCCGCCAACCATACTGTTCCGGCATCGGTTCATCCTAGCTCGCTTATGACACTATCAACATGCCTAAGTTTCTCATCCCGGGTTAAGCTTTTGGGGAGTCTTAGGAGTGCTGTGAAGAATAGTGTTTCTGCGACGGTTAAGTGAGGGTACAATACATCATCCTGTGCAACAAATCCTGTCTGTCTTTTGATGGAACCTGAAAATGGGTGACCATTGTATGTGATCTTTCCTGATAACTTCCCATTGAGACGGCCGCCGAGAGCCGTAAGTAGGGTGGTCTTGCCACTTCCGGAAGGACCTAGCATGGCTAGGATCTCACCCGGACAAACCATGCCAGTCACACCATTCAAAATGGTCTTTTCTCTCGTGCTCCATGTGCCACCCCAACAACATCCTTTTTGCTCCAACTTGATCTTGTATACCACCTCCTCAAACTGAAATACAGAAAAACATTATAAGCAAGCCATAAGACCAATATAGATAAAACAGAATCGCAGATGGTTATAGATATGGTGCAGACTATTATATTCACTATACAACACACACGTGCTCGTGCTTGTGTCCATGTTTGTACTTACCTTTATAGTTATGGGGTACAAGGTGACATGTAGGATAGATTGTGGGTTATTGTTGGCTGCTGTGGTGGCCAATGGATAGGCAAGGACGGTCGTACCATCTTGTGACTGAGGAGGCAACTCCAGCTGGCCGCCTTGCGTGGCCATGGCAGTGTTGTTGGATGATTAAATAATGTTTGGTTTTTCCGGTGGTCTTGTTGTTGTGTCGTCTATGAAGTGCACAGACAAGGAGGAGGAAGTGGTGGTTATATATATAGTTGGTATGGAGAAGGAAGTGTATAGGAGGACATTAAAAAGGGAAGCTTTTTTTATTATTTATTATTTATTTTTAGTGAATATTGGGTTTCACTCACCCCAAAGTGAAGTGGACGGTAGAGAAATAGCTATATAGAAAATGGGAGGGGATAGATTAGACGAGGATATCTGCTGTTTTTCATGTCCATTATGTGCTCTGTCTTTGTGGGATACCATTACCACCTTTATTGTGTCTTTTAATTATTCCAACAGTAACAAGCTGCTAACAAGGTACAAACAAGAGATTATACGTATCTAGCACATCCCGTGAATTGATTGATAGAATATAAATACCAATAAAATCATGATATATGAATAGTTTTATAAAAATTATTTATTATTATCGTTGTTTGTCTGGATAACATTACTTTTTAACTGTAACTTATTTAAATACGTAGGGTATTAATAGTATCGTTTTTCTTTCTTTTTTTTTTAACAAGTGATTATATATATCTTTAGTATCTTTTTGGGTTAAGGGCAACTTTATTTAATGAAAGCTGTTTTATATTTCGAGCTTTTCGAACGTTTCTTAGCATTTAAGTTGAGCGGAATTGTGGGCTTTTTTGTTATAAGCTAAAAAAAGAAACTTTTTTTTTTTTTAAATTGTTCAATTAACCGTTTTTCATGACTCTTTCTATTATTGATTACACTTTAAAAGATAATAGAAGTGGTGAGATACCAAGGTAGTAAACTAGCCATTGTCTTTATTACATCTGTTAAGAAAACTTACTAAAACCAACCAGGGAATAATCAAAATGTAGATATAAAAAAACACGACAATCTTGGTTGTAACTTTAGCATAGTTCGTAGGTTTTTCTAGAAGGATAAAATTTCAAATAAACTTCTTTAACTTTGATTTTGGTAATGTATTTTCTAAACTTTGATAAACTGACAAATATCCTTTAGAAGCTGAAAATGACTCATTTTGAAGTTTGAACTTTTAGTGTGAAATTACTTATCGAATTTATTAATATATATTTTAACACCTTTTAAATTTTGATTTAAGTATGCTTTTGAGTTAAAGAAAAGGAAACTTCTTTTATACCAAATAAAATTAAGATGCTTATTTGTACCAAGGCTAAAGTTTGAATGAATCATTTTCGATTTTCTCTAAATTATTGATCTGAGTAGGCAAAAAATTATTTAATTATTTTGTATTTTTCCAATAAAAATTATTTATGCTATTTTTGTTCTTTTTTCTCCAAGACAAGTACATATGCTTTATAGGTCTATGGTTTCCCTTACATTAAATGTTAGGGCATATTGCTACTTCTTACCTTAATTTTATTTTTGGTAATGGATGAACATGTTATGTTAAGAGAACTTCTGTAGTCTCGTTAATGAGACTGTCCATTAATTATCTAATTTTAAAAAAATATGATAAGTGATATATATATATATTAAGTATTTTAATAATGCGATCATCGTTAGATATAAATCTAAGCTATTAAATAAACGATAAGATTGGATTCGTTAAAAAATATAATGGGACCAAAGAATTTTCTTATGTTAAATCAACTAACTTTAGAGATGCCGAACCATTCCATAAAAAATGATAACTTGTCAAATTTAGTTTACACATGAACTCTGTATATTTACCCCCTACAACAATGGAGCATCAAGGCCTATTCCGAGTTGGGTATATACAGGCATCATTAGAGGTGAAAAAGCATCACAATCACACCATTTTGCTATGGTGGGTTTTCTTAAACTCAATCATTATTTAGTAATTCGATAGATTTGTAAATCTTCTGCTAGGAGGGGACCATGTCTCTTGCAACTCAACCAAAGTACAACCTTTGAAGAACCAAATTGTCGTTGCCATCATTTTCACTGCTGTAAAAAGGAAAAAAAAAAAAAAATCTACCATGTTACCTAGAAAGTGGAAGAATCAGGAACCAAAATGGAAGAAAGCAACATTTTGGCATTTTAGGACGGGGAAGTTCTATGGTCCCAATATTGAATCGTTCTGTCCATAATTTTATTATCAAACTAATTATGAAAAAATTAATGTAAGAAAATATTTAAAATTTGGTAATGATTGAAATTAATTTAACTAATTCTATCATCTAACGGGATCGAATATGTTAAAACTATCAGATTATAAAATTTCATTAGAACCGAGTCTGGTAAGTTACTATATATTATATATATATTCATGTATCTATGTACCTATGTTGCGAAGCACTATTGATTGTCACGCATGCATATATAAGAAAAGCTACACAACACCATGTATAGTATATACAACTTTATATAAAATAAGAAAAATGCAAGAAAAAAGCAAGACCCTTTTTGGCTGCCATCTATGGGACAATTATGGTGCTTCCCACCATTTTCAACTTGGTACCTTAATCATCAGTAACATGATGATATACCTAAGATCACATTTCTGTCACTAAGCATATGGTCGATGGACATTTGGATTTTCATTTTTAACCATTGAAGGTGATAATTTTTTTTTTTTTCCTCTTTAGAGAACAAGTGGACAATGCAATACCCATGCCTATTCTCTGAAACCCTAACCTCAACTTGTATAGTATATTATTTTTTTATTTGGTAAGCTCGATTTCTTACTTCTAACAGTTTTTTTTTTTTTTTTTTTTTTTGTTCACCGTGGGATATCTTAGTATAGCAGCAAAATATAGCATGTTGTATGCTATACATATCTTGGAAAGTCTTGATTTGATATTTGGGGTCTTCATCGCGTGAGAATGGAAGAGTTGTACGCACCATGGCTGTTGCCATAACGTTTACAGCGGAGTGCTTCCCGCAGTTTCGGGTAAAGGAACTATGGGAACTTCTACGATTTTGTTTTGGGGCCATTTCATCTATAATATCATTATAAAATTAATTACAATATAATTGATTAGTGTAAAATAAAAAATATTAAGGATTTCATCGTGATTAGAGTAGATTTCAAACGTTAAATAATCATATGAGGCTGATCCCATTGAAAAGAGCATAAAACTATTATTTATATTATACTTTTGTTATGGATATATACCAGTTATATAATAACTTGATTAATGTTTATGGATGCCACGTGCTCAGCATTTTGATGAAATTGGGAGTTGCCTCATTTTTTATTGGCTCTTTTGTGGTTCATTACGACTTGGTATTTCCTAGGTTGATGATGTCGTTTAGTAGGCATTTAAAGAAAGGAAACCATGATCAATATGCTTTAAGGGTTTATAGTTTTCAAGTTAACGTTGTATGTGTCTCAGTTTTTTTATCAAATACTAATTACATTTACAATTATTAGACCTTGTTTAATAGGGATAATGCCAAACGATACAACGATTATTCTAATATTATATATAGGATATTTTATGGTGTTGTTGATTATCTAACGGCTTATAGTATATTCAACTGTAATTGAATAATTAAAATAATTAATATTTTAATTAATATATTTATTTTAAAATTTAAATATTGATTGAACGGTCCGTTGATGGGACTATAAAAGCTTTCATTATATATATTTGTGTATGCTATATCAAATTGATGAAAAACCCAAGGGAACAAAAAGAAATTATAATTTATAGAATGCATTATTTTGTCTAGAGAGAGGGACAAGACCATATAAGAAGATAAACTATTCTAAAGAAAAAAAAGAAAAAAATTAAGCCTTTCATAACCTAAAATCTTTACGTATCTATCCTTATCTTCTAATCAACACACACACACACATATATATTCTTTTATTAGATAATATTATATCATATTTTACATTTTAAATATTCAATTTATGTAATTACATAATGTCCTATATACCAACATATTAAACATTATGTTAAAACTATTGTGATATATGTAAAAGGTTATAATATAATACAGTGCATTCACGATTACACACCTAACTTCCTAAAGTTATTACCTCATTTAAATTCAGTGATGTTTGTCTGATATGATGTTATTCTAAGCCAAGTAATACGTGGTACTTGTCATTTAATTTCATTCAAAATTAAGCTATAGGTTTTCATTAAGTATCAAGTCCGTAGATAGAACCCAATACAAAAGACTAATTTAACAAGTGGGAAAAACCTTCAGGCTTAAATACCTTTCTAATTTTTTGTGAAATTGATATGGATCGTAACATTATCCACTTGGAGTCGGTTCAGTAGCCCGCTTCAAGTGGCCCTATTCTGAATGACTTTCACTTTAACCTTTTCTAGTACCAATACTCTCAATGAGAGTCTCAAATGTTAAGTACCAAGCAAGTAGGGAGAGTCCAACAAAATAGACTAGCCTATTAGGTGAGAGAGCTTTTTAGGCATAAATATCATTCCATAATTTCTTGTGGAATCGATGTGAGATCGTAACAGTTTCATATTATATATATTTTAACAATTTTTTATGCATGTATAACAAATATGACGTATAATAAGCAACAATAAAGAAATCAAAACAAGATGAGCAAGTTAATTTAATTGATAATTCAAAAATGCTACCATTAAATTAATAGATGAATTTATGACTCCACAATTATATACTAAAAAAGAAGATTATTTAATCTAATTAATAATAGAAACTCATGACAATTAGAGTTCAAAGTTATCCTTATTTACATCAACCTTTTGGTATTGTGACATCTAGAGATGACTTGAGCATGAGATTATTAAATGGTGGAGCTTGACGTGTGGTCGTTGTCTTTTCTGTGTAAAAGAGTCTCATGGGGTTTTTTATTTTGCAGCATTACTTTGGTAGTGTTGAATCTATATTCTTTCGAGAGTCCAGGTATATAAAAATCTTTAGTAAAAAGGTGAAGAAAATTAAATGATGTATTATCTTTAACGACCGCATCAACAGAGATCGCATCAACTGAGACCATGTAGTAACATTTGACCATTAAAATAAGTATAATAATGGATTGTAACCAAAGAAAGGGGATCTAGTAGCAGATTGTACAAAACATTGCTTTAACACTTCCATCAAACTAGACCTTGGAAGACTGGATTAGAATGAATGCGCGACTGCCATTGATGCACAAACTTAATCCAATATGCCGGTGGCAATGTTACATCTTATTCCTTCTATGGAGTATATAGAAGGAACAAAATCAATGCTGTTTCCATAATATACAACCTAATTTATAATGGCTCACTGGGGCAAAGGCTGCTACATTAGAATTTTGGGCTAATCGTCAACTACGGCGGATGACTCAAATCCAGCAATGTCTCAACTCTCAACATCGCTCCATCATATCCCGAATCTTGTGTGAGAATTTTCTTGTAACAGTGCCTTCAAGGATGCATCTAGCTTTGTAGGCAGTGTTGGCTTAGCCGGGGACAGCGATGGAAAATGCTTAGCAGGCATTATGAAAAAACAAAATAGTCGCTTAAACCCCCTTAGAAGCAGGGAGTGGAGTGCTTTTTAGGCGATGTAGCTCGCACTAAGGCGAATCTACCTAACTACACTATTCATAGTGACTCGTGAGAAGCTATTAGCTGGATTACCGAGCTGACATCTTACATGATTATTTGCCTTTTTATATTATTAAATGCAGGGACTTATTTCGGACGACCCATACAATGTAATTGCAATGGAAGCACTGAGAGATGAATAGAGTATCACATGTGCTGGCTCCATGTTACGACAGACTAAAAATCGTAGCATACTAATTCAACAGAATATCTACTAAGGCAACTAATGAGACTTCTTATGAGCTTAATTTGAACAAGCAAGAAGCCTGTTTTAAGGCGCTTCCATATTTGGGGATGTTCAGCCAAGGTTAGACCTTATAGCTAGATGAAAGGAAATTAAACTCAAGGGCCACTAGTTGTTCCTCTATAGAATACTCTGAAAAATCCATAGGTCACAAGTTTTATGGTCCCATAACTAAAGTAATCTTTGTCACAATAGATGCCAAATTCTTTGAGGATGTTGAGTTTGCAAGGCAAGATACGGGTTAAGGACGATCTTAAAAGTAAAGAAATAGATAAAGGCTCCTTGTGCTTTATTTCCATTAATATATTGTGCATGAATAGATCCTTTCAAATTTATTCTCCATTAGCTTAATATAGCAATAAGTCATCATGATTAATTAAAATTGAATATTATTAAAAAAGAATGCTATACAAATTTAAAGATGCATATACTATTTATTTAATTGAACTAGTACTTAAAATATATAAATTTAAAATTAATTTGATTTTTAATTTTATTAATTGAAATAAATTTAATAATTTTTTTTTCTCTTGAAGGGTTTAGGTTCCCAATGTATTTTATATCCGTCTTAAAACTCGTCCTAAGATCTTACATGGTTTTGCAGAAAGTCCCAAAACCTATAAGGTAATACCTAAGTGAAAGATTTTTGGATTTATTTTTAATAAACCGAATGGGCTTATATGTGTTAATAATAATAATTGCAAGACTATCATAAGATATAAAATTCAAATAAAGTGATTTAATAATGTTATGGACTTTAATACATCGTATTAAGGATGGGACTTTATTTGTAGAGACTACATATATTATTTTTAGTCATATGATGGATTGAATTGTAAATAATAAATATGGACATATATATGGTTGTGGTCTTCCAATCATACGATACATATTATTATTATTTGTTTTTATCATAAGAGGAAAAAAGAGGTAAGATATCTATAAAGCTTTATGTTAATTTGAAAGACCATATTAGGATGCAAGTATGAGGTTGGAAAAATCCGACATGAGAAATATATTAGCCATGTAAAGGGTTTATAAGAGGAAAGGCCTATTAACTTAATACCTTAAGGTTTTGGGTTATAAATGGTATCAAGACCATTTATCTATTCCTTTGTAAAGCCCGTTTGAAGAATTTCTTCAAGTTTCCTCCTCTTTCTAATAGACCATATATCCAAACATGATATTTTCTGCATCTTCCATATCTGTAAATATAGGTATACCTCTGCATATTTATATAGATTTGTTTGTCCCCTAATCCTGCATGTGTATTGTTTGGTTTAGGGATCTAACTCCTTGGCAAGTGATGCTTGCTTTTACCCTTTGAGTTGTACCATGGCACCTCACTGTCACCCATTAAACCCAAGAGACACCATGACATCATAGCCATGATGCTTCAAACATAGGTCGCCTCGACATCGTAGCATATTATGCCTTAAGCTTAGGTGATACTTTACCATCCTCTCTACCATGCTTTTAAGACTAGACAATGTGTAGCACCCTAGCAATGGTGTTTTAAAACCACGTAATGCCCAAACATGCCAGCTAGTATTTTAGTCCAAGTATAGCTTTGAAAAGATTAACAAAGAATTTAGGACAAGATTCTAGAGTAGGTTTATGAGCACATACATGGTTGGTGAAAGTTATGGATTTGATGTTTTCAAATCGGGCATCACACATATTGGAGATCGAGTATAACCTCAAGATATCTTTACTTTCCATTTCAAAATGTGAATAATGAAGGGGTTTTTGATGCATTTAAGGGGTCAGGTCCCATGGACTCGATTTGATGGGTCTGGGATGATTACTCCAATAATAGAATAACTATTATCTATAACAGGCCATTTTGCATATTCGGAGGTGATAATATAGTTATTAAATTTATGAACAGGTGTTAATGGAATTTACCCTTTGGAATTTGTCGCTTTCTCGCAGCTTTAACCGTACCTGCGTCGCTTTCCGCATTTCGTTATGCTTAAACCATATTATCTCTTGAGAATGCCCGCAGTATAGTAAATTATTTTTCTATGTATTATATTCGTATAAACCACTTTCAACAGGTGAAAAGCAGACAGTGACGGCACATAACAAATATGCTGATAACTTCCGGAGGAGGCTATACAAGTGGGCAAAGGAAAGGAAAACTACCCCACCTGCAAAGACGCATCGACCATCACAAAGGGAAGAATAAAGCAGACTAGACGTAAGCTTATTAGCGTCCCTAATCAATTATAGTATTACACTTAAGACTTATGAGAATTATATAACTAATAAGTCTTTTCAATTATTTGATTTAAAAGTTCCTAACTAGTATGTTGATTTGGTATTTTCTAAAGGTATATTAATCTCTTCACTTTAAATGCGTTTTTTAATTTTCTATTTTCAATGTGTGGTTCGTTTGTTTTTTCTTTTTAATTCACAGCATTAACCTTTAAGAAACCTGTTAGGAGTCACATCCTAGTGCCCTTCTTAGGGACATCTTCTCTAAATCAGGCTGAAATGGACCCAATAGTTTCTGGCTTGGTTTGTTTTCAATCCTCCATCTAGTAGTAAGCATTGGATTCGATACTAATAAGTTTTTTTTTAGTCCAAAAGTTTCTAATCAATATTATTCTCATCTTTGACCTTATAAATCAAAGCTAAATCTTTCATAATCAATGTGATTTTTATTCGTATAAGATATCGCAATATACCTGCCATAGCACTCTTTATGTATCTTATAGTTATTTAATATATATTGAAAGTGTGATACTTAAGAATAGAACTGTGCTGGCTTGCCTAATCCGTCAAAAAATAGGGATTGGGTTAAAAATTTTAACCTGTTTAAGGTGCGGGTCAAAATAGTCCGCCTCGCATAACCCATGGGTTCAAGTGGGCCAATCCGACTGCACTTAAAAAAATAAAAAAAAGAAATATAAATCTTATAAAAAAAAACCGTTTTTTACTTTACTTTTCTATTATTTAGTTGTTGAATATTGATTATATAATTTTTATGAGTGTTATGTTTTAAACTTTCAACTTTTATATTTATTATATCCTTAATCGTTTTATCAATACTTTATCTTTTATGTTTATTAAAAATTTATATGCTTCTATTTAAAATAAGCGACATAATATCAATTGATAATTTCCATGATGCATTTTTCCTTGCCATGCCAAAGAAAAAAAATTGGAATGGATTTTAATTTCTATTAATTAAATTAAATCATTTTATGTTGAGAGAAAAAATTTAAAAATAAAAATCTACAATTTTGCCATACACAACTACCATCTAGACTTAGTATGCGGATAATTGGTAAGATAAAAAGAAATATATCATACATTTAAATTATTAAAAATTTCAATTTAAATTTGAATTTTGTATGAATTTTTTCAATAAAAAATATTAGTGAGTTCATGGGCTAGCCCGCATAACCCATCGACCCAAGCGAGGTAGGTTGGACTAAAAATTTTAGCATGCATTGAACTAACCCACATAACTCGTGGATTGAATCCGGACAGAACGGATTGGCCCGTATAACCCATTTACACTGTTTTACTTAAGAACCACTCTTAGGAATAGAGGAGTAATCTTTATTATCTTGGTTATGACTAAAAATCACTAATAACTTCAGCCTTCTAAAATTACTATGACATTATTTGATAATTTTTAATTATAATAAATATCGAAAAGAATTTCAAAAAAAAAAAAAAAAGCAGGGAGTGACGAAAAGTGTGAACATAAATCAAGTTCTTTTTAAAGTACTATCCATTAGGAGGCAAGAAAAAAGTTGGGCTCGGTATTTATTTGATATAGAAACCGTCCTTGTGTTATGTGTGAAGCATTAGCGATCTACTTTAATTCTTGCTTTCTTCTTTATCGAGGCAAAAAAAAAAAAAAAAGGGTAAAGGGTTATGGAATTTGTTTAATTATTATATATATTATGATCTGTGACATGAGAATCCAAATCGAATCATGATCAACAACATTTTTTTTTTTTCAGCTTTTCTTTTATTATTCTTTAGACCGGCTGTAGCCTTATATAGATGAGGCTTATCACTCATGTCTTCTTAAAATAACAAGTTTAGGACATCGATGTTGCATCGATGTTGTTTTAAGGTTTGCTTTTTAGATGAATAGTGAGGCGATAGCCATATTTGAGAACCGAAAAATGTTGTATAAAAAAAAAAAAGAAAAGGGATTCGATCTCATTACGAAATCCTTTATGTCACATTTGATATGTATAAATAAGAATAATAAATAATTTTAATTTCTTGGGAACGATAATTTGATAATTCCTAATTAGATTAAAAATATTTATGTTCATATCCTAATTAGATCAGGAGCACTAATGTTACTATTCATAAGAATATTGATATTAGTATAAATACAACATAAAAGGTCTCTTGTTAACAACATGTATTGTTGATATTAGACCGATAGAGAAAATCTATAAACCCTAAAAGAGATAACATGAGTTTTCTCGATGTGATCTAGAAACGTTTTAGATTGCGCTACCACATGAAAAAGATCTTTGAAAGCATGCTTATTCATGTGGATATCTTAGAGGGGATTGCGGAGTGGCGGTACCTACATATCTGATCTCCTGATCAATTTCAAAATTCGAATAAAGGTCTAATGGGATTCGAATTAATCAACCTTTTCAATCTAATGAAAAACACATGGATATTGGTTTTTAGGGTTTTTATTTTTAACTTCCATTGCAAAAATTTCGAATTTTTAAATCACGAAGGCCTACTGTGGTCGAATCAAATAAATTACTTAACATTACTTTGAGCTTGCCACAGAGTTTTAATTTCCAAACAAAGTTTACTAATTTTGCAATAATCTAACTTTAATTATGGATATGGAGTTACTCACGATCATTAATTTTAATTATTAATAAAAGTATGGATTTCTCATTTTATTTGATTCTTTTATTGTATAATTCACGTCACATATCATTTATAATAAATCTTTTTTCTTTTTTCCCGTAGACAACAGATTCTATAAAAGTAAAATACACGTATATCATATGTAGTACAAGTGTATGTGTATTCCTTCAACAGAGTTCACATAAATCAAGGATAAAGTCTTTGGAAAAATTTTGACTTGACTAAACATTCCTATGTTATTTTTATGTTTTACGGATGATAATAGAGGGACACAGCCGTACAAAGCGATCATCACTATCCTTACGGCTTACACTAAAAAGTTCACTGCTTCGAACGGCCCTAACGAACGACGAGATGATAATCCAAATCCCGATCTCGAAGTACCCCAAACACGATGTTTCTACTTTGTTGAGGTTTGTTGGGATGTAATCTGATGGCTCATATGAACCAAAATCTGAATCCTTACACTATAGGACATATCAAATTTGACCTTATAATCTTATAAGGTTTTTCCTTCTATATCTAAATCTGTCATGCATTGTTTACTCTAAAACCTGCAACCCGCCAGATTATCCATCCGACTATTAATCCGATTACATGCCCAACCCGAACCCGCTCTACTTATTATTTTTTTTATTTTTTAATAGATTCAACAGACTTAAGCTAATAAAATAATAGTATAATAATATAGCTATTCACCTTCTCCTTGCTAACCTATTTTTAAATTTAGCTTGTTACTATGTTTACATTTAGTAAATGTATTTATATTATATTTTTTTTTACTAGAACTAATGGGTTGAATGGGTATCCATCGGGTTTTGATAATATTCAAACCCGACCCTAATACCATACATGGTTTTTTTTTTTTTTTTTTTACTTATATCCAAACCCAACCCTATGCTAAAGGGTTGAACCCTATAGGGTTTTTATCGGGTTGGACGGGTCGGAAACCTTTAATGGCTAACCTGGTTGTATCCCTAGAGGTTTTGATGTAATTCATTTTTATTTATATTTGTATTTTATTTGTATTTGATCTATTTATAAGTTAAAATATCCGTTTTTCATCTGTATGTGTTCCTTCATAAACATCTATTTGAAAATGATAAAAATATGATGCTAAAATGATCAGAAATAGATGAAATAAATAGACCCTAAAATAGAAAAAGTAAAGTCCAAGTCCCTTCTTGGAGAAAATTTTCTTTTACAACATGGCACTTCTAACTTAAAAAGGGACGGTGAACATTGAATAAGCTCATATGGTATATCAACAATTAAACCCCACACCTTCCTTCGGCATTCAAATATTATGTTTGATATTGAAATTTTATATAATTATTTGAAATTGAAAAATATTAAATTGATATTTGAAAATTTTTTATTTTTATAATAAACTTTTGAATTTTATCAATTTTATAATTCAATATTTGAGCGGCATAAATCCAAGTACTATAAACCATTTCAAAAAATTAATATATTGTAAATTGACACTTGATTGTTAATTGCAAGGAAAGAGAGGATTCAAATAATAAATGCGAAACATTCACCCAAATAGTTATATTAGGAAAACATCTCTTTATTTTTGGAATT
The DNA here is from genome assembly GCA_024138025.1 of Combretum micranthum. NCBI lineage: Eukaryota > Viridiplantae > Streptophyta > Magnoliopsida > Myrtales > Combretaceae > Combretum > Combretum micranthum. The sequence continues at coordinate 315,106 of JAMXBD010000379.1, forward strand.
ATGTGCCTTTTTTTTTTTCCAAGTGTTTTTTTCCCCCAAAGAACTTATGTGATTGAATCCCTAAATTTTTAGAAATATATTATTGGATCCAATTTTAAGAATATTGGATTTAAGGGTTTAAGTGCAATTGCTTTTTTATGAATATTTAAGGGTTTAAAAGTACAATTTAAAAAATTTTAGATAGATACTGATGAGTGGAAAGAAGACACGACTGGATTCCGCTTGATGATCATATCTGAAGCTTCCTACGTTATGTTTTAATTGATTTAAAATCTATTAAAGATGATGTTGTTACATGAAGACACGAGCTGACTGTTGTTAATTAATTAGCTCTATATATGAAATCTTATGCCAAGAGGAACATATATCTACTTGAAGGTGTGACAAACTTGGATGGGCTCGGAAGTTGCCATGGCACCCAAAAATGAAAATTTTTATATGGCATTACTTGATAAATGCTCTTCCCGCTAAGGATGTCCTTCATCAACGAGGAATGGAAGTAGATGAGAACTGTGTTATGTGGAATTTAAGACGAATCAGTTAAACATATGAGAAAGTTGGAGACAAATTTGTAGAGATTTCTCTAATCATTATATCTTTTAAAGAAATTTCCCAGCATAGATTAAAAGAAATGTGGTTTTGCCTGCGTAAAAAGGGAATGAAGCGAGATGTGAATGGCAATGCAACTTCTTCATTTGTTTATGGGGTATCAAGAAAGAATGAAATCGATGTATTTTCAATTGCTCTACTTGAAACATTCATTGAATCCAACTATCTAAGATGGTATCGTTAGAATTTTAACTATCATGCTATTAGGCAGTCATTTTAACGTTCACTCTATTAGCCACATACATATTAGCATATAATTTATGAATGGTTGGGCACTCTTGCTGTTTTTTTTTTTTTTTTCATTATAAGAGGAGAGAAGAGATTCAAATTTGATCCATCTTACTTGGGAGATTAGTGTTAATATCACTAAGCTATAAGGTCACTGATAATTTTATATTCTCATTTGAGAAATGATAAAAATGAATTAAATTAGACCAACTAACACCTCAATGGCTTATCACTTGTCAAAAGCCTACTATTCATATTGTTATACAAAAATACATATATATATTTTCTTTGCACAAAAGCCATTACAAGCAAACTAATGACTTTGGCTTCCGCTTAATTTCAATGAAATTTCTATTATGACTTATTGTTGTTAAGGCCTCATATGCATTTTCAGTCATTTGGAGGCATTTAATTTGCTGAAACTTCTCATTTTGGTTCTCTCACTTGTGAATAAAAATTACACTTTTGGGAAAACAATAACATTTACATTATGGATGATATTGATACCACTAAAATCAAGCTATATTAGACACAGGAAAGCCCCAATCCTTATAGTTATAATTTGATACAGTTTTCAAATCAGTACTTCATTTAGATTTTTTTTTTTCAATTTTATAGCTAAAGTTTGAAATTCTTAAACACAGTTAATACCCGATCAAATTATTACTTATTAGATTGTTAATTTAAAGTTTGAAATTGCCATATATGGAAGCTAATGAAACTTTTATTTATGGAACTCACTTCCACTACCATCTTTCGGAAGACATCGTGGCAAACTCTCATTAGTTAAACAGCACAAGTTGTAAACAACGAGAGCTGATGGGTAATAAGTTTTAGAAAATGGATGTCAAAAGTTAATTTTTTTCATAAGTTTCCGAAGTTAGCACCTTGAAATGCTGTTATCTGTAATAGGTGAATGTGATGGCAGGAGGAAAAATATGACTATAATGATATCAAGTGATATTTTAAAAATGGTTTTGTAAGTTAAAAAAAAAATTATAGAACTAAAATCAGTCTTAGCAGCAAAAGTTTGATTAGTATAACATTTAAGAGCTAACTATTGATACAAAATAAGAAAAATTTTATATGGTCCTGCCATATCATATCATTAATTGTGTTAAAATAAGAAAAATAACTGATCTTATCGGTTATTTAACGGTTTAGATTCATAACCAATTATATTATTAAATAATTAATATTTTAATTATAATATTTATTGATAATTAACCGAAAGATCTCGTCAAGCTGACGCATCGTAGAAACTCTCTTAAAATATGAAAAATACTAATACTAGATTTGTTATTTTGTTATAATTTAATGCTCTTCTACATATTCCTTAGTTGCCGACTTACCGTTATTCCTCGACCACAAATCTTTGAATACGCATCAGGAGGGCCATAGGTCGCGTTTAAACAGCCAGTCTAGGAATATTCATCATATGTGGTGGGGAAACGCAGGGCAGAATCGCCTTTTGCTTTTAAATTTAAAAAAAAAAATTAAATAAAAAAGATTGGTCGGTGCAATAACGTTTATGATTTTAATTAACAGAACAAAAACATGACAAAATAATTTGAAAATATTCTGAAATATTCTAATTCTACTGGGGTCCGATTCTTTTACCGCCAACCATTCGATTAAAATTTAAATACAATTTATTACCACATATATAACGTATAAATTTGAAAAGGGATGATAAAAATCTCCAAATTGACCTTGTAGAAGGTAGCTAATATTTTATATTGATATTTGAAGAATAGAAGTATCCGAATTTTATTTTTATATATACTAAAGTTCAAGGCAATTCTTTATATTTTATAAAAAGTCATCTAATTTCAATATGTATTTAAGAAACATTCTTTCAAAATTTTCTATATTTTAAGCGAATTATTTAAGTCATTAATTTTTTAGAACGCGGGAGAATGACTGTGGTGCCATATTTGCAAACTTAAGATTTTACTAGTAAGTTCATTATTCATTCTAGCATAATCAATAAATTTTCTTCTTTTGTCCATTTTTTATTATATATATATATATATATATCACATTCTTCATTTTACGTAAGAAGACTAGATCCTAGTGAATCGGGCATTGTAAGTCTTATGGTATTTTCTTTCCTTCTTTTTTTTTTTTTTAATTGTTTTATATTACAACTTTGGAGAATAAATAATCGAATCTAGTCATCATATTAGAAAATTAGTATTTACAACTAAATTATAAAGATTTTAATAGTTTAATAGAGATTTTTTTTTATATACTAATATTTTTATTTTGGTCACATCCGTCATTGGTGCAAGGATCTAGCAGCATCTAATAAGGCCCTCCGTTGACATATAAAGGGCTTTAGCACCCAAAATTAATTTAGTACCACCTTATAGAATGTATTAGATATTTAAATAATTAACATAAACATGACGAATTTATGTATGCAAATTCATGTAAGGCTAAGTTACACTGACATTGTCTAGAATTTCAACATTCGTATCACCGAAATTCGATGGGACATTGAACCGATTCATGTTGTTATTTCTATTAATATTCAATTAAAAGGTAAAGCCGTAAAGGAGTTAAGATATGAGGAAAATTCTTTCCAAATATTCCTTCTCTCTCCATTTACTTTGTTAGACTTTCTTTTACTTTTCTATATATAAATATATTTTCTTCTTTGAATCTCCTTAGCTTGCAATGGATATAATAAAAAATTAATTAAAGGAAGCATTAGCCCTTCTGGTTCCATTTTGATTACATATATGCTTTTTAGATAACAAGTGAATGGGGTGCGGTGGAGCCAACCATTCCTCTAATAAGGGGATGACTGGCCATTTCTTTACTACTTAGAGATATGTGCGCATATTTTCTGAGTAGTGCACTTCCTTTTAATTGATTCAAAAGAAAATTAACAACGGTCACACGCTCGGGTAGATTTTATTTATCAAAGATGATTAAGTAGGAATACTGAAGGATATAAGTAGTAAGTATGGCTTTGATGATGATGCTGTTTGGTATGAAAAGATGGAACTTTAGGTTCTTTTGGGTTGGATTTAAAAGGTTAGTTAATGGGGTCTGTTTGTTTCATCATATTCTAGGTATTTTGATATTATATTTTTGTCGTTTTTAGAGAAATGTTAACCAACAGTTTACTCATAAATTGATCAAACAGATGTGATACAGATAAATTACGAATGCATATTAGTTATAGATAAAAATCCGACAAGCTAAACTGTCTCCAAAGCAAGTGGAGTGGGTCACTCTTACTCAAGGACAAATGAGGGAATTTGGATAAGGAGATTAGTCAACTGCCCTAGGGAACAAATACAAGGTTGTCATTTATCTAATCAATTGATAACTTTTGACCATCACCTAGCGATGCTTAACCAAAGCTTCATTTTCGAGTCTTTTTAGTAAATGAGTATGATGAAATGTACCATGGAGTGTCATTCATTTGGTAATTTTAAGACATCTATTTTTATTCAAGTGTAGTCAATTAGGTTTATAATATCCCTTCATTGACAAGAGTTTTGTGAGTTACTCACCAAGCAAGTTTAGTTTTCTTATTTAACTATATTATAATTATAGTGTTGTATTTAAAATGATAATCGACAATATCCACTATTAATGAATCATGGTTGTAAATTTTGTTCATGTTCACCATCGACATCCATTTGGTACAAAATATGTTGATTATGGTTAGTCACTGTGAGCTAGTTTTTGATCAAACATTTGCCTCAACTACCAGATCTATGGTTTGATACATCCACTTGCTTATAATAGATAACACTATCCCAAGACTACAAATGTACAATGACCACACCACAATCTTTGGGCACTATTTTCATACACCACCTTACCGCTGCTGTCTCTTACTTCTTTTAAGCCCTCACGCCTTTAACAGGATTATATACCTTACACATGTAAAGATTGAGTTAAATTCTATGAATTAGAAAAAGATTTGGTTAAGACCAATATTAGAGATTTAACCACTACACTTTGCACCTGATTTCTTACTTAGAGTTGATTACGCAGAAAATAAGATGATTTGTGAAGAAAATGGGACAAATAAATGCACGAGTGGAGCAATGGAATTCTTGTCGATCAACGGTATACATGCTTCACGTGCACACGGGCTTTGTCGCATGGAGCCAATACATGGAGTGCTTTAATAAAAGACGTGATTAATAAACAAGCCCTCCCATCAGTTTTCCTTTCTTTTGCTTTATTTTGGAATAAAGGATTTGAATGATTTAATTAGGATAAAACAACGTTGTTTTATTGATTAACTAACACCGTTCAGGATATATGTTGAAAGCCGACACAGCAACGAACATGGACATCAATTCAAGTGAGATCAAGGAGAGAGATAGGGGTAGCCTATGCAATCTTGTGGAGGAGAGTTTTTATGTCCATCTATCAATAACTTGATTATTAAAATAAATATAATAAGTGAAAGTGATGTATTAAGTATTTCAATAATGCTATCATGGCTGAGTATGAATCCAGGTTGTTAAATAATTAAGGAGATAAGTTCTTTTAAAAAACATAACAGAATAATAAAAATATTTCCTATAGAGAGAGGGAGAAAGAGGAGATTCAATCAATTGTCAATCTTTTCATTGATGCTTCATAATGAATATACTTTCTTGAATGCCTTAATATACAAATTTATGCTACACTCCTTTAGGAAATTCTCAAATTTATTATAATCGAAGCATTAATGTTAAAACTGGCAGCTTTGCTCCATTAAATAATGTAATTAAATTGCCTTTAACCTTGAAATGCCATATTATTTAAGCTAATTAAATGAAATAGTAAATTAGGTCAATTATTAGTATTGACCCTAGGGTTATTGAATGAATATTAATGTAATAGAATTGCTATTAGGAATAAAATAAAACTATGACATGATTTTTATTTGTTAACTTTTTATTTACATGAGTTAGTATGAAAATCAATTTCAAGTATCAAATGACCATTTAATGTTTTTTTTTAACATAGATTTGTGATAGAATTGCTATTATGGAAAATAACCATTTAATGTTTTTTTAACATAGATTTGTTATAGAATTGCTATTATGGAAAACTAAATACAATAACAATTCTTTATAATAATGGGATTGCTTAGGAAAGTGAACGAGTAGTTTGCAGTGCGATTTAGTGAAATCACAGATGGGTTTACTGAAAAATTCATTTTTTCATAAAATGATCATTCTATATCTAATTGAAAATTTTGTTCGAAGTCACAATTCACTGAAATTTATTCATATTTTTAGGATTTGAAAATGAATGACAAAGACTGCGCTCGAAAAGAATTAATTATTATATAAGGGAACCTTTGCATTTGAAAAACTACCATTCCATAATGTTTTATATGCATGCTTGGATTCCTAAAATCGTTTTTTCTCTTGAAAAATTGTTTCTTGGACTTTAAAACAACTTACTTTGGCAATTTTTTACATTATTCACTTTTTTTTTTGTATATTAGATAATATTTTTCTTTGGTATTTTATTGTCTAATTTTTTTCCTTTGTCTATTTTAATCCTTCTTTTTTGGTGTTATCCAAACTCTTTCTTAGTTTTGTTGGTATTTTCCTCAATTTTAGGGCATTTTATTTTATTTTGAAAAACCTAAACTACATGAGGCAAAAATAGAATGTCTATAGTGGTCAACCTTATTAATAGAATTTGTGTGTCATGTTCATTTACTTTGATACCCTTTGTCATTTCTTGACTATGCAACCAATTTGTTTAAATATCAGTGTGTCACATCTAATATAGATTTTATACATATCCATTTATTTTACAGCTTAATAATTAGTAAAAAAATACAAAAGTATCATTCCTTTTTATATTTTGAAACCTAAAATCCAAGTTCACACAACAGCTGATTTTATGTATGTGTGACGTCGTATTTATAAGTGTGTCATATTGATATTAGTATTAATAGAATCTCAAGACATGATTATGTGTAAGTATCCAAAGTTTCTATGAAGCATGTTATTTTTTTAATGGGTAAATGATATCGACATAAAATTGATTTAGACACTTGGGGGTGGGGGGAAGAAAATTTGTTGTCATATACTAACCTGTGTCTAGGAGGTCATGAGCCATTTAACGTTTTTATTAGCATATGCTACCATGGAGCCATTGTCTGTCGGAATTGGATTGACGCGGACATTTCCATCTGCAATGATAAAGCTCACAAATGTATTTATCTTGAATATTTTCTTTAAATTCTTGGAATGGTTCAGTGTTCTATGAAACCCAAAAAAAAAAAAAAAAAAAAGAAAAAATCGAGGGCCATTGCATTCATTCTTAATAGGTTGAGTTCGACTTTTGATTGTATTACATCTTGAAGTTATTGATCAATGATAGCATGCACTTTTCTTAAGAAGCACAAAAATGGAGGAGCTTGCTTCATACTTTTCTAAAATGAATTAATATTTAAAGATGGCTTAATAAATTATTTGAGTATGTTTTTTATTATTTAATCCAGTTCGGGGAGTGACAATCCTGCATGGCGGTGCTAGCATAGTATTTAGGCACTTAGACTACGATAGTGGCTTAGTGAGTACTTGATAGGACGAGTGGTATCAACATAATGTTTATTCACATTCGAGAGAAGTTATAATAAATGGTCTAATAATGAGTTCTGTTACACTATTTATTGACAATAGATTGGTATGAATAAAGAGGAGTAAAAGTTGTAACCCCTAATGAGACTACTTACTTAGAGGTTAATTGAAGAGAGTTAAGAGAATTTGGGACATCTCCGAGATATGCAACAACTAAAGCTTTTGCTAGGGTTATAAGGATTTTCTCAACTACCAAAACTTACATGTACTTGATGTAGAAAAATTATAGTAAGCTCCCAAGGTTCTGTTTGGTTTGTTGGCGTGCTAATGACATGCCATCATTTCGGTTCAGATTGTTTATTAAGAAATAAATACGTATGAAAAACATATATTTTTATTCATGAACAGATCAAACAGGCTAGATATAAATACAGATAAAAATTAGACAATCCAAACAGATAATTGAAAGAAAAACTAGACACAAGACTACCTCTTTATATCTGAACTCAATTCTTCTCATCCTTATTTCATTTGTTTACATGTTACTTTAATTTTTTTTTATTTTTTTTTGTCAATTTGTTGCGTGTTAATCTATTGCATCTTACTTGTGTATCCAATCAAAATCCGATTGCACATACACATTAATTTTGATAATTTAAAATGTTTCTACCAAATAATGAAAAATGGTTTACTTGCAAAATTTGGACTCACTTTATAACAATTATTATACAATTAACAATTTTAGCTCTAATATATAAATGCGTGACCCTTTATGTTCATGCGACTTAGCATAAATTTGTGAAGATAAGTATTTCGATAATCTTTTTTCTTTTAATCAAACCAAATCAAGCATTTTACTTTTCAAATAAAAAATTGTGCCTCCTGCATTTGCTTTCTTGCATAAAAGTAGGTCCCTAGATAACAATAGATGGAATTTAGTTGGTGCAATGACAGAAATGCAGAGTTTCTAAATAACTCACTTGAAATGCAATTTGCAAAATATTTTATAAAAATTTTAATAGAAATACACGTAACGTTTATTCTTTTTATTTATCCCTAAAGTAATGAGGTGGTAGATAAGATCACCTCACACAAAATTTTATATAAAATAATATTAAAAAAAAGACGGAAAAATAGCATATTATTGGCACTTTACTAGGAAGATAATGTGTGTGTGGGTTGTGGCATGGCCCTCCACCAAGATGGCGTGCCTAAAACTAAAGGTAGTGTGAGCACAAACGACATCATAAGGCACTACAAAGTGGGAGTGCTTGCCACGTGTCAGCTTCCTAACTACACTTTTAAACTCACATTAGGACAATCCTAAGGAGCCCACATGACCATCACTCATATATATATATATATATATATATATATATATATGTGATTGTGAAAATTAGGTTTTGTGTGAGATATGATGTATTACCATTCTGGTTTCTTTTTGGCCATGCGACCCCTCCTAAATGAAGCTTTGAGGACATAATTTCTTTTAAACTATAAGTTCTTTTTTTTTTCCTTTTTGTAATTCTATTGTAAGTAGAAAGGGTTCGAACATGTTTTCTCATTTCCCTTTTATCTTTTTTTTTTTCCCCTTTAAATAAAGAGCCTAATAAAACAAAATGCTTACATGTGAAGAAACATGGACTATGATATCATAAGCTTATCTTTTTATCCCTTATGACCCCTTTTGCTAAGAAAATAATTTTATACAACTAGTGATCCATAGAAACATTAAAAACTACAAAACCCAATTGCTCAGTGTGTAGTAAAATTGTATGCCTGGACGTGTCATACAAAATTTAGATGAGAGACCTATATAAACTCAAATGGGACATCATGATTAATTTTTAGTGTCCATTGTTTTTCAGTTCAACATTTTATCTTGTTTCTATTATATGATCACAGATCTAAGAATCCAAAGGATGGCGCCGATGAAGATGCCGATTGTATAGGTGTCATTTCTCACATTCTCTAGTCACAAAAGTAAGATCTATAGTTCTTACCCTTAAATACCAAAAGAGGATAAATTTCTCTATGCATCATATATTTAAAAATGGATAAATTATATCAAAATTTATTTACATTTGAAGGTAAATTTATTTGATGTATCAACATTTAAATTGGTTAAAAAGAGGAATCAAAGTTTTGAGATAATTTTATTTAAGGTATCAACATTTCAAGTAGTTAAAAAGATGTATTAATGTTTTGTAAAGTGAATCAAATAAGGTATAAATAATTGACCATTAACAAAAATTAATGGAACTTAATTAAAAACTAACCCAAATGTTGATACTTTAAATGAATTTTACAAAATATTGATATCTCATTTGATTTACTTTGAGAAACGTTGATTTCTTTTTGTTCAATGACTTAAAATGTTGATATATTACATGAACTTAGTTCAAATGTTGATACCGTTTAGTATAATTTACTTATTTAAAAATAAATAGTTTCACTCATTTTACTGTTTGGAGAGGGTTTCAAGTCTCTAATGATTCATAGATGCCTTGTGTGAAATACTTACATATATATAATGTTGGAATTTGAGCATTAAAACAAAAAAGCAAAAAGAAAATTGTTACTGAAATTGCTAATTGTTTATTAACATTTAAACTGATGGAAATAGCATGCCTTTAAATACGCATCACAAGAGATAGAGTTTTTCCCCATATTTTAACAACATAAGGATAAAAAAAACTTAACATAACCACTAAATAAAAAAAATTAAAAATATCGATTACTACCAACTAAAAATCAAAATAGACTTTTGAACATATGTAAATAATCGACAAAGATAGACCCTTTAATTCTGAATCATATCCACTTCTTTTTGAATCATTCTCTAACAGTCCCCCTTGATTCAAAATGACAAAAAATTCAAATTTCATGGTTATGAAGCACTTTCCTCCATTCATAATTGTGTGAAATATTTCTCTTCATTAAATGACACACTTCTCATCAACAACTTTGTTGATGCACTTTATCACCAACTCCACCATCTATCTAAAGAGGAGTTTCTTCTATAGCCACATTGTTCTTCTTTGCTCTACAGCTTGAAGAGCATTAACTAACTCTGCAATAGTTATATTTGACAAATCCTTAGAATCCGCAAGTGAAGAAATTTTTTATTCATACTTTTTAGGTAGGCTCACAAGAAAATTCTCCACAATAATTCTTTGATTAGGAAATTCTTCACCAAACAGTTTAATTTGATTAACAATGGACATAAGCTTGCTACTATACTCTTTAATAGTTTTAGATTCTTTCATCTATTGAATTCTCAAATTCTCTCTTGAGATTCATAATTTGCATAAGCTTTGTTTGACTATTACCTTTGAAATCTTCTTTAAGCTTATCCCATGCTTCTTTTCGTAACTCACAAGTCATTATGCTTGTGAAAATCTCCTTTGATATAGCTGAATGGATGCAGGTGAGGGCCTCTAGTCTTTTTTTCTAATTCTTCTTCATGTTTCTTAAGTTGTGCCCATGATGGATTTTGAGGGAAAGGAGTAGCATCAGAATCCAGACACTCCAAGCTTGTAGATAAGATTTCATTCTGATAGCTCATGAATAATAATTCTCTCCTTTAAAAATAGGAAGAGGAGCAGAGGAAGTGTTTGGTGCCATTGAGACTCACAAACACTCTTTTTTCATCAAAAACCTTGCAAGCCCTCAAGACCTATGATGCTCTAATAAGTGATATCATGTTAGAATTTTGAGCATTAAAACAAAAGAGAAAAAAGAAAAATTATTAGTGAAATCACTATTGTTTATTAACATCTAAATTGATGCAAACAGCATGCCTTTAATCAGGCTTATACAAAAGACAGAGTTTATCCCATATTTCAAAAAGATAATGATTAAAAAAAAAATTCACATAATCATTAAAAAAAATAAAAATATAGATTGCTACCAACTGAAGTCAAAATAGACATCTACACATATGGAAATAATCGATAAAAATAAAACAACTAATTTTTGAATCATTCTCCAACATATAACGTCTAGAATTAGCAATTATTTTAGAACCTCATGAATTTGCAGATAGAGTAATTGACTTGACGCATAGGGAACTTGTGGAAATTGTAAGACATATTCTACTAACCCTAATTTGAGGTATAACATTGTTAAAGTGGTATCTGAACTTAAAGGAAATTTCCTTCTTTTTTTTTTTTTGGGTGACTATCTTATTATGGAAAAGGGGTTCTCGGTCTTAGTCTTTGAAGAATGCATGATGGAAAAGAAGTACTTAATCTTAAGAGAAAAGAAGATGGTGCTAAGGAAGTTCTTAGTGTTAAAAAAAAATCATTCCTTCAAGTAAATTCATCGACATAAAATTGATTTATACACTCAATGTCTATGGGGAAAAAAAAAAGGAAAATTTGTTGTTAAATACCAATTTGTGTCTAGGACACCATGGGTCATTTAACGTTTTTATTAGCAGATGCTACCATGTAGCTACTGTGTGTCGGAATCGGATTGACACGGACATTGACATCTTCAATGATAAGCCTCACAAGCTCTATTGGAAGAGTTTACTATTCTATTGAATCCAAAAAAGAAAAAAAAAAAAAAAATCTGAGAGCCATTGCATTCCTCCTTAATAGGCTGAGCTTGACTTTTGATTGTATTACATCTTAAAGTTATCGATCAAGGATAGCATGCACTTTCCTTAAGGAGCATGAAAATGGAGGAGCTTGCTCTATGCTTCTCTAAAATGAACTAATATTTAAAGATGGTTTAATAAATTATTTGAGTGTGTTTTTAATTGTTTAATTTGGTCTGAGGAGCAACAATCTTGCATGGCAATACTAGCATGGTAGTTAGACGTTTAGATCACTGATGGTGGCTCAGTGAGTACTTGATAACGTAAACAGTATTAGGGTAAAATTTATTCACATTGGAGAGAAATTTTAATAAGTGATCTAATAATGGACTTTGTTACATTGTTTATTCATAATGGACTGGTATGAATAAAGAAGAATAAAAACTGTGACCCCTAAATGAGACTACTTACTTAGAATTACTTCTAGGGGATATAGGTATTCGAGTTGCCTATATCAAACCTTCAAGCAGTTGCTGCCATTTAGCACCTCTAGATCCCCACAATGTATTGTTGAAGTATGATCACTCTACTATTGTTTTGCTACACCTAAATTAAAAATCTAAATGGTTGGTTATTGCATTTGCATCAAACTAAGAGCATGTGATTGTATCTTGTCCTTGTGTTGTTGTGCATTGGGTTTCGGCTTATTCATTTTCCTTTTTAATTAGTGGTGTGTTAGATGAGGATCCACGTGATTATGTTGGCTTCAGTTTAGATGATGATGAGATCCTAGATGATTAGAGTGATTAAATTCACTTGGCTGATTTCAATTTTTGATTTGACGAGGGTTTTGCTTTACCTTTTGAGAACCATGAGCTTGTTTAGTGTTTGGATGTGAGAGTTGACTGGATATATATCGGAGTACGATTATTACTTGTTGGACTATATAGTGGAGTTAGGTTGGACTCTTGGACTATTATTTTTTAGACTTGTATTCTGATTCGATATAACTCTTGTGGTGATATCGATATTATGACTTTAGTGATATTGATATAACTTACTCAATAGAGCAGAATTTTGGAAATCTTTTATACTTTATATTATGCTATAATAAAATTTGTTTTACAGAAAACTAAATGAACGATTTCAAATTCTAAAATTAGTTAGAAACACCCATGGTAAATGAATTATAAATGGCGGACTTTACATATAACATCCAAGTATTATATGTGGCGAAATTGAGTATGTCTTGACTCTATTTGGTGCGTGACATAAGGAATGAAAGTTTGTTTGCAAGGAGTTTTATTGTTCTCATCACAAATCTTAAGAGAGAAAAACTTAGGGAAAATATTTTTTATGGGAGGGGTCAAGATGGGAATTAGCTTAAACCGAACTTTAGAAGGCAAAAGAAGAAACAAGGCATAAATGGATTTAGTCAAGGTTTTGACTTTTGATAGTAATAAAAAGTTTGACAATGACCATGTTTCTAAGCAAGAAAAAGCTCATTTAAGAAGTTCAAATTGACTTGTCATAAAGCACTCTTAGTGGTTTTAATCTTAACTTATGTTCTCATTAAAGATTTTGATTCTAAAGGGATATCCAATACTGCTTTTGATAGAGCATCTTCACTTCTAATGACTTATTAAAGAAGACCTTTTGACCAATGCATTAGAAGCTTGATGAATAATTTTTTCTATTTTACAGAGGAAACTTTCATTTTTTCATATAATTTAAGGAAGTTTTAATTGATTTATTACGTAACTAGGTATTATTAATATTTCAAAGAATTAAGAGAATCAATTGAAGAATAATGTGTAATTGACTGAATATTGAAAATTTTGGAGTTAATTGAAGACCATTGAAGAATTTTATAAATTTTAAGCCCTGATTTGACACCCAAGAGAAGAAAATTTGCAACTTATTAGGTATTGAAGTGAGATATATGGTTAAATATCTGTTGAATTGGTTGCATTTCAATCATTGGATTATAATGACATGCTTACTGATATGTTCCCTCTTCACTTTAGACATTACCACCTCTTGCTTAATTATACCTTTAGAATAGGTGAATAGTTTTGAAATCAAGCTAGATATAATTCAAATGGTCTAACCATTGATACAATTTGATGCCTTGCAAATGAAGACCCTATTGAGCATCTTGTAGTTTTTTAGAAAATTTATTACATCTTTAAGATTAATGGCACCATTAAATTGTATCTATTCCCATTTTTCACTTAGAGATCGAGTTAAATAATGATTCTTAGTCTTACCTAGAGGCATTACTACTGAGCCTTATATAGTGCAAAAGTTCTTCAAAAAGTATTTTTCATCGGGCAAGATAACTAGATTGAGAAACAAAATCTCATCTTTTACCCAATTACAGACTTGAACCCTTTATAACACGTGGGAGTGTTTTAAGGATTTGTTAAGAAAGTACCCATACCATGTTTCCCAATGTAGATGGAAGTCCAAACATTCTATAACGGTCTCAATACGCACACTAGACAAATGATAGATGCACTAGCTGGTGGAAGCCTAAATGCCGAAACTCAAAATTAGACCAAGGAACCCCTTGAAGAAATGGCTATAAAGAGCTAGTAATGGTTTCTAACTAGAAATCAACAAGTACAAAAAGTTTTGAAAGTTGAAGTTATGGGTCTATTTATTTTATTAGCGTGCAGATAACACGTAGATGTTTTTAAATAGACTGTTTATCAAAAAATAGATATAAATAAAAAATAGATATTTTTACTCATAAATAAATTATACAGACCAGATACAGATGCAGATTAGATATAAATACAGATATAGATGAAAAACATACCATTCAAATAGTAAAATTAGGTGTTCAACTATAACATCGATAATGGAGCACATAAAAGCAGAGTGTCTAGTCACAAAACTTGCAAATCCTCAACATTGACACAACTCATTTAGCACCATGTATAACCTTCGATAGAGGAATCATCCTAACTTATCTTGGGAAAGTTAAGGTCAGTAAAAGTAAAATTTCTCATCATAATCAATCAAGAGAGGCCATCCCAAATGAAAGACACCTTGAATAAGTTTATCCAGACCACTAAAAAATGATTTGAAACCATAGAAGCTTCCTTAAAATACCAAGAGGCATCTATTAGAAACTTACAGAACCAAGTTGGCTAATTAGCCATGCTTATAGCTGATAGAGCTCATGGCCCTCTTCTATGAAATAGCAAGACTAACCTAAAGCAACAAGTTCAAGTGGTATCTATAATTAGAGAGAGAAAATAAGTCAAGATAAGGAATAAGCGATGTTACTAATTAAATTGTCTGGCATAAAGAAAAGTCTAACGGACAAGAATGATTGATCACTAAAGGCAACCTTAGGAAAATCCATATATTAGAAAAGAAAGTTTCAAATGTAGCACTAAAACAAGATGAATTGGAACATAAGAGGGAGACTTCTTTATCTCAATTGACCATTCCTAGTAATTGAGTTTCCAGTTATTTTGCCTAATGATTCATGTGTTAGCAAGTTCTAGTGTCTAACCTATATATATCATGAGGAACTTTGTAGTAAAATACCACCTTAGCTAATGATCTTGCATTACATCTAGTCTAATAACCCTTGTTTATGGTTGTTGTTGGTTTCATCTGGATTTGAAGAAAAGTTGAATGAAGCTTAACGTAGGAAATGAAAAGATACGACCAAATAGGAAGAAGGCTAAACAAAATTGCAAAGGCCACATCAAAATAGTGAAATTGGAACCATTTGATTAAGAGTAATTAAGGACAGGGGGGATCATGAGAATTGAAAAGGGCATTAAGCCAATTACATTAAACAAGCACTTCTTAGGAGGCAACCTAAGCTCATTCATTTAACTTATTATTAGTTTGCATTTCTATTTAAGTATAGTTATTATGAAAGGATTAGATGTCTTGCATTTTAACTTTGCATAAAAGCAGTGCAACAATTTCCATGTACTTCACATTATAAAGTGTGATTCCATACTTTTAGTGAATTAAAGTTACTTTGAAATGACAAAACATAGCGAAAAAACAAACATAAATTTAAATTATTGAAAGTTATACGGTTTTTGACACACCTATACTTGAAGCCATGCAATCAGTGACATTTTTTTTTAAAGGTGGACATACAAGGCTTCTAATATAAATGTGCTTGAAGCTGTGCATCTCATTGAATGGGGGTTTCAAGATGTTGTAACTTTTCACTCACAGACACAAATCACCCTCTACTCTCAAGTGCAAATTTTCCTGTGCAAAATTGCACTACGCTTTCAGATTCAGCATAGATTTTGCATCATTTACCTAATTTACATGAATTAAATGTAATTGTTCTTCACTCTTTTCTCGTCTCCCATATTTTCATTTTTCATGTCATGGCACATTTTGTAGTTCTATATTACATGATATAACTTAAAGATTTGCATGTAAAGAAGCTGAGCGTGATGGATAGTTGATGAAATGACAACATTATGGTTGATTAATTATGTTTGACATATAGAAATCCAATTCTAATTGTGGATTGACATAAAGAGAGTATAAAATAAAAATGCAATTTTTATACATGGATTGATATTATTCTTACTCATAAACCATGCTCAATGTAGATATTGGATCTAGATTTAGTTTTTATTATGTACTAAGTTCAAAGGGAGAGTCTGATCCAAAAATTAGGTGGGAGAACCCTCTCAGTTTAAGTACCATTCCACAATTTCTCATGGAAACGATGTGGGATCGTAGCATTGCCCACCCGTTGAAAAGCCAACGTCCTTGGCGGCCTACTCTAAGTGGCCCACTCTTGATGGCTTTCACTGTGGGTGGTTGCACTCTAACTCTTTTCTAGGTAGCTCTTTTCCAGGTCGCCCTTTCTTAGGTCGCCCCTTCCACTAGCATCGATCTCTCAACAAGAGCACCAAATGTTAGGTACTAAGTTCAAAAGGAGAGTCCAACCCAAAAGATAGCCTATTAGGTGGAAGAACCCTTTAAACTTAAGTATCATTCTACAATTTCTCGTGAAACTGATATGGGATTATAACAGTTTTGCATTACTATTGTTTTGTATAACATGCGTTGCATGTAAATATTGCTGAGGGATATTCACATAAAGGGGAATAATCTTTTTGATATTATTGAAAGTTTTTTTTTTTTTTAATATTAATGAGTCTAATACGGGTTAAATCACATGTTATAAATACTTTTAAATTAGTTGATATTAGTTTTGTAATATTTTGATGATTTGTGAGATTCAACTATATAAAATTGCAATTTTTATTGTCCTTAATTTTGTTCTACCACACCTTTGTAATATTTTTGATACATCGTGATATTTTCGACTCAATTCTTTAAATCGTATGATTTAACCCTTTTTCTTTTTTTGGGCCATCTCGTGTGATTTAACCTTAAAAGAGTAAAATTTAGACTGGTACCAAGCGTAGAACCTTAGACTTATTTTAGCTATCCACATGGTACTTCCGACTGAAATCTAACACCTGACCCACAAGATATTGGATCATCAATCAACAGAACTGACAATAGGAAATGGGTTTTACTGTGGCATGCTCATGCGCGTGGGGGTGAACCTTCTTGGTGTACTTATAATAAGAGTCAAAACATTATATAAATGTGTATTATATATCCATACTTAGTGCAATGATGGCATGCCACTTTCTTATTATGGGGAGGATGGACCACATTGCCAGATTGCCCAAGCCCAACCTTGTATCTGAGCATTTATAACAATATCTTTAGCAACATTATGTTGTGGGGAAGTCAATGAGGAATTATTAATTAATGATGATGGGATAAAAGAATGATGATGATGGAATAAAAGAAAGCAGTTAATTAGTGGACATCAACTACAGTAATTATGTAAATTTACTTCCATGATTGGGAGGAATATATCATATGCATCCATTGAAAATGGCATTTCAATTTTTTTTTTCAGAAGAAAAATTGTTGTCTAAATGATAATAATATAGTGGTATTGAACAATAATTTTTTTATTAAAATCTATCGGGTTTAATTCTTTTATTTTCTAATAGTTGTAATAGATAGTTTTTAATGACAATAAAAATAATAGCAGTGTTGATTTTCCCAAATGAATGTCCAGCGGTTCCCAAAAGAAATTGCCTAAGCTTAAAAATTAGGACCAATTAAGGATTTTTTTGAGTTGTTTGATTTTTATCTATATATAATTTTTATTTTTATTTTATTTATATCTTATTTATATATGGTATATTTAATCTGTTTATAAATAAAAATATTTATTTTTTATTTATATTTATTTTTAATCAATAATTTATTTAAAACAATAAAAATAAAATAAAAAACCACATCAAAACTTTATGAACCAGTAACAGTGAACACGATCCATCTTGCTGGCGAAAAAAAAATATTTACGCACGATCGCGCCTGCACTTTCTGTCATCAGAAAGCAATAATGAGTTATAACTGTACACTGAACAGACCTTTTACATATTTGGCGATAAAAAAGAAAGACTTCAAAATAAGATACGAAAGTAATAAAGTACAGATATATTTATACTCCTTTCACAAATTTAATTACCTAATAAGAATTATATACCACTAATTTATTTTGTTTTATATATCCATAAAAAAAAGCCTAGATCATAAGTACAAATCTTATATCTGTTTTATATGCACTTTCATCCCTTATATCTGAAAATAAACGCTTAGATCCTAATTTTTTTTAAATAAAAGAAAATGCATTTAGATTGCTATTGGATAAAATAACTAAAAATACTAGATATACCCATTATTATTTTTTAAAGAATAAAATGGTTGTTTAGAAGACCATAATGCACTTTTTTGATGTTTCTGGATCTGAGTGCTCGATTTCAATATTAAGAGGCCTAGTGTGCATGTGGAAACATGATAGGTATATGCGTAATTTAGCAATAAAGATTATGATCAAAGAATATATTATGTTTTTAGAACAATTTCTGTGAGGAATACACTAGCCTTTACTTTTCAACCTTTTATTACCTAAATACTGTAAATATGATGCAAAAGCTCTTATAATCTAATAACATAAATACGGATTTTAGTAGGATGGAATGTTTTCAATTGCTCCCTTTCCCACAATTGTAATCATAGTTGGAAAAAAATCATTGTGAATATGTTGAGAGAGAGAGTAAATATTAGGTATAAAATAGAAATAGATCGATCTTAGATTTTATATGACAAAAAAAAATTCAAAAATACATTAATATAACTAAAAGAAAAAATTTTTCATCTTGATAATTGCTCTTTTAGACCTTGGCATGGGTCAGGTTGGATTCGTGAATTAGCCTCGATCCAGCACCAGCAAGTCCGATCCATTGGCCTGGCTCAATTTTACTAATTCAAAGCCCATGATCGACCGGGTTAGGCTGGGTCAAGTCCCCAAAATTAAAGAAAAAAAGGTGAAAGAAAAAAATAAATGTAAATAAAAAATAAATATTTAAACTTATTGTCATGTGAATACTTAACGGTTATTAGCTATTCACATTATTAAATGTGTTATCATTATTATCAAACATCTAATAAATATGCTTAAAAGAATGTATATTTGGAATTTTATAGACTTCTAATAAAAGTGATTTCTAAATTCTACACAAAATGCGATCTAATTTGTCTTTGTGGGATTTTATCTTAATTGTTTTAAAGTCTCACATTGCTAATTTTATAATTACATCTAAATGTGTTTGTGTATAAATAAATGCATATCTTAAATTATTCTTCTAACAAATTGGCTAAAGACTATTACTGTTAGGCTCAATTTTGTGTCAAGTTGCAATTTGTTTCATTTTAAAATTTAAAATTTTACTCATTTTATATTTGAATATTTTATTTTATTTTTATTTAAGAATTAATTAATATAACAGGTTTAATGGCCGTGAAATGATGGATTGGCCTGAAACAAGCCCAATCGGGGCATAGATGGGATGATTTTAAGTAGGATTGTGCAAAAAAAAGACCGAACCGTGAATCGAATAGGACCGAACTTAACCAAACAGAAATTTCAGTTCTTTTATTAAACGGTTCTGTTCGTGGATCGGTTCGATGAAGAGCAAACGGTTTGCGGTTCGGTTAGGAACCTTGAACCGAACCGAACGGTTTTATATATTTTTAAAAAATCTAAACATATTATTTTTACTCTTAATTGTTTCATTAAAAATATTAATTTTTTTTAAATTTGTGACTTAGATATGCATCATTCATGAAAATAAAATTAGATTTGTCATATTATATTTTAATTGTTATGTTATCTACAAATAAGATAGATTTTAGCCTCTAGTATTCCAACTTCTGAATATTTTTTTCCCTTTGTTTTACTAATTAATTTGCTTCTATTATTTAGTTACTTATTGATTTATATAATTGATAAGATGTTAGTAAGAAGTATACAACGAGCTAAATTTTGTGTCTCATATTAAAATAAAGTCTAGTATACCATTATAGTTTAAGATAATTTGAAAAAATAAGACTAGTTAAAATTATAATTTTATAATGGATGAAATTCTTTCATTTCTATAAGTTTTACATATTTATTTGGTAAATAATTAATTTCAAATATTATTGTTTATATTTGCATTAGTGATAAGAAATATGTAATTGAAGATTTTCGATAGAATATGAACTTTTTTAATTTTAAGAATAAAAATGGTTTGAAGCACAAATCGAATCATACCGAATTGTTTTTTTCGGTAAAAGAAAATTACGAACCGAACTGTATGATTGAGTTCAAATTTAAAAGAAAAATCGAACCGTAAAATATGATGCGGTTCGATTTGAGGAGCAAATCGAACTGAACAATACCATACATACTTTTAATTCCAAGCTGCTTCTAATCTGACCCGTGACCTAGTCCTAGACCGGTTCAGACCCGTGGCAAGGCTATTCTTCTAAAGAACTGAACTGTTGCAGAAAAGGAGAATAATTATGAAAGGAGAGACAAAGCCATTCCCAAAAATCGTATTCAGCATTGCGTGGATTTTCACATAATTACCCCACATTACTCCTTTTCTTATCCATCGGTCCTAACACTTTCTTTATCGATCTGATTTTAGAGAATAAATATATCTCGATTTGGTTAGAAAACTTAGGATATTGTCTCCGAGAATCATAGGTTTGTTATATTTTTGGGTAGGAGTTACCTGAAACAATGGGATAATGTTATTTCCAAAGCATGCACCCAATGTCCTATCATATATGACAAGTTAGCAAAATTAATAGTAAAGCCATCAACACAAATGTCTTATTATAAGTTCCCATCATATACGATAGGACCACAACACCAAATATTTGACTAAGAGAAGAGCCATTAATATTAAAATGTCACATAGAAGGAAAGCAAAAATGTCCAGAAAGAAAAAGGAAAAGGAAAAAAAAAAAAAAAAAAAAGAAACAACAACAACAATAAGTTGGGGTGTAAAGAGATCGGATTTTGAATGAATATATCTCTTTCATAATTGGAGATTAAATTATCTCTAACAGAATAAATTCTCCAATAGAAACAAAAGTTTTTATTATTATTATTATTTTTTTTTTAAATTGAAGGGTTGAGGATCTAAATAGAAATAAACAAAGTTTGAAAACTTCAATCATAAAAATAGGTGATTGTTGAGGACCGATTGTGTATCTTTTCCTGACAAAAACAGATGAATTGTAAATACATTCGTTTTATGAGTTCTTAATTCTCATACGTTTGAATTGAGAAATAAAATCCAAATTCTTACATAAAATACTTTAAAATTTTTATTTTACTATTTTACGTATAAATAAAAATAATAAAAAATTAAAAATTACATAAAATTGAGGAAAGAAATTGTAACGTAGAAGTCTAACAGCAACTTTTTTTTTTTTTAATAAAAAAGGTCTAGATACTAAATTTCAAAAATTAATATATAAGCGTAGGTAAAATAAATATAAGAAGAAATTTTTTATAATTTTCTCTTAAAGAGTAACTATTTATACTTACTAGATGTAATGCGATCGATCTATGATATTGCTCCATCATTTCGAGTCGATATCCTCGGATGAATGAGAATTGGAATTCACATCCAATCGACGCGAATCTATAAAACACACAAATGGAGAAAGAGAGGGAGATAGAGAGAGATGGGATTGATGTGAGAAGAGGAGAGAATAACCTGTAAATATAAAAATAATAATAATAAGAGAAGTTTATTTATTTATTTATGTTTGAATTAAGAAGAAAAAAATTAAAAATAAAAATAAAAATAAATCAAATGGAGGAGCGCTTGTTTTGGATCTCTAGACACAGGAGAACCCACAATAACCACGCGTGTGCCTGATGTTTGATTCTTTTGCTTTTAGCTTGGATTTCCACTTTGGCATAAAATATTTCTGTGTGTGAGATAGAGATGGGTTGCTATAATTGCTGAAATGATTATTGAGAAATTTACCTAATCTAAATTTGTAGTCAGTAAGCTATTAGTACTAAGACTCTGGTAATCTAATCATATTAAAAAAAATTTTTTAACAAAATGGACCCGGTTTGATTTTTTTTTTCCATATTATTTATAACATGTATTGTAATTGGAGGAAAAGAAAAAAGGGAAAAAAGTTAGCCATAATCACAGTACAAATACATTAAATTAGTGGAAGGAAGGAAAAATCTTTTTATATGCTGTTTATGGTGCACTAGGCATAATGGTTGGTTGGTTCTTAGAGTTGTTTGGATTTTCTTTATTTACCTTGAAAATTTAATTCGACAAATGAATAAGTAGATTTTTGATACACCTACTTTTAAATTTTAATTATTTCTTTTATTGTTACTATGATATATAGGATAATGGTAATATTTGTTGGAGAATTTCAGCGGTCTTGAAATCAGAATGGTTAAACCAATGATAGGATAATAGAGTCTTCCTATTTGTAGGTATCTCTTTTTACATGTTACACTTTTTTAATGGGAAAGTGTTCTTAGAATAAAGTATATGAGCTCTTACTTACCTTTTATTCTTTAAATAAATTATATGATTCTAATGATAGATATAATCCAATAAACTATTGATAAGAGATGAAAATTTTCCAAACACCAAAATTTTATATAGAGTTTGCTTTTTGGTTGTTGTTAGTGGGAGAAATATGATGACTAGATTGATTAAGTGGCCAGAAAATCTTAGAAAATTTATATGGTTAGAGTGCACATAATCACACACAATTCATTTATCATTCTAACGTAAGCATAAGCACTAAAAAAAGAGTAGCCATTTTTCCCAAGGCTAAAATATATTGTAACTCTAAAAGTTCAGGATGAACAATGTTATAAGCAAGTTAGTAAAAACAATTGAAAAACAAATTGTTATAAAGAAAGGCTATTTAGGACACATATTGTATATTTGGGAGGAAGGCAAAGATTACCTTTTTATAAAAGGAAATAAATACAAAAACATGATTTGTATTTTGTTATTTTTACAAACTAGTAATTTGATTATTTTATTCTTAACAAATACATCATTGTGTTTTGGTACCTTTGTGAATAAGCAATCCGAGTTTTATTCTTAACATATACATGAACTGTGTTTTAAAACTTTTGCAAATAAGTGAGTTAAATATTGAATTTCGACAAATACATTGACCTCTATTTTTTTCACTTAGTGTTAATAATAGATAATGACCTTTTTCACTTTAATTAAATTCATTTAATAATATTATCATCCAATTTAAAAAAATTCCCTTATCTATTATTACTACAAAGTGAAAAAAATACATATTATGTATTTATATAAAATCAAAACTCAGGTCATTTATTTGTAAAAGTATCAAAACATAGGTAATATATTTGTAATCTACCCAATAAATGATAAAGAGAAATAATTATCGAAATGAAATTTAATATGCTTTTTTGTTAGTCTTTGCCATTATTTATGTTGAATTATAGTACAATGATTGCCAAGAAATTTTGTGTTTGCAAAAGTGAATTATTTAAAACAATGCAATTTTAATTTTCATACACTTTTTTTTTTCCTAGTATGAATTAAAATCAAACTTTTTAGATTAATTAGAATATATAAAAGAAGAGATATTTTATCTATATCTGAGAATTCCATGTCATCTTGTTATCCTAAATTGTTAGTTGCAAAAAAAAGTCGACAACGAATATCACTATTTAGACCAATAATGTTACATAGGATATGACTTAAGTGACTCTCATAGGACCTCCTGAGAGATACCTAAATGAAATATGGAATGGATGCGATTTAGGAGTATACATAAAACACACCAGACACAACCAGCTATTTATCTATATTGATGGATTGTACCACGTTGTTTGCAATCAGCGGTCGTTGCTTTGCATGAACAAGAACGTGACAATGAGATCTTCATGAATCTTATGGGTGGATTTCTTGTACTTTGATCCTATGAGCCACGCCGACCCTAAGATATTTGAATACACACCCAAGATCGTGTCACTAAGAAAGTTACCTAGTCTAGGTTTGGTAGTCTAGCATATCTTAGAAAACCACATCAAAAACGATCTACCCATTATCAAGGATATGCCATGTAGGGGTCAATCAAAATATTCATTCATTGATAAAGAAGATGAACCATGGACTGATTCCTTGCTGAGGTGAGCTTGTAACACTTTCTAACCTGGTAAGTTTTGGATGATAACGAGGTTTATAAGGCAAGATATGCCTATAGAATCTCTATGCGTTTGATTGTTTTTATCTTATTCTGATTGTTTTAGTATTCTATTTTTGTTGTTTTCAAATAGATATGGATAAAAAAATAGGCTTTTTTATTCAAAAATAGACCAAACAGATCAAATACAGATAAGATATAGATGAAAATCAAATAATTCAAACGGACCCTCCAACCTTATAATCTATACTCTAATATATAAAGATTTATAAAACAATATCAATAAATAGAGATTCTCCATTAATTATTTTGCAATTGCTTTTGTTTATTATTATCATTTGTAGACTACCTTCTAGAAATTTTTATTTTAGAAAAACTAATACTATTTTATTTCAGAAAAAAACTTAGGAGACCTTTTGCGTATGCTTTTATTTCAAAGTTATATACAAGTATTGCTTATCTTCTAAGGCAGCTAATTAATACAAAAGTCCCTCTAAATTTTTTAATTTTGAAATTTGTCATAATATCTATAATTTTGTTTAATATTACATAAATATGTTTTACATATGATTGTTATAGGGTCTCAACAAATACACATGAACGAATTCTATATATTTTAGAATTTATGATATTAATAAACTACTTTTTTTAATTTCATTTTATAGGTGTTCATAGTGAATATTTGAAATAATATAATTTTACATATTGTATTAATATATATTATTATAAACTTGAAAATTAAGAAAAAGTTATAAGTTTTAAATAGTACTTATAGGTTTTATAGGGTACATGACTCATTTAAGGTATTATAAAGTAGGTTCCAATCACAAAAATTTAATATTGAATGCTGTAGACATCTCATTTTGACATTTTTTGTTAAAATAAATACTTAGTTTAGTATATACATAATTAAAATAATTGAATTTTTGCAAATTACAAATATTAAAGCTAGGAATGAAAATTAGAAAAAAAAATAATAATAATAATGAATCAATTTAATAGAAATAAATATAATAGATGTAATATGGATAATTAATATAGTATAATGTAATTTCGAAAAAAAAAAAAAAAATTCTACTGTTCATCATCTTCCAGCTTTAGCCGCCCGATGGGCCATGTTTGAGAGCTTTTTTGGCTCGGTTTTCGACCCGTTTTTTACAAACCAAGCATGTTTCTTAAAAGTAGGCGCGGAGTAGTTTACATTGGTATAAAATTTAGTTGTTTTCATCAAGAGAAAGGGTTTCAAATTTGAATTCGAAAATGAAAAAAACTCGTTTTTTTAGCTTCCGAGAAAAAGGGAAAATCCGAGATTTTCGTTGTTTAACGTTCAAAATCTAACGGTAATGACAGCTATTTTCATGTTAATGACAACTAATTAATAGTTGTAATTTGTTTTTCGGATTAGAATAAAAAAGCCCTAATTTTAGATCTATAAATAGAGAAGAAAAAAAAAAAACGAAAGGGGAGGACACAAAAACATAAAAGAACCCTCTATTCCTTTCTGCTGCTGAGATACAGCTAAACAAAAACATAGACCACCATTCAATTACCAATCGTTGTTTCCCGATTCAATTCGTCGACATTTACTGGTTTTAGTTTGTGTATGGTGTATCGGTTGGGTCTGTGTTGGTGGAGTTTGCGGCATCAAATTGGATTGATCAACGGCGATCTGAACTTCATTCCCTCCCCACGCCCGCATCTGAGGTTCATCCGTGGAATTGCGTCGTCGTCGGCCGCGCGCATTCATCCTCCTTCACGCGAGAACATTCCAACCTGCAGGTAAGTTCATATTCTCCTCCTAAGTCGTATACTAATAATAATAATAATAATAATAATAATAATAATCATATTATAATATTAAAAAATAAGAAAATAAAAAAATAAGAAAAATGAAAATAATTAGTATATGATTATATTTTCAAAATTTGCTATGAATATATTGTGTTTTAAAAAAAATAAAAATAAAAATTCAAAATATGTTAAATTAGTATTAGTTTGAATTAGTATAGTATAGTCATTATAATTAATTTTTTGTCAATAAATGAAATTGTCTTGTTCTAAAAAATATTAAATTGAAATTTAGGGTTTATTTTTTTATATGATCGATCTTGCTATGATACTTTATAATCCTTGCATCTTTTCTTTGTGATATCGTTTTGTAATATTATGATTTTGTCAAATTTCGAATAATGAGATATTGCAAATATTTGACATACAAATTGTATTGATAACTTGATGAAAATCTTGATTGGCTAAAGTTTGTTTATACCATGATTTTGAAATGATTAAAAGAACCCGATTTCGTTATCAATATGCAATGTAATTAGAAACTTTGCTATAATGTTAATATCATGTATGAAGTTTACCTATGTTATTGAATGTGAGTTCATCTTGTTAACATTGATATCTTTTATTAATGATGATATATTGATTTAATTAATGTGCTTGACAATTGCCATGATATATAATTTTGATCCATTATTCAAAATCTTTTTTATCACTTAGAAAAGTTAATTCTTATAAATTTGTTAAAACATAACTTGATGGTCCCTTTTGCATTAATATAGTAATGATTTTGTTTTTTTGTGATAAAATTGAATTATATATATATATATATATATGTGTCATGTTAGGTATGTGTTCATAGAATTACATTAAGATTTTGTAATTGATAATATACCTATAATCATGCCCTAATCATGAGGAATATATGAATTTTTTTAGTTTTAGGTTTGTGACATTTGAAATTATATAATCATGTATGATGATAGTCATTAATATTCCTTTTATACCATGATATAGTGATGAACTTGATTGAAATAATATTGAATTTTATGATTTCACCATATATGGAACCACATTGAAATCTTGCCCTTCATAATATAATGTCAATGATATATAAATCTTGATTATGCCATGATATTGCTTTGTTGAAATTAGTTTGTTGAATATTGATATTCCCTATAATATTTTTATTCTTGATGATGGTATGATCAATTGATATGCATGATATGTGGTTATGATTTCTTGTTCAAAATTTTTGTCACATAGAAAAATCCGATTTTTCATAAAATTGCTAAAACTTAACTTGATAGATTTAGGGTTCATGTTAAAAGATATGTATATATTTTTCATAAAATCAACAAACTTAGTGAACTTAAAGCGAAAAGATTTCGAAAAATTTTAAAATTAACCAACAAACTAAATTTTTCTAAAAGAACTACGTGTAGTCTGATCCCGATTAGCGGGTACGTAGGCACCTAAACGGGCGACTTAAAATATGTAAAAAATTTATTTTTGTGAAGTTGTTTGATTTTTTAGTTTAGTTTAGAATATATGAATATTGATAGAATTTAATAAGATTTAATTAATTTGAATATTTCGAGTTTTTAGATTATATATGATTATCGATGGAATTTGATTAGTATTTTTGTGCATATTAGACATATGTTTAGTTAATTAGATTTGATATATAGTTTAGATTTTGAAATTAGGGTTTAAAAGAAAGCAATTTAAATATGGAAAGTTAAAGTGGTAACCGTTTAGGTTTTAATAGGTTAGCCCCCGAACTCAAGTTAATTTCTGGTTCTCGTTTTCAAAAAAACGATTTTTTTCGCAGATCAGTAGCAAAACCAAAATCAACCTACCCATTGGTTTTGGTTTATTTTCTCGACTTTAGTCGAGTGGCGACTCCAAAATGTTTTAAAAATTAAAAATTTCCTTTAATTCTTAGTCGAGGATTCGTATTGAATAGGTTAGGGTTTAGTACGAATCGGATTAAAGGAAATCGAAGAAAAAACCAGGCTCGACAAATGCCTTACAATGTAAGGTGGTACGAGTAAGGCTTCATATTTTATTCATTATATACCCACTCTTTGATTCTTTATGTGCCATCTCTATAATAAAATGTGTGGTGGCCAATGTGGCAATATTGCAAGCTACTACCTTGGTTTGAATCTATACACCGCTTTTGTCCCATAAAACTTGAGGTTTGCACACAATATCATGCTAGTTAGAATAAATTAATCAATTATTAATATTTGTACTAATTGTGCTACATGCATTTATTTCATTGTTAAAGTTAACTAATTTAATCTAAATTGACATAGAAAGGAAACTAACTTTAAGCCATATGCTGCAATTAATATAAAATCATTGGAGTTGGCAAGTGGAATTGGGTTAGTTAGGCTTTATATTGACCTCCATAACTATGGGTCAAGCATATAGGTCAACCTAATATACAAGTAGGACTATCAAACGGTTATACACGTGCTTTTTATCATGTAAATATGATTTCGATGTTTGGAGTTTGATTGCATCTTATTTTTTATATCATATATTTCATCTATAGATTTCATGTTAAAATTCTAAATAAAGTAAAACATATCATATCAAAAACCACATCTATGTTTTCTTCAGCTTTAATTTTTAACATCCATGAATAGAAAGAAACAATAAAATCACAAAAACAATCATTGCTCTTCTATGATTCTTAGTTAGCACATTATGAATAATCTTACGAATCTTGAGCTAGTCTCTCCATTGTCTAGTGAGTAAGTACTTAGTGATGAAGAATGTATTTAAAGACATCATCAAGAAACTTAGCAAGAAAAAAGGTTAAAATCTTGTCTTGAAATTGTCATAAATGGAATCATATTAAACTTAAGGGTGATGAAAATTTGAGTAAAGGAAAAGATGGTGGAGGCAGCATCCTTCATAACATTATTGGAAAAATGACATTGTATAATCTTTGGCCTAGCAGTAATGGAAAAATGATATGGTACAGTCCTATAGCCTCCCTTCCCATTATAAATCCATCAAATCCGTTTAACTAATTGCCTTGATTAAGGATTTTATATATTATAAGTTTTATAATTATAAGTGCTAATTGAAATTGATTTGTTAGTAGTTTTGAGTTTGTTTGTTTTGTTCGTATTTCTATCGTTTTTGCTTTATCTTTTTATCGTTTTCAAATAAAATGTTTATCAAAAATAGATGTCGATGAAAAACATACATTTTTACTCATAAATCGATAAAATAGACCAGATACTGATGTGAAATAGATACCAAAACAGATATCGATGAAAAATAGACCCTCCAAACAGACCCTTAATATTAGGGGTGGGCAAAAAAACTGATTGAATTGAGAAACCAAATATAAACCGGAAAACTAAACAAAAAAATATGGTTAACCAGTCAATCGGTTTCTGTTTAGGTTGTGGTTTTAAATTTTTTGGTTTTTGGTTTCGATTTCAGTCTATAGCCACGACAAATCGACGATTAACGGTTAACCGATATCTATAAATAGATAAATATTATATATAATTAATTTTTTTCAAATATAAAAGGCTAAAGATTTGAAACTGTAATGTAATCACTATTCACTAGTCAGTTTACTTTCTACCTCTACGCCTCATTCTTTTTCTTTTGGGTAAATCACTTTCTAATTTCCTTTTCGCCTTCCTCTGCATTTGGTCATCTTCAATAGTTTAATCTTCATCTTCGTTTGGTCGTAACCCTTCCAATATAACCGCTGGACTTTGTCCATATTCAAGTGTCCTATGTTTAGAAATTTCTTTCTTTTTTTTTTTTTCTAGTGCTAATTTTGAGTCTTTTATCTAGTTTAGATCTGTATTATATTTTTACGATACACATATGAGTAGTTATGTTGATTTGTTTGCTTGACAAACATATTGATTTTTTTTTTAACTTAAAACATTTTGATTGAAAAAGATACTAAACAAATGTTAAAAAAATGACTTATATATATATTTTTGATAAAAAAATTTAAATCCTAGTAAAATTGTTAGAAGATTAATATTAACGCCCTAGCATGATTAACATGTAATGTTCTAGGGGTTAAAATATGAATGCAATCTTTTAGAATGGAATGATTAGCAATTTTAAAGATTTCAACAAGGATACTGTAACTAGAGGTGGGCACGGATCGGTTTGGTTCGGTTTTTCCTAAAACCAAACCAAATCATAATTTACGGTTTGGTTTTTTTTTTCATATCAAACCAAACCATTAAGTAACGGTTTGGTTCGGATTATAAATTTTTTAAACCATTAAATAACGGTTTGGTTCGGTTTGGATTACGGTTTAAATCAAAATTCTAACTAAAAATTTTTCTTGTTTTAGTTTTTTTATATTTGTGTAGATTCTTAAATATTTATATCATTTTACAAAGTTGATATTATAAACCACTATAAAATACTTTATAAATTGATCATACTTTTAATCTATAGTTCTCTATAAAATCAATTATCCACCAATAAAATACATTCACTAACCGATACATAGTAAGTAATAATTTATGATTTTTAATATAATCATCATGTCAATTATCTACCAATAATTTAGCTAAAATAAAAAATCATCTATCAACAAAATTCATCAATGAATAAAATGATCAGCAGACAAAATATATTAAATAATTAATACATAATAAAAATTTATAACTGAATAAATAAATTTCATATGTTACAAAGTTAAAAGCTATTAAAAAAAATAATAGTTCATTATCAACAAAAAATTACATATCATGAGCTGAAAAAAAATTTTAAAAAGGACAAGTTGACTTTTATATTCACCAAATAATACATATCAAATGAAATCATATAAACATATAGTAAAATATTATTATATTTTTATAAAACGGTTTGGTTTGGTTTTACGGATTGGTTTGGTTTACCTTCCAAACCAAACCATAAATTTACGGATTGGTTCGGATTTGAAAATTTTCAAACCAAACCATGAAAAAAACCATATTTTCGATTTGGTTTGGTTCAGTTACGGATTGGTTTGGTTCGATCGGTTTTTTTGCCCACCCCTACTGTAAACGCTTAATTTAATTAGGCATTACCGCCATGTATAATACTTTATGTATTATACGCTCAGGCTTCCTTGAATGATATGCTTAATTTGACATTGCTAATCGATTTTAATTAATGAAATCATTTGTTTAGATTTCTAAAACAACGAACTTAGTTGCAGAAAAATCAAACCTTACAAAACACATAATAAAGGTTAGCACTCCCAACAGAGCGGACCAACTTTGTAAGAAACAAAATTTTATAAAATCATTTGACAATTTACTCTCAAGAGTAGATCAATTTTCTCAAGAATAAAGCTTTTAAAGATATTACAAAACTTATAGGCTTCTTGACTAAGCCCTTAAAAGAATAATACAAACTTAAAATATAAATCCAGCTTTTAAACAAAACAGAAAACAAATATAAATGAAAATCCACGGTCCTAACTCACCTTACTCATCCAACATCGCCCAAAACCCATGCCAAGCATCATCAACAATAACTCCATCATCAACAACATCATTATCTTCATTAATACAACATCATTATCATCCCATCATCAACATCAACACCATTACCATCACATCACATTTATCTGTATCATCATCAAAATCATCAATCATCAAATCAAGACTTGGAAAAAAAAAGAACAACAACAACAACAATGAGCCAAAGCTTGGTACACAATAACAAAATAACACACGAAGTGGCACACAAGCTCGCTAAATGCAATGTAACAACAACAGGTTATTATCCTTACTTTAAGTTACACAAATCAACACTAGAGCATCCATACCCCGAAGCAATCCTGAAAACGATTTACCATCCCTGGCCCACCACCGCAGAGGGAGTGCATCGGTAGCCTCCACAGGCGACTACCCCAGGGTAAGAATTTTGAGGTCCTGAGTAACCGTAGCTGCTCAGGAGGTTGATATAAGTAGCTTGAATACTTATATCTCCGACATAATCATTAAAAAAAATAATCTCATCTAGGATTTATAGCCGTTACTCAACTTTACTTAACTTAATTAATAACATCATCTAGTTCAATCGTCCCCATAAAACATGAACTAAATCATATTATATCATTTTAAAAATAAGCGAATGTTACACTGATACCATGCATCTTATCAATTACCCACCGAGTTACCTATGAATGTCATTGCATCATGATGGTAGTGGTCTAAGTACCTAAACTACCGTGCTCGCTTGGATAAGATTGCCACTCCTTGAACCGGATTCAATGGCACACATACAAACAACACTCATTGATTATTAAGCTATCTTTAAGTTTTAATCCATTTTAAAATGTATATCCTAACAATTATTATACAAGTTACTACGTACCTTATATTTTGAAGTCTAATAAGAAATAGAAGGTAGATCAGAATCTAGCCCAAAAAATAAACAAGCTATAGATTCAAGAATTAAACTCATATAAGCAATTATACTCATTATTCACTTATCTCAAACTTTTATTAAAATCCTATTTGATAAGACATTAATTAGGAACCCTGCCATGGCTGTGAAGATTGTCCGCCAAAATACGATAGTTCTCATTTGTCTATCAAATTATTTCTTTTTTCTTTATTTATAGTCTCTTATTACAAAAGCATCGACCAAGCATTCATATTCAAAAACATGCATTTCCTAAGCAAACACGCATTTGAAACAACATATTCCCCATATAATTCTTAGTTTATCCTAACATATTATTCCAATCCAATTATTAGCTATTAAACCCATTTTAACTTAATGCTAACCAAATTGATTAGTATTAATAATTAAATTCAATTACTAAGCCAAGAAGATTAAACTTAATTAATCTAATTCATTTTAGCTCATTGAAGTTCATTAAGCCATGTTGAACTTAGGATTATTAGTTAAGTTCATTTTATGTCTAACTTCTGTATTTAATTCAATTATTTATTGAATATATTAATTCACTAAACTCATCCTTAATTATATCAATTAACTATCATTTATTTATTTTATTTTAGAAAAAAAGATTCATTTTATACTTAACTACAAACACTTAATAATCAAACACAAGTTTTCAACTTTGTTTGAATGTAAAATAACTTGAAACAAATAAATTTAGGCCTTGATACTTTTAGAATTTGTAAAAACTTGAAACATGAAAGTTGTAGTCTCTTTTTAAGTTTCCTGTAGCATTTTAGATCACTTTAATCCGAGTTTAAATGAAAAAGTTATGATTAAAATATGCAACAACATCACAACGTGGAAATTTAAGGCCGGCAGTATAAAAAAGAAGGCTGGCGGCATACAGGACCTAGAAAATTTTACACGAACTCAGAAAATAAAATGCCCTTCCATACACCCCTGTTTAGTTCCAGACTTCATCCCAGACGCTACAACAGCCCTCCAAATGCCCCCATTTCTATTCCCCCCCTATTATACACGCCCTTCCTTGTTCCTTCTTACATAATTTTATCAACTTATAATATCATCTTCAATCAAACATCATCTAAACATCATACAAGCTAGTTTTCATTACCTCTAGCACTTCTATGCTCATTCCACTTTATCAAACCCTATATCCACTATTCATCATCTTCTCCAATAATGTATTATAGACAACTCATTTTTACCCATTTAAGGCTTTAATTTATAGTAAAAATTAATATTATGTTAAGCCCGCAGATTATTACAAATATTAAAAAAATTAAAAAATGAAGAAAAAAAATAAAGAGAGAGAGAGAGAGAATTAGTAAGAAAAAAGAGGAAAAAAATATAAATAAATAATAATAATTTTATAAAAATATTTTGGGCTTGATATGATACTAGTTTTTATTATAAATTTATTTTGGAATTAATTAAATTAGGTTTATTTATTAAATCTAATATTTTTTGAAAGCCTTAAATATAATTTTTATACAAAATATGTTAAGGCACAGGCCAAATGACCTGTTGGTAAAATGCACGCAAAACACAGAGAAGACCCAAGATCGAATCATGTGGCCAATGCGCGTTGTCTTCCTCATTGGTGAAGACCAGTTTTTCACGTGATATGGCCTATTTTCAACACCAATTTTGGCCAAATTTGCTTTTTTTTTTTTTGCCAAATCAATATGGGGACCTGAAAGAGGACTAGGAATACTACAAGTCTGAGTCAAAGTTTGGTTTCAAAAATCAAATTTTGGTACATGAATTTGAGATTGAAAATTGACGAGCATGTGTTTTTTGTCACAATTTCCAAGTTCAAAGATTCAATTAATTTTGACAATTTGAACTTCCAAGATCACGAATTAAGCTTGATTAATCACAACTAACTCTTTTCCAAGATCATTTACACTCAAAAATCACAAAAACGTAATCAATCAAAGCTTGGGACCCAAATTCGCGTGTGAGCATGTTCTTCGAATTCAATGAATTTCCCACCAAATTTGACCTCCAGTTAGTATAAATAGGGGTCGAATTCATCATTCTTGGCATTCACAACTCCAGAAATCACCAAGAAACTCCCGGAATAGCTTGAATCAAAGATCAGAGATCTTAGATCGAATTCAAAATTTTCGAACTCATTAGGATTAGATAGTTTTCGAGGAAATTAGGTGTTATAGCAAGCTTTAGGAGTTCTTGATCCACCTTTTAAAAGCTTTGGATCAATCTTAGAAGTTCAATCACCATTTTCACGAAGAACCACCGTTGGCCGCCACCTTCGAAGCTTCAAATCACCACTTCCGGTCAATCTCAATCCACCACCACCATGAAAGTGTTTGTTATCCCCAAATCTATCAGTTTCGCAAGCTTAGTCGTCTTAAACCACCAAAGTTGGTGGTTTTCGAAATTTCCAACCAAACTCGGCGCTCCTCCGATGGGTTGCTCCGATTGGACTCCAAAATCCGACCTGAGCCGACTTAGAATCTAGTAGCTCCAACCCGACTCCAATATCTAAGTAAGTTATGTTATATTATATTATATTTATATTATTATTATAAATAATAAAAAATAGAAAAAGAAGAAAAATGATAAAAAAATTTAAATATGGAATTTATACAGTATTTTTTCTTTTTAAAAAAATAAATAAAAACAATAAAAAAGGAAATATGCATGGAAAAGGTTTTGTCACTTAGAAATTTTTTTTTCAATACAAATAAATTTGATAGCTTATAGGCTCATATTGAAAAATTATTGATTTTCTAAAGATCTAAAAAAATCAAGAAACTTAAAATGAAAAGAATTCTAATCTCTAAAATTAACCAACAAATTAAAATTTTACAAAAACAGCTATGTTCTTCTGATCCCAATTAGCGAGTACGTAGGCACCTTCGGGGCGACTTAAAATCTAAAAAAAATTATTTTTGTTCCACTATATTTTGTAAATTTCAAATTATTAATTTATTTGTAAATATAGATGATTTTTTCATTAATTTATAAATAAAATTGTAAATATAGAAATCCATAAAATTTAATTTATTTGTTGTTTTATTTTTTTGAGCATTAAAAGGATAAATTTTAAATTATGAATTTTTAAGTGGTAATCATATGGTTTTAATAGGATAGCTCCCGAACTCAAAATTTCTGGTTTATAAAGTTTGGTTTTAAATAAATTTTTTTTTTACAGACTAGTAGTTAAGTTAGGATCAACCAACCCATTGGTTTTAACTTATATTTTTTTTTCAGATTTTGATTGGGTGATGACGCTAAAATGTTTTTCAAAAATCAAATTTCTTCTAATTCTTAGTCGATGGTTTGTATTAAATGGGTTTGGGTTGATATGAATCGGATTAAAAGAAATTAAACTAGAAATGAAAAATGCAGGCTCAACATGTATGAACCACATATATCTATCATGCATATATCAACTTCATCACAATTTCTACTTAAATCTAAGTTCAATATATCATATACAACACCTATCTTTAGCAAAAGCATGCACTTGATTTTCTTCTTCTTCTTCTTCTTCTTCTTGTTCAAAGTTGATTTCCTTCTCTCATCTCCTTTTCTAACTTGATTTCTTTTTTGAGCCTTCTTGAAATTGAGATTTAATAGAGATAAACGAGAGAAAAGAGAAGGAAGGGAAGAGAAAGAAAAGAGGGAGAGAGAGAAAACGAAAATGGAAAAGGAAAACAGAGAAAAAGGAAAGTAGGGAATGAAAAAGAAAAGAAAAAGATAAAGATAAAATTACAATTTTTGAGAATAAAGGTATTGGGCTTAGAACCTTTAAATCAATATTTTTAGTTCTAGAAATATTTAGAAAATGATTTCAAAATCAATAGGTTAGAAATTAAGAACTTAAAGTAAGAACTTAATTTAGAAACTTAGTTTAAATCAAATTGATTTTAATTTGAGTTAGAGTTTAAGAACTGATATTTTTATACAAGCAGATGAACTCAAATTTTATGAGGATTAAGGAATTGAAATTTAGGCTAAAGTTTAAAGGTTTAGGAATCTACTAAACATTTTAATAACATGTTTAGGGGTCAATGACTAGAAATCTCAAATTTAAACTTAATTTATTACTAATATAATTATGTCAATTTCTCTAATTATTTCATATAATTCATTTAACTTATTTAATCTATTTAAACTCAATTTCTAACTTAGGTAAATGTTTGGGGTATTTCAGATACCGCATAACATATTACAGAAATGATAAATCTTCTCACAAACTACAGCTACCAATCTGCTCACTCCTGCCAGATTATTTTATATTTTATTAAGATATTACGCTAACCGATTAAAAATTGAAAATATTAAATCAGAAAAATGGTTAATTATTAAGATAGTTAACTATTAACAATGGGTCGGTTTAGGTTTGGTATTTAAAATAACTTATTATAATAGTTAGGTTAAAAAAATGAGTTCATGGATTGGTTAACCAGTCCATGCCCACCCTTACTTAATATGGTCATCTTCTAATGCGATATAATGAGCACATATGAAATGATATCTCTTGGGCAAAAGTTGTGTTGAAGGAAACACAGAACGAGCTTAAGCATACTTAGAGGGAATAAAATAGTGTGGTTATCTGGTTTTTAAGAAAAGGCTATGCAGTTTTAGTTTTCTTTCTCCCATTTCTACTCTTTACATTTCAGAGCTTCAACTAGATGTAGGTTAAAAAGAATTTTGTAACAATATGCTTGCAGCTAGCCACTTGGTATGCATTCTTTGGAGCAGGTGCTTGTGATCTATTCAGCATTCTTTTGGAAGATATGACAGTAGTTTCTTTTACTACAATGTGCTCTGTGTAGCCTAAGTCGTTTTTGTTGTTTCTGTTTCCTTCCCTTCAATAAAAAAGAAAGGAATTTTGTAACAAAAATGACACATATTGGGAAATTTTTATTTTGTTTCTTACTAATTATTTTTATTTTCCATGGGTATTTTCTTGTTGTATAAATCTATTGGTGTTGAGTGTTTTATACAACATATTTACTTATATAGGATATTAAATATGTTTATGTTCATATTCACTTCATTAAAGCTAAATTAGTTCTAAATTGAGAAACAACAAGAATAGCGAAAAGAAAATGAGGAAATTAAGTTAAATCTACTAAAAAAGTTACATTAATTTCAAAAGATTCTTTTTTATTTTAGATTTGTTTGATCTTGAATAATCTTAACAACTCTTTTTTTTAGTCAGGCCATAATGCTTCATTTGGGAACTTTTATGTATGTTTTTGTTAAAGGAATTTCCAAATTCATCCTTTAAACTTTTAAAATGTGTTTTTTGACCCCTTAAATTTTCAAAAATTAGCACAGTTGAAGACAATTAATATTTTCTATGAACTTAGATGAGAGGAGGGTAAATCCCCACATAGATGAAAGTTTAAGGAAAGATTTCATGCATATGCAAAAGTTTGAGGGGGTATTTTGCAACTCATTTTGTATTGTTTTAATAAAAAATGTAACATTTTTTTAATTGTACCAATTTTTTAAAGTTTAAAGAATCAAAAAGTTTACTTTAAAAGTTCAAGAATGAATTCGCACATAAGTGAAAATGTAGGAGGTGAATTTGCAATTTTCCCCTTTTTAATTACATAATAACCAACATGCTTGGCCAACATGGTAAAGAGGTGTGAGGATGAATGTTTGAGATTTTATCTAGTATATCAATAGGTTTCAATCCTTCTTTCTTAAAAGCTTTTTCTATCTCTTATCATTATTATTTTTTAAATGTTTTTCGTTGACATTTATGGAAAATAAAACAATTGAAGGTGTCATTATATAGAAAAAAAAAAGATAATGCATACTTTGTATATTTAAAAATAGTTATTAATTTGTGGAATCATGCAAGGATTCAAAAGGCGGCCTTCATTACAGTGAACTAAATTTGGTTTTATATTCAATAAGATTTTTATATTTGCATGTATTAAACTAATTATTGAATGTTATTTGTAAGGCCATAATTTAGGTTTATAATCCACTATTAAATCACAATTATTAATATTTCTATCTCCAAATCACACATATAGATTAGGTGCCACCACATATGTAAACATATAAAGTAGCAAAATTAGTGCAACACTAAAAATTTCACTTGCCATAACTAGAGATAGCTCGTAAGAGAGTCCATCAAGCATACTATAAGCCATACACACGTAAAGAAATCAGTTCTAGACCTTAAACTAGCAACCTGATACGCATGTACTTATAGTATAGTGAAGCAAACATAAGATATCTCTGTCTTTAGGCAATAAAAGGAAAAAAAAAAAAACTAGTCTATTTATTAGTTGGATAATCATTTATACTAGTGTTATCCCTAAAATCCACCACTATGTCGTAACTAAAAAGATAAAATACAACGAGAGTACCACTTCAACTTGAAAAAGAAGAAAAGAGTGAGTCGAAACCTTGTTTGGAACTACCATAAACACAAAAGCATGAGCAAAGATCAATACATCTACAGGTGAATATATAACTAATGCAACAATCAGTCATTTGATATCTTTGAATTTAAGTCCATCAAATAGTGCAAGGATATCTTAATATCCCAATCAAACATATATATATATATATATATATATGATATTAGGAACCCTCCAACATCTATCAATCCATGAGTCCAAAACTTAGATCTAACTATAGAAACTTTCAAATACCACTCCATGTAAAGATAGCATCACATGTCGTGCTAGGAACATCGGTACTCTTGGTCTAGCAACCATAGCTAAGCACGAGCAACTTGAAATTTTATAGTCAAATTTATAAGGTAATATACGTTCATGGAAAATATATCAATTCGAAACACTAGAATCTTCTAACCTAAATTATATAACAATTAAGATATTTATAATCGTTTATACTTCTAAACTCAATTTTTTGTCTACACTTTTATAGTTGTTGGTCTTATCCTACTATTAGTGTTTTAAGGAAATACACTGTATAGCTTTTGAATGATAATTTAGAGATTGCCTTTATAGTATCTAGTTTTTTAAGATCTTAGAATAAAATTGTCTTAGAGGAAGGTTTTAAATGAATTTCAATTACTTTGAGAAGGAAAAAGGCGAAATTAAAGAAATTCCTAAGTGTATGGCTAGTACATGATTATGCAAAAAGGTCATGTATGTCCTAGAAACTAAACACAACCTATGCTTGGGATCATGCAAGTAGTTGTGCGATTCTCAAAATCTTTACATGATCTATGCATAGGCTGGTGCAAATGGTTGTGTGACTTTATAAATGGTATACACAACCTATGCATGCGTCATGCAGATGGTTATGTATAACCAGAAAATCCTCTTTCATGAATTTTGTAACTTGTGAGGCTAAACACATGATCTTATAAGTCATCCATTGATTGTGTTGGCCTAGAATTCCCATATTCATAAGTTTTTCTTAAACCTAAAAGCATTTCCAACCCCTTTTCATTCACATTCCACATCCCATCATCATTTTTAAACATATATCTACACATTTCTAATAAAGTCAACACTCAAAGATTAAATTCATATTAAAACTGCATTACTTTCTTGTAGTTTTTTAATCTTTTCTTCTTTTTTCAATGTCCTAAACCCTCACCTCTCAAGAAATCTCTGCAAAAACTCATTGGTTTCTTTGTGGAGCGTCGCTCTTAACAACAAAATGTTAATATTTCATTGCCCATGTGTTTACCTTATTGAAAATGGTAAGAAAAGAAAAAGGAACTTCACTTATCATGGGAATTTGTTTGAGATTCGTCAAAGTTGTAAAAGATAATTGAGATGAATGGGATGGAATTGATGTAACTTAAAGGAAAAAGATGAAAGGCATTTACTCATCGGGTTTAAAATACATTCTTAACTAACATATCTTTTAAAATTATATATTTGGACAAAATTTTCCATATTTTTAAAATATAATATTACCCTTCTACCCCTCCTTATGTTATTTGTTTAGATTATTCCATTATTTATATTCGATTATTTGAGTTTGTATCATATGTTTAATTGTTTTTATTAAATAATTTGAATTGGTTTGGTTGTACTTTCATTATATATCTTTATTTGCTTATGGGAATTTCAATATTATCTAGTTTTATGACCTTTATTCAGTTTAAATTTAATGTCCATCTCTAGATGTTTAGAAAAACATTTTTTATTAAAAATATTATACATATAATATAACAAAAAGTCAGTGACTTCTTTTCACTAGTATTTTTGTAGGGAATGTATTGAAGTTTATGGAATGATTTGAAACATTAAAAAATATTTATAAAATGTACCCACATTACCATTAAAGTTTGGGGGGAATCATTTATAATTTTTTATTTTATGATGAGCCAAACATTAACAGTAATAAATGGGACCAGGCAGATGTAAAAGAAAAAAATGCAAAAAAGATTGTAGATTCCGTTTTTTTCTAAATAATTCTTTAACAAAAATCGTGATGCCTTACAAGCTAGTAAAAAACCATTCATGCTTTACCAACCATTAAAGGAATTCTATTGCCATAACATTTTCCGGTAAATGTAAATGTAATTATTCCTCACATATTGGGGCAAAGCTCCAAATTTTTGTAATTAGGTTTAATTTTTTTTCCCTTGAAAGTCCTTATATTTGCCGCTTTATTTTCTGTTACACTAGTTTATTTATTGATTTATTTTTTCTGCCGGCAATATAGTTTGTGAATGTCTTCTAAATTCTTCATTTTTAACATATTTACAATTATCCTAATAATTATGGTTTTATTTATTTTGGGTAAATGTGTCACATTTGATATCTGGACTTCACCTTGTGCATTTAATAATTAAAGTTTAAAAGTGTCTATTGTTTATAATAATTAATTGAGCTAATTGATTGTAAAAATTAGTATAATTATGTAGTTAATTGCAAAATTTGATAATGTTTAGATGGTTAATTGTAAAAATAAGAATATTTTAGGTATCAAATTTATATTATTAAAATTAAGATATTTATTGTAAAAATGGATAAAATTCAAGTATCAAATACGAGTATACAACAATTACCCATTTATTTTTCTTTATAATTGACTTTTACGTTCTATATACATCCTACGAATATTCTCTAAAGTTTCACCAATTTCCCTTAGCTCTTGTAATCTTTATTTATTTATTTTTTAGCTTTATGTCTATTAGTCTATATACATCATAAACATCTACAAAGCCATAGCATTTTGACGGGCCTATCTCGTGTTGGTACAACCATGGGAACCTAAAAACTACATTACCCATACATTCTTTTGTGGCCAGCTTCTTTGGGCTGCAACATTTTCAACCGGAATCAGAATATATTGTACGTGCGGGACTTATTGCCAGGCCCAAGAAAAACACATTGGACTTTTTAATAGGGTTTTCAGCTAAACAACTTATCAACAACTTTAGTAGGCTAGCTCCCCAATCTCTGAAGAGTACCGGGTTCAATCCTCCTTACAATAACTAAAAAAAAAAAAAACTTAGTGTTTTGCTAACTTGTTTGGCTCCCTATGTTGTCACTCTCATTTTCAATTAATTTTTATCCCGCATCTGAATATGATGGATAAGGATAAATTTGGAATTAGGAATTCGGGATAGTAAATAATTATTCTCAACTAAACTAGATCGTTATTTCTATTATTTATTGTAGGCAATTAACGTTTTCTACATATTTCTATAAGTAATGAATGCATTTTATTTTCTTTATAATTCAAACAGAAAATAGAAATTTTCAAATGATTGAAATAGTGGACATTGTTACTTGTGAAAAATACATAAAACATCATTTAATCAATGATAGAGAGAAAGAGATCTGCAAAGACGAAGAAGAAAACCATCTGTAATTTTCTTGTGAGGAAGTATGAGTAAAGCATTTGGATTTACTGTTAACATCTATTTATATGCTGTTATAGTAGTACAAAATATCACCTACGGTAGACTATACAAGAGCTAGAATACAAATAAATAAAAACCATCCACGTGTACATATGTTCACATCCCATCCCCCCCTTTTAAGGTGGAGTCTCCCAAAGACCCAACTTGAACAAACTGTAGCGCAATTGTGCTCCAGGAATAGGCTTATTCATCAAATCTGCAAGTTGATGTTTGGAAGAAACATGAATTTTACGTAGAAAACCTGACTGTATATGATCACGAAGGAAGTATACGTCTATGTCAATATGCTTAGTCCTCCTATGCATACAAGGATTGGCAGCAATGAGTTATGCAGAA
The DNA here is from genome assembly GCA_024138025.1 of Combretum micranthum. Taxonomy (NCBI): domain Eukaryota; kingdom Viridiplantae; phylum Streptophyta; class Magnoliopsida; order Myrtales; family Combretaceae; genus Combretum; species Combretum micranthum. Next base: position 358,097 of record JAMXBD010000379.1, read on the forward strand.
TGATTATTACAACAAAAAATAACTGGTAAATCAACCAAAACACCCAAATCATGAAGGATATAACGAATCCAAAGAATTTCCTTTATTGAAACTGACAAACTCTGATATTCAGCCTCAATAGTAGATGTTGAAATTATCAGTTGTTTTTTGGTTTTCCGAGATATCAAAGCATCACCAAGAAATATACAATAACCACTCAAAGATTTTCTATCTAAAGAACAAGAACCTCATTCTACATCACAGTAGCCTAACAACTTTAAGGAATTGTTAGATGAGTAAAACAAACCAAGTGAAGATGACCTTTTGAGATAGTTAAGCACTTAAAACAAAACATCTAAATGTGAAGTCCTTGGATTAGATACAAATTGAGACAAAACATGAATTGTATAGCTCAAATGGGGACGTGTAAGCATCAAATATAGTAACTTACCCACCATTCGCAAATAGAAAATTGGTGGAGACAAAAAATGATAATCAATTTTATTGAGAGATAACCTGGGAGGTAAAGGACAAACAATTGGTTTAGCACCTCTTAACCCTACCTTAGTCAAAATATCAAGTATATACTTCCATTGTAAAATCAAAAGATCTACATTAGTGCGATACAATCCTAACACCCGAAAAAAAAAAAGGGCTAAACAAAGGTCCTTAATGGTAAATTTTGAATTCAAACCAGCCTTAAGAACTACAATTAAAGCCTTAGAATTTCCTATCAAGACAAGGTTATCCATGTATAATAATGCGATAATAAAATCAAAATTTGTTCATCTAGTGAAAGTGAATAATTACTCTTTGATTGCTAAAATCTTTGAGAAATGAGATAGTAAGATATCTCAAAATTCTATCGATGAGATGCCTGCTTTAAACCATAAAGGGATTGCATGAGTTTACATACAAAATTACATCAGCTCTGGTGGAAGCATATAATGTCTTAATCAACGTAACCATGTCAAAACACATTGTTTACGTAAACTTGAAATATAGGCCAATTTGAAGCAATACCTACAGCTAACACAATATGTACATTACTTAGTTTGGCATCAAGAGAAAAAGTCTCATGAAAATCAATTCCCTTAATTTGGTTATAACCCTTTGCATCCAATCTAGCCTTGTATCTATCAACACTACCATTAGGTCTAAATTTAACTTTATACACCCATTTAGACCCAATTGGTTTCTTCCCATTTAGAAAGTATTGTTACTTTCTAAAGCATCAAGCTCATTTTGCATGGCTTTTCTCCATTCCTCTTGCTATAATCTTTGGAATAAGAATTTGGCTCTTGGACTATCAACACATTAGCAAAGGACAAAACAAAATCTGTAAGGTAACTGGTAAAGGATGTCGAAGTGGAAAAAAAAAAATTAAGTATTTGATTTAGTGGTCAAACCCAACAATAAATCATAATTAACACATGAAGGACCACTAGCGATATGATGCACATTTTCATGAAGCCAAGTATGAACTTTCTTTTCTCTAGTTGACTTTCTCAAAGTTTGAACAACAACATTTTGCAGAGCACAAACAACAATAGGAACAGAAACTGACTTCTCAATAGGAACATGAATAAAATTTGAATCATCACAAAAAGTAATGAACTGTGTATTATTTTGTTTTGGTATCTTAGATAAAATAATAGCAGAGTTGACATGAAAAGGAAAAATGCTCTCATGAAAAATAGCATCTCTACTTATGAACATTTTATGTGTAATAGGATCTAGTAACCTATAATTTTTTAATCCTTAACAATAACCTAAGAAAACACAATGAGTTCCTCTTGGATCAAGTTTGTCCTTATGAGAAAAATGTGTAATAGCATAACAAAGATACCCTTATAGTATGCAAGTAAGAAAAATCTAGTACTTTGCCAAATAACATCTCAAAAGGAGATTTACCATGAAGACTTGATAAAGGCATTTTATTAATAAGAAAGTAGCTATGAGAATACATTCACTCCAAAACTCTTTAGAAAAATTTGCTTGCAAAGGAAGGATCTAGAAATATCAATTAAATGCCAAAATTTCCTTTCAACTCTGCCATTTTGTTAGGGTGTGTATATCATAGTCCGTTGATGAATGATCCCTAGACTATATAGCAGATTTTTACATTGAGAAGAAACAAAACCAGTCGCATTATCTGTCCAAACAATGTTGGGTGATCTAGAAAATTGATTTTTAACATAGCTAAAAAGTTTATCTAGAAGAGTAGATATTTGAAACTTTTGACTTAACAAATAAGTCCAAGTAGAATGTGTATGATCATCTATAATAGCAACAAAATAACTTTCCCCTATGATAGAAACAATATAATATGGACCTAAGATCAATGTGCAACAATTCAAAAGCAAAACTAGATTGACATTCACTTCTTGAAAATGGTAATCGATGAAGTTTAGCTTCATGTCAAATAGTACACAAGAAATTATCAAAACTAAGATGCTTGTACAAATCCATTTGCCTCATTTTGAACAAAGGTACATGACTAAGACATCTATAAAACAAAAGTGTTTCATTAGATTTTATTACAACCTAAATCTTTACAAGAAGTATTAACTAGAGACTAACTAACTAGAGAGGAGACATTCATGTTTTCTTTAGACTTGAAGAGATAAAGACCTTGAATAGCTTGTGCATTACCAACAACATCACTAGTATTCGTGTCTTGAAAAGAGCATTTGGTATGATAAAATATCGTTACCAAGTTGTAATCATGTAAGAATATGTTGATAGAAAGAAGATTATGTTTGAATGAAGGCACAAGAAATACATGATGTAATGTTATGTGTGTGCTTATAGTGACTGAACTTACTATATCAACGGTAACCATGTTGCCATGCATTTATTGAATAAAATGGAAGGGAAGTGGGTCATATGTTCCATTACTTTTGTGTCAATTATCCAGTATGCTAAACAATCATCCAAAGAATTCAAGCATAAGGAAACACAAGTACCTACAAATTCCACTATATTAGCAACTGCTTTTGTTGACTCTGCTTCCTTTAATTTCATCATTTTCATCAACTAATCACAAAATGCTTCCATAACATGCTCTAGTGGAGTATTAGCCACAAAAGTACTTTTATTCACATAACAATTCAAAACTGATGGAGATTTATCCTCTCAATCCTTTGTCCTTTGAACCAATTGAGATATTTGACGATTTGGCAACAATTATCTACGCTATGATCTTCACTTTTGCAGTATTTGCAAACAATGCGCCAAACATTAGCTTTGATTTTCCTTTTATCTCCTATATTTTTATATCCATTATTTTCCTTCATAGAAACAAAGGCAACCATATTAGTATATTCCACTTTCTTTGCTTCTCCATTTGTTATACAAGGTAAAAGCACGATTCACTTTTGGTAAAGGTTCCATAGACAAAATATGATTCCTCATACAATCATAAGCTTCATTTAATCCCATTAAGAACTGTATCAAACAAATTTGTGACTCATACCCTAGCAATCAGCACTTTAACTCACAAGTACAATACTCTAGTCTTCCATAATTACAACTAGGTATTGTATTCAAAGCATTAAGCTCGCCCCAATACGTTTTCAATCAATTATAATGCAAGCCAATTAACTGATTCCTTGTCGTATATTGCTAATTTTATGTTACAATTGAAAAATCAGTGGACCACAAGCTTGTCCGTATTGTTCACAAAGTTCTTTCTAATGACTAGCAGCTAAATTAGTATATATGAAGTTTTGAGCTAAATCACTTGTCATAAACTTGAGTAACCAACATCTAACCATGTAAACATACCTAGTCCACCTAATAAAATCATCAATATTTTAATTAGGTTTAGGTATGCTACCATCCACAAACTCTAATTTCAATTTAGCATGAAGTCCTAAACGAATTGCACTACTCCAAGCAAGGAAATTAGTTCCATTGAACTTCAAACTACCTATTTCCATACGAAGATTGTCTGCTTCATAAAGATACAAAGGATCATTCTCATTTTTTATACTATAGCTAATCTTAACTCTCGAGTATTTGATTCAATGATATAAGAGATAATCAATAAAAAGAACATTTAGAGAATGTACCTGATGTGATACCATGTGAAAAATACGCAAAAGATCATTTAATTAATGATAAAGAGAAAGAGATCTACGAAGACAAAGAAGAAAACCATCTGTAATTTTCTTATGATGAAGTAAGAGTAAAGTACTTGGATCTACTATTTACATACGTTTCCTAGCTATTTATATATTGTTTCAACTAGTACAAAATATCACCAACAGTAGATTATACAAGAGCTAAAATACAAATAAAGAAGAATCATCCACATGTACATATGTTCATGTTGCTAGATTAATAATCACGCATTATGTCATGAAAAGATATAATAATTGTAAGCTTAATTTATACCAAAGAAACAATCTATAATGTCAAAAATCATGTTCAAGTGTTTTTTAACGTTTGGGTTAAGCTTTTCATCCAGAGTTGGCCTGTCTGGTTGGTATCTTAATTGACTCGATTGCGTAGAACTAATGAAGGCTCCTCATTTTCACAAAAAAGAATAAATAAATAAATAAATTGGATTAAAAAGGCCATAAAATTGAATGTATATATATTTATATACATTAATGTTTGAACGGTTCATAAGTACATGATCCAAAAGTTGTGATTCGTTGGTTCAGAATTAGCATGAGAGGATCCAATCTTGATAATCCGAACTAAGGATGGGGTTTTGGACTTAGTTAACCCTAACGGGATCATGACCCATTGTCCTAACCATTATAAGGTGTGTGTTGTCTAGGGCATGAGGGGCATGATGAATTGATGTCATCCTCACCTTCATCCGCTCACTATCGGCATACTGGCTTCCAAACTCAACGATGGTAACTAAACACGAGGGTAGTGCTTGATGCGGGACTTAAACCAGTACTTTATGGCACAAACTAATGACAGCCACACACTATCGGTGTCATCATATCATGACCCCTTTTCCCAACTATTGTAGCACGTGTCATGTAGGGCGTAAGGGGTATGATGTCTAGACATCATCCTCACCTTCCTCTGGCTTATCATCGTGAGTCTGTGCAAGCTTCTAAACTTAACGATGGCAACAAAACACGAGGGCAACGCTCAATGTGAGACTTAAACCAATACCTTATGGCACGAATTGACGATAGCCATGCACTACTTGTGTCATCGTATCTTTAGAACCATCAATTAGTAGTTTTAATTCAGGTCCTATGTGATGGATTTATCTATAATATTTAAACTAGAGGAGCATTAATGTTGTCTCTTTTGTATTTCCCCAATTGCCCTTAAAAAAATATTATTATTTCTTTTTTTTTTTATTTCATCAAGACTTAAAAATTAAAATATACAACTTGACAAGTATTTTAGTAATTTTGAAATATTCTTTTAATAACTTCCAATAACTACTTCCTTTCTCTCTCTCTCTTGCTTTTTTTTTTCTCCCCCACCTCAATCTCTCTCCTCATCTCATTCTGTTTTTCTATACTATACACATCACCATAATTGTTAGTCTGAAATATTAACCGATCTTTTTAAATAATAATTTCTCCCTTATTTTCTAATTTTTATTTCTTACAAAACTCATTTTTGACATTTCTTTTCCATCTTGAAGTTTGTATTAAAATTTTGAAAATGAAAAATTACATATAAAACATTTTCTATTTAAACAAAAACTACATAGAGTTTTTTTTTTTTTTTCTTTCAAATAAACAATGACGAATTTATGAAAATTTTAATTAACATCTGATAATTTCGACAGTATTAAATTTATACATGTAACCCGGTGCTGCAAGTTAGAGGATAGGTGCCATTAAAACTTAAAAGGGATCTTACAGGCCTAGAGTAACCATAGGGTTACCAGTCCCAAGTAAGTACGAAAAATAAAGGGCCATTCATGTCTTCATCGTACTTGTCCAACCCGAGACCACCCTAGTGGATAATGCCATGGAGACGACTGTGCGAGTGGCAAATTATTTGGATTTCATAACAGCGGCCCAAACATTTATTTTGCACACTTGCCTAAACATGTGAAAAGACAAAATCAGGTGAAATGTGTAACGTTTATTTTAGATTTAATGATATGTATATAAAAGAAAAAAGTAAAATAAAATATTTCTGTTTTTATTGCTTGATAGATTTTAGAAACGGAATAGAAGGAAAATTGAGTTATTATTGAATAACGTTATTTTTATTTTGTTTTAATAAATATTGTTATTAGAATAACTTTTTGCATTATCCTCCATTCCCATTCACATGCATTCTACAAATTTCACTCTAATTTTGTAGAGAAAAAGATAAAAATTTTAAAGTGAAAATATTTTCACACGTCCCCTTTCTTTTTACCCATCTTCATTTTTCACTTAAGTTGTCAAACATCTTATTTTCCTTTGTATTTCCTTTTTTTTTTTTTCCATCTCCTTGATTTTCCACCCATCCAAATAAACTTTAAAACAAAATAGTCTATATTGATAAAAGTTTGATGAACGGAATAATTTGACAAGTTATAATCCTTGGAAGAGTTAGCATGCCACAATATGACCAATCATAAGCCAATAATGGGAAATTAAAAGAACCCCATGGAAAGGTAAAAATAATATATGTGTGTGTGTAAGAGGAGTAATATACCAATTTGACATTCATATTAGAATAAGAATCAACAAGACTTTATAACCTATTAATACAAACACTAATCTCCTGATAAAATTGATATAGATATGATTTCTTCCTTTTCAAAAAAGTTATAGCAAATTTATAATTGGCATAATGATAATAACTTCAACAACGATCCATGGTTACTACTTCCTAATACACCTTTTATATGTTGCATGCTTATTTATTCTTACTATCACTTAAAATCCATGAGGTGTATTACTACTTATAAAATATATATTTTAAATAAATTATGTTAAAATAACAGATTTCACAAATAGACATCCCCATGACATGAGCCCTACCCCAACTCATCCTGATCCAAATCATGGAGTTTGAATTAGGAATAGACTCGTTAGAATCCACAGGTCTAGATTGGTCTGTCCTGCCTGAGCCATAGACCCAACAAATGCACTCTTGCAAAAAATAACTAAAAAGATTAAATTCAAAATAAATTTAAACATACATAAATTAAAAACTAATCCAAATTTTCTAAAAATTAAATAATAATTTTAAACCATTTTCATATGAATATAAATAAATTATTATCAATTATTAATATTTGATGCATCATTGATAATAACAAAAGAGTTAATAATTTAAAAAAATATGTCTAGTTTCCAGACAAATCTTGGAATAAACCCACGCCCTAACCACTTGACCCATTCAAGTTGCTATTGCAGACAAATTGTATAGTTGCTTTTGCAAACCGCCTGGGCCCATTAAGCCGAAAACGAATCTTGGGCCACTAATCGATCAAGACCTCTTGGATCTCGAACAATTAAATATATGTCGCAAGTAATGATAGAATTTAATATGTATATGTTAAATTTATTTATTTTGAATTAAGTCGATTTTGACAATGAATTAAGTTCTAGTTCATTTCTCGTCCAATTTGCTCAAAAGCTGATTTTTTGTTTAAAACTGGACAATTTAAGCTCAAATGAGGCTATGCTTGAAGCCACATTTTACCCAAATTATGACCTTGTATTATGTCTCGGAAAATAATTGAGATGGACGTGGGTGAAGTTCATCAATTAGAGCCAGTTTTAAATAAAAACTTGACCTTTATTAGTTTGCATATTAAATTAAGACTTGGAAATCATGCTTGATTGTAATATAAACGAGTCAAGTTGAGATGGAACAATACTCACTCAAGCTCAATGTTTGTGTAAACGAGTCAAGTTGAGATGAAACAATATCCACTTAAGCTCAATTGAACAATGCTCACTCAAGCTTAATGAAGCTTAAGAGTTTCAGCTTGAATTCAATTTGAAGCGGCACTGAATAATTTCAAAATTGACTTGATTAAGTTTGTTTTTATATGATTTATCGAAAAAAAAATATTTTGATTAAAATAATATTTATATTTAAACTCAACTCAAACTTATTGGCAAATCATTTCTATTTCGATATATTGCTTCCATCCGCCCTTTGAGTTCACTTAGCCAACATTAGACAATTTAGGGTCTATTTGTTTGATCTCATTATGGTGATTTTAACATCTTATTTTTATTATTTTCAAATAAATATTTGTTAAGAAACATATATGGATGAAAAACTGATATTTTTACTTATAAATAAATTAAACAGATCAAATACAAATAAAATATAAAATACAAATGTATTTTTTTTTTGACATAAATAAATACAAATGTATATTGATATAAATAACATTTTGTTGAAAATCAGACAATTCAAACAAACCCTAAATTTGAGTCTAACTCGATTAAGCTCACTAATTAATTAAGTTAACTTATTTGACATGAGTTTAATCTAACTATTTGATTCAAACTCATATATGGGTAACCCACAAGTAGTTTAACTCATTTAAAGCTCTATTTTTACCTAAAAGGGACCCTTTTTATTTACAAGTTTTCTATTTTCATGGTTTTTCCTTTTTTTCTTTTAGATTTTGCTATTTTTAGGGCTATTCTATATTTTTTGTGTTTTTTCAACTTTCCTATATTTATATCTTCTTTGTACTTTCTATTTTCTTACTTTTGGACTCTTACGGTTTTCATTTATTCTAATTATTTACTCTTTTATATTTTTTTTCTCTCTTTAATATATATAAAAACCTTTTTTTATAAGAGATAAAGAAATGAGAAAAAAGGGATGCATACTCTGTTAATTACCTATTTGCACCATTAAGTGAATATAAGATATACCTCTTTTTTTCATTTTTCTTTCTTTTTTAAATTGTTTTAGGCATTTCAAAATGTTACAACGATACAATCTTCTTGATGTAATTACTCAGAAGGTGGGCCGACGTCCCTTATTACACACCAAAAGTGCATTAATGAAAGAAAACGGCGAAGGACGACTTTGGATGTTGACTGAATTTTCTTGGGGATGTGGTTCCTGATTCCATAATTACTTTCGCATCGGCCCACAATCACCACATAAATGTTTTCAAGGAATAAATTGTTAATTTGTAAATAACGTATCAGAATTTTAGTATTTTCTTTGGTTTCTTTTTTTTTTTAACATAATATGAATTTTTTTTTATGTTTTTACAGTTTGCATATCAATTTTTTTGTTTTTCTTATTTATTAACTTGATTTTCATATATTTTTACTCGATCTATGTTTATTTTGTACTATTTAATTATATACATGCCATTTAAAATTAATATTTTATTAAACATATAACACAAGCATGTAAAAATAAGAGCATGAAAACCCTAGTCATTAAACCCAAAAAGAAATAAAAGAGGTATAAACAAAAGAATAATACGAAACATTGGGTTATTTAAGATTTTTTAAATATTTTATTCGAGTTCCAAAATATAAATTTTTATATTGTACTTTGTAAATCTTGTTATTATTACTTTTAATTACATAAATTGAATTTTATGTTTTTTTACCCTACATACGTAGATTCTTTTTTTCAGCATTACAAAAAGGCTAATCAAATAAAAAGGAGTTATTAAACATATAAAATTAAGGAACTTCTGCTGTCTTGTCAACAAAACTTTCTAGTGGATAATATGATGATTAAAATAAATACAGTAATTGATATATTAATTATTTCAGTAGTGTAATCATGATTGTGAATGGATGTTAACCGTTAGTAGCCGATAGGATTGATCCTATTAAAAAAGTAATGATATGATAGAATTTTTTATAAGTTAAATTTGAAAAAAGAAGAAAAGAAGTGACAAAAACTTCGTTTATATGACAGAACACAGGAAAATACAGATTTGCTTTATGTAATTCAAGAAAATAACAAGAGAGAAGAAGGTGGAACTAATTGTCATCCCACCACATACAATGTGACTCTGTCCCTTAGGTTTGGGAAAATTATAAGCGTGAGGTGCACTGTCCCTATATCAACACCAGATCATAAACCTGTCCTACATCTCACAAGTTGCACATAGGACCACCATATCCTACCATAAAGATCTCCAAGTGAACATAAAAAATAAATAATAATTACATTACATCATATTAAATATCGAAAAAAGTCCATTGTTAAACTTAAAAAAGATGTTCCCTTTTTCCTTCAATTGATAAATAATATATATCTGTTTCTCAATTTTTGGATACTACTTTCCTTGTATAACCAAAAAGGCAAAGAGGAAAAAAATAAAAAATTTCACACCTAAGGCAATGTTCATTTATTAGTGGATGGTCCCCGAGGAACGGCACAGAATGGTCCATCTTCTTATTAATAAATGCAAGGAGTGTAAATCTAGCCTTTATTTGGATTTGTGCTTCCCATGGTGTGAAAATAATTATGATATATTTTAAGGAGATAATGGATAAAGATAGGTTTCATCCTAATCATGTTAGGTTTAAGCGAGCTTTACTTAGTAAATCAAACAATTTTTATTTTCTCTTTGCATTTGCAGACTGAATGAACACCAACAATGGTGAGGTAAAATATATGTCCTAAACTTTTAAGACATGATTTTACTTCTTTATAACTTTTTAAAATATGTATATAAGCTCGAAATCATTGATAATATCTATAACTTTTAGGGTTTTAACAGTGGCTTGAGAGCCATTTGTACATTTTCAAACATTATGTGAAGGTAAAATGGTATCATAAAAACTTAAGAGCCTTATTCACATCTAACTAGTAGTTTTTTTTTTTCTTTTGGTCATGATAACAACAAGAAATGAAAGATTTGAACTATGTCCATCTCACTTAGAAGATTAATATTAATACAATTAGATTATAAACCTATTGGTATTTAACTAATAGTTTAGAACATATATTTGTAATTATCCTAATTTTTTTATAATTATATGATAGTTCCTTCAAGGATCAAGATAGAACAATTAAGATAAATTTAAGATTGGGTGTCAAAAAATTACACCTTAATTTGTTCTAAACGATCTAAGAAGGTGTAGAGGGTTATTTTGGTAATTGGGTTTTTTGCCCAGTTTAAGTCACGAGTCAGTCTTCTGAGCTTGTAATAGGGTTTAGAAGACTGAGTCCAATAAGGAATATTATAGGGAGATTTAGCTTGGTAGGTTCGTAACATGGATCATTTGATTGGTTCATCCTGCTCTAGGCCTAATTTGGTTTTTTCATGCATAAAAAGTAGACTAAAAAAATATATTCCTAAATTAATTTAGGCTTTATTTGACTAAAATAAGTTTTAAGCCCTTTTATATTGAAAAATGATATTTTAAATAAATAATAAACTTCTTTTATATTATGAAAACCCTTATACTCTTTCTAAGCTCATTCGTAAGTTTAGCCCATTACTAAAGAAAAGAAGGCTTTATTTTCAGCCATCGTATCCTTAAAAATGATCCAAAGGTTAGCATCAACTTCCAACATTTATAAATAGGAGACTGCTCTTTTCATTCAAGTTAGAATTCTTCGAATTGCTAATATCGATAGCAGCGTGGAAACTCTATTGAAATTACACCAGAAAGATCAAAGCAATCACTTAGTGAAGAATGAGTCAAGAATGATCGAATCTACTTAATTTGATCTTTTGTCATATTCATGCACTTGAGAAACCGAGACTACTCGTTCCTTCTCCCACACCTCTTTTTGTGACATCTATACACGTATCATCAATTCAAAACTTCTCTCAGGTTGATGCCACGCTTATCGTATGTGATTAGCCAGCTATAGTAACCCCACCATACATTATTTGGTGACTGCTAGGAAGATGGTAACTTCTTAACAAGAATAACACCTCTACGCAAGAGAGCTAGACAAGAAGCAAACCCCTAAGATCAAGAGAATCATCCTAATGTGATTGAGCAAACTAATGCCATTGAGGACAATGTTGCTCTTATGGCTATGTAAACTCCTGCAGTTGATAGTGCTCTCATGATATGCATTATGTACAAGAAAACTGAGGCTCTCAACCAATTCTTGAATGCCTTTAGGAAATTGGAATTGCCACTACTTGAGGAAGCACGCTTCCTATGGTAACTTTACCCGCACCGGGAGTGTAAGTGGCTGGTACTGCGCCAACTATTGCTGTCCCAGAGGATACTTAACACGAAGTCTTACATGATGCTCAACATGAGCAAACCAATGCTCTTGCTATTGAAAATTAAGGAGGATACCGGTAGGAGCCATTGCAGCCTTTGTTGCCTCAGACTCTAATAGATCCCATACCTGCTATTAGAGAAGAGGCAAGGGTCCATTTCAGAGGCTGCTTCTCCTTTAGATACAATGTCTAGCCCCTTATGGCTGGTGTAGCTGGGCCTCGCAATACTATTCCTACTCCTCATATGAGAGTTAATACATCATCCACTTCCTCGTCATATGTGATGAAGGAAGACGTTGAAAAGTACCTCAAACAGGTACAAGCTGCATCTACTACTAGTGTCGTCAACTTGACTCTTCCATACTCGTAGAGGATTGCAGGGTGACCCTATCCCAAGGACTACATTAGTCTAAAGTTTATCAAATTCAATGGGAAATAGGATAGTGCTAAGGAGCATCTTCTCAAGTTCATTGAGACTCTCCACATCTATGGACTGGATGATGACCTAAAGCTTAAGGAATTCTCTAAGTCGCTAACAGAGAAGGCAAACACCTGGTATGTCAATCTCACCTCTGACTCCGTTGACTCGTAGGGGACTATGTACAAAATATTTCTTGAGAAATTCTTTAAAACTAAAGATTGAGTTACACTGATTGACATGAGGTATATTAAACAGCATTCTAAGGAAGATTTGGTGGAATACATCGAGCATTTCAAGGAACGTTCCTTAGATATCTAAGATATGTGTGATGAAAAGGAACTTGCCAAAATCTACATCCAAGGTATGTTTACAGAATATGCTGTGCCCCTAGAGAATTTGTCACTCGGATCCTTCTCGACATTAGTAAAGAATGCTTAAAGGACAAATAATTCTGTCATCAAGTAAAGAAATGACCCAAATAAGAAGCGGTACCCGTCAGTGAGCATTGTTGAAGAGGGAAGCTGCAAGGGTAGTAAGAAACCCAGAAGAGATGGCTCAAGAAGTTCCACTTTACCCGTGCGCTATGGATAAAGTTCATGATGTCCTTAACCAACGGTTGAAGGATGGTTTCCTCATATTGCCAAGGGGTTGAGCCGGAACCTACTACACAAGAGAATGGAGATGCAAAGTCCTGTAGATTCCACAAGACGGTAGGATACCTAATGAAAGATTGTTAGATGCTTAGGAGGATTTTTAATGAGAAGGTTTGCAATGACGAACTTAAACTTGAAGACAACAATGCGCAGATGATGGATGATGAAGGCATAGATAATGAATAACATTTTCTCTTTACATGATATTAGCCATGTACTAAAGGTAGAAGCTGCTTATTATTTACTCTTTTCTTGTGATAAGAAAGAGAGATAAAGTAAATAACAATAAAAATGCAATTTTTTTCCATCTATCTTCTTTTATACTTGCTTGTACTTATGTTTGAAGTACTTCTAACAAGCATATGGTACATAAATATGCTAATAAGATGCTTGTCTAAATCTTTTTATTATTAAATGATGTAAGCTTCAGATAAAATACTTTGTAACTATCATGGTACAGCTACCATTGCTACCATGATGTGTTGCACTTGCGAAAGTGATGGTGTACAATCTTCCAAAAGGACAGCTAACATTACTACCTTTCTACCCAATGTTTTCAATCTTCCAAAAGGAAAAAAATTGGCGTAGCTAACATTGCCACCACAATGAGCACGTGGACATAACTAATATCGTTGTCTAATGTTCTCCACTTGGGATCCAAGTGCTCTTAACTATGGTGAGTTGAAGCAACTCTACAGTAGGCTTAGCAGCCGTAAAGCTATTTCACAGAATCGAGGTCAAAATGACCTCGTTTATAGTTGATTGAAGCGATCACTTCCCGGTGGTCACTATCACTTGGTAGAAACATCTACTTCTAAGCATGTGATGGGTGCAATACCCATTTCTGCAACATCTTTCATGAGATAAAAATGATCTCAACTGTGACTAGTCGAAGTGACTCCACAGTAGGCTTAGCAGTCGTAACACCATTTTGCAGTATCAAGGTCAAAGCAATCTCATCCATGGTTGATCGAAGTGATCACTTTATGGTAGTTCCAATTATTTAGTAGAAGCATCTGCTTCTAAGCATGTGATGACTGGAATACCCATTTCTGCAACATCTTTCATGAGATTGAAACGATCTCAGTTACGATGAGTCAAAGCAACTCCACAGTAGGCTTGGCAGCCATAACGCCATTCCGTACCATCGAGGTCAAAGTGACCTTATCCATGAACGATTGAATCGATCACTTCATCGTAGTTGTAACCGCTCGATAGAAGTATCTTCTTTTAAGCATCGATGGGTGCGATATCCACTTCTGTAATGTCATCCATGAAATTGAAGCAAATCTCAATTGTGAAAGATTGAAGCAATCCTACAGCAAGATTGGCAGCCTTAACACCTTTTGTGAAGATTAAGGTCAAGGCAACATAATCCATGAATGATTGAAGCGATCATGTCGTGGTAGTCGCAGTCGCTTAGTAGAAGCATTCGCTCTTAAACACAGTAGATACAATGCCTACTTTTGTAATATTATTCAGGCGACTGAAGTAATCTTAGCTATTCATGGATCGAAGCGATTCTATAGAAGACTTGGTAGCCTTAACACCCTTTTTGCAAAGATTAAGGTAACGACCTCATCCATGAATGCTTGAAGCAATTATATCATGATAGTTACAATCATTTAGTGGAAACATTCGCTTTAACTACACGATAAGTACAATGTCCACGTTTGTAATGTTATCCATGTGATTGAACCAGTAGTAGTTGTGATGGATTGAAGCGATCCTATAACAAGCTTAATAGTTGTATTACCTTTCTGCATAGTTAAGGTTGAAATAGCTTCATCCATAAACAATTGAAGCAACGATGTCATGGCAACTATAGTCGCTTAGTGGCAACTATAGTTGTTTAGTGTAAGCATCTCCTTTTAAGTATCCAATAGGTGTAATGCCCCTCTCTGCAACTTAATATAATCATACAGTTAGCCTGAAATCTCGAAGCTAGCCTATGATAGGCATGACATCTGTAATACTAGATCATATGATCTCAAAAGTTGAAGCAACTCTAAGAATGCATAAACAATAAGTGAAAGCTTGGTACGAGTTGCTGCCCCATCTTGTAATGATATGCCATCAACTGGGAGAGAATAAGTTGATACTTAAACTTTTGGAGGTTTTCCCTAAACATGACTATTATGGGAAGTATCTACCTATCATGGTGAGCAATGCTTGACATAGGCACTTGAGTGTAAAGCATGTTGAAGTGATGTACCTATCTTGGTATTTATAGTTGATGTACATCCAACATGAATAGAACAACGTATTATGATGAGGAGTTGATACAAGAATGTGAGTAAGATATTCAATTAATGATGGCAGACATGAGTTCCTCATACCCTAAAAGCTACCATGTCACCTAGTATCAGTGACAACTTATAGAGTATGCTTGATGGGTGAGTGGAACGTGTTGGCTTGCATAGGACCTCTCCCTAGTGTGCTTTCCTGGATTTATAAATACAGAGCCTTGTTTGACTAAGTATTGCAATAGGAAAGTGGAGATAACATCAAGGTTATTTCAACTCAATAGAGTAATACTACACATCTACAATAAAATGTTGACGATTACTTGACAAAGTATTGATAGTTTGCTCATGGAGTGCTATAACCATGATGGAGAACAAATCCCTATTGGCAAATTGATATGCTTCACTGATTGAGTTAATCTTTGATAGCAGAAAGATGATGCTTCTAGCTTTGTTAAGATTTTCAACTATGTATAATATCCATAAAGACTAGTCTTTGATGACTAACTTTGGGAAGTATAATTGAGTATAAAGTAGAGATGTAAACACATATGATCTTTCAATCCTCATGAAGTAGAATTGAGTATAGTGCAAAAGTGTAGGCACATGTAGACCCATATCAAATCTATATATAAGAGATTGGTGCTAGAATAACACAAGTCTACTTGCGGGCCTGTGCTAAGGGTCGGGTGCTAGAGTGATAAAAGATTACTCGTGGGCTTTTGCCAAGTGTAGTGAAGTACAGGAGGGGTAGGACACCAGATAAACCCACCATGAGGCCTAGTGTAGATAGGCTTAAAGATCCGAAGGCTCGTATCAAAGTTAGAAGAGGACCGGTGCCAAAGTAACACAAGTCCACTCATGGGCCCATGCTAGAGATCGGGTGCCAGAGTGACACAAGTTTACTCGTGGGCCCATGCCAAGTGTAGTAGAGAACAGGAAAGGTATGATAACACATAAGCCCAATATTAAGCCTATAAACAGCAAAATGCCATTTTGTTAGCCTACAAAAAAGATCAAGACACGTTAAAAAGAAAGAAAAAAAAATAAAAAATCATGAAAAAAATAAGTAAATAAGGGTTTTGGTTTACCAACCTACAAAGAGAATCACACCAAAAACCGAACCACCTCGAGTGTAGCTACGGGTAAACTTAGCAATAGAAACAAATTTGCTAGTCAGATTAGCATACCCACTTATGGTTTGGACAACTCCTTTTTGATGACTTTGACCCTTAAATTTGTTACAAATTGACAGATTGAGGTAGTAAGTGATGTTATTTTTTTTAAAACTTGGATATCAATTGACAATTACTGCTAGTAATTGCCGTTGTTTCAAATCTTACATTATGCCCACCTGCAAATCTCAAAGATCAATCTATAAAAAATTTAGTTATCCACAAAATCGGTTTTTGCAGTAGAAATAGATATAAATATATGTATTTTTTAAAAAAACCCAAAATTCCCAGTGGATTCGTACGATTGAATTAAGTTGAAAACGAATAGGATTATACTATTTGAAGCTTTCATTCTTTTGGAAAAGGTGTTGCGATCATGCAAGCTCCCTCTATGGTATCTACACCAATGAATTTTTCCAACCAGATTTCATGTGTGCTAGCACGTCGGAACAATTCTTGATGTGCTCGGGAATCTCTCACGAAGGTTTCTACTTTCACTCTTGTGATTACAGATTTTCTTTGTAATTCTAATGTGACGACACACGTCATACAAACCTAAAGGAGACTATTGTGTTCTTTTTATAAAATTTTGTGTCATGGTTACCTATCCCAATCTTATTAGGGTTTTTCTCTATGAAAATGACACGTGTCTTATAAAATAAGACTTTTATTTAATACTTATTTATTATTCTTAATCTAATTAATAATAATATATATAATTAGATTAATCCTGATGTGGTTATTAAAATAATCGTGATCCAATTAATTCATTATTTGTGTGTGACCCTGTAGGTTTACTTAATATTGGTAGTAGCTCTTAAATACCTTTTAGGCCTATAAAACATAATTGGTTTCTAGCAAGATATTATACCTAGCCAAATTAAGTGAAGATCGGTGATCCGACTCTGTCTATTAATAGTAAGTTATTTAGTCCTTTTGTTGCACGATATCTTATAATTAAACATAACGTGTGGATCTATACACTTATATTATCTAATCACATATTTCTTGATTTTAGAGTTTGATTGACTTAAGCGAATGATATTGATAACTCCTTGTCAATTCATTGGAGCGCGGATGTATTTCTTTGTCTTATACATCAAGAAGCCCCAAAAGATATCTTTATCAAATTAATGAGAGGAACAAATTCCTTCACATACACTCACATTTCTCTACATGACTTATTCCATGCCCAAGTACAGTCTTGTAATCATCCGATTAAAGATGACAAAGAGCTAAATTACAAATGGAAATTTCTATGTAGGAATCCATGGTGTCATCGGGTCAAAGGACTAAAGCAACACTGTAACGAGAAATACTTATCATATTGATCTATATAGTATTCTCATAGTTAGTCATTCCAATATAATGTACTCTTACATATATCCATGTGCTGAATCGATATCTTATATCCATAATCAGTAAAACATTATCATCATTCAACCAACATGATAGTCTTAATTAATTATTATTCCATATAATGAATAACCAGGGATAATTTAGAATAATATTATTTCTCGTCTTATGATTTTACTATTAAAGTCACATACTTTAACAACATAAGGAATAACCAATTATTCAAGGAATAAATTTCATCAAAGTAAGAAGGTAGCCAATAATAACTTTGATAAAGAAAATGACTTATATTATAAAGATAAATATTCAAATGACATAGTATCCACATGGCCTAGGGCACATCACTAGCACAATCATGAATTGAAAATCATCACTGGTTTAAATTGGGATCAAGTACAATGATACCCGATGAATGGAATCCATGCATCTTCGATATGTTTCAATGTGGTCTGCTATCTAGCAAATCAGAGTTCCTTCCATCTCATGCATGTCTGCTGATATAGATAAAGGATTTGGGTATGGCAATGTTGTCGTCTTCCACTAGTAGTCCCCTTGTTACCATTGATTGTCATGGTTAATAAAACTACTAGTGCATGCAACGTTGCACAAGCTAATGGATTTTGATTTTTTTCTTTCCTCCATTGAGGATAGCGATGGCAAGAAATTACTACAAATACTTATTGTCTTTATTTCACACTTATTATTTACTGCTATCTCTATTATCGTGTTGAAGACAATGTCGTCAATCATACTGTTGTGGCCCAACATAAATTTCTTTGTAATGGATTGTTATTGAGGGTAACCAATATACAAATTTAGAAAAGTGGTGGTAACTAGTGCGACTATTGTTATCATAAAAGGATGAAAAATATTATGAGCAAGAATTTTTTATTTCAATTAAGATTGTTATAAATGTTCTTCATAGATTAGGATATGAGATTCCAATAATGATATTAATAAAAAAAAAAAAGAAGGAAAACTACACTTGGTTTGCATCACTTACAAGACAACATCTGCCCCATTTACCACTGTACTTTTGATCATAATTTAATACCTTTATTCAATTATTAAGCATTATAAAGAAGAAGAAGAAGAAGAAGACAAGATGATCATCATAAAGATATGATGTGGAATAAAGTGAGGATCTCTCATTCAAGGCTGTTAAACTCACGATTCTATATAGAATCATGAGAGGGTATATAGCATCGAAACAAAGAATTGTAAGTTTTTACAACCTATATAAAATAGCTTTGAAAAACTGTAGATATGCATACAAAAGCCATAAAAAAATTTGAAATACATAGTGGTTGTAACAAAAAAAAAATAAAGAAATTAAGTTCTCTTTTCCACAATAATTCTTAATCTATAATATAAAATTCATAAGAAAAGAGAAAGTAGGATCAAAGTTAAGTTCTTTTTCGTTATTTTATTTGAAAGAAGTTATGAATTAAAGGGAAATCAAACTTTTCAACTTATATTAAAATTTTAATTATATATATGAAATAAATAAGTTTTATTGTAAACTTTACAGTTATAACTCAATTTTAATAAATTTTATAAATGTATAACAAAGGAACTCGGGTAAGGGAAGGAAACAGATATGCAAAGTGTGTGAAAAAAAAATTGAAATGCATTAAGAAAGATTTATTATCCCAAGAGCTTGTAAAAACACATTGTGTATGTGTGTGTGTATATATATATAGCTTATTTTACTTAAATTGGTAAAATCACTTAAAAATGTAAGATTCTACCGAATGTACCTGTAAACTCAATTGAAATTATAAGATTTTATAAGAAAACGATTGTACCCATGATTTAAATTGAAAAAGCCTCATGAAATAATAAACTCGTAAAATTGTATAGGTAAAATCATAATTTTAACAACTATGCTTTCAGCGGTGGTTTAGAAAGAAGGCTATTTTATCTTACTTCAATCCATTAAAAAAAAAAAAGCATAGGATATGTTGGTCTACTTAATATCCTAAGTGCTTATGCAACAACAAACTTGTTTCATCAAATATTCTACACTCGATTTGAAGAAGACTACTTCAACTTACTTTAGTTCATCGATAAATATAAGAAATATTGGCTATATCAATACAATATACAACTTCATGTCAAGTGCAACTCTTTACTATCGTCAAACAACAAATTTAAAGATAACATCGACTCAATGAAATGCCTAAAACTCCTTTTGTGAATTTTCTAAAAGAGCTTTTAGCCAGAGGGAAAAAATGGGTCATTTCAATAAGTAGGTTTTTGATCCAATTTAATGCAACATTTCAGACTTTTAAGCTAGTGACAGGACTTAGTAGACAGAGTCTAATAATAGATATTGCAGGGAGATTTGGCTTGGTAGGCTCAAACAAGGATCATCGGACCAGTTCATTTAGTTGTAGGCCTAATTCGGTTTTCTCGTGCATGAAATGTAGATTCCAAAAATATCTTTCCAGGTAAATTTAGGCTTTATTTGACTAAAATACGTCTTAAGCCTTTTTTCTATTAAAAAAAGGCTATTTTAAATAAATAATTACCTTCCTTTATATTATAAAAGCCCTTAGGCTCTTTCTGAGTCCATTTGCAAGCGTATCCCATTATTAAAAAAAACGAAGAAGAAGGCTTCAATCTCAGACGTCAGATCCTTAGGAATGATCTAAAAGCTAGCATCAGCTTCCAACATGTATAAATAGGAGGCTGCTTTTTTCATTCACGTTAGAATTCTGCGCACTGCTAAGATCGAGAGTAATATGGAAACCCTGTCGAAACTACTCTAGAAAGATCAAAGCAACTACTTCATGAAAAACAAGTTAAGAACGATTTAATCTACTTGATTTGATCTTCTATCACATTTATGCACTCGAGAAATCGGGTTTGTCTGTTTCTTCTTCCATGCCTCTTTTTGCGACGTCTGTATAAATATCATCAGTTCAAAACTTCTCTCAAGTCGATACCATGCTTATCGCATGTGATTGGCTAGCTACAGTTGTCAAGCCTGGATTTTTCATCTTTGGTTTAATTTCTTTAAATTTGATTTGTACCAAACCCTAACCCATTTGATATAAACCCTCGACTAGGAATTAAAAGAAATTTAAATTTTTAAAAATGTTTTGGAGTTGCCGCCCGATTGAAATTGGGAAAAAAGTTGTAAGTTATGATCAAGGTTGGTTGATCCTAACTTAGCCACTAGCATGCGAAAAAATTGATTTTAAAATCAATTTGATAAACCAGAGATTTTTGGATTCGGGAGCTATCCTATTAGAACCATATGGTTACTACTTGAAATTCATAAATTAAAATTTTATCCTTTTAATGCTCAAAATAAATCAAATTTAAAAATTATGATATTTACAACTTGTCATTAGGGCTTACAAATTTTATAATGAATTAATTAAAAATGAATTATAAAACAAAATTTTTTGTTTCATATTTTACGTTGCCCCGAAGGTACCTACGTACCCGCTAGTGGGATCAGACATGATGTAGTTCTTTTTCCTGAAAACTTTAATTTTTTTATTCTTTTTAACTTTTTGAACTTTTTTTCATTTTAAGTTTGTTATTTATTTTTTTTTTTGGTAAAAGAATAGATTTTATGTATGCCTATTCATACTGTCAAGTTGATTTCTTTATTATTTTTTTTAGAAAATAAATTTTCTGTGTCAAAAGACATTTTTTTATACTTTTTTATTTTATTAAAAAAAATTTACATCAGATAAAAAAACTTATATTTTTATATCTATATAAACCATTTTTTAAAAAGAAAAAAAATATATATACACCAAAAGAAAAATTTATTTTTTATTCTTTTTTTTTATTATTTTTTTACATATAACAACAACAACAACAACAACAACACACTTGGGTTGGATATGGAGCAAGGGCGCAGGTCGGATGCAGGCTTGGATCTGGATTTGGGTTGGATTCGGATCGATTTGGGTTTGGATCAAGTGGCGTAGGGGATGATCGGTGGTGACTTCTGGTGGCGATTGGGGCATTGTTGATGATGAAGGATGTCTCGGACAGAACGAATGAGAGGTGGGGAATGTATTGATGATGGTGGTTCGGCTCGAAAATGGTGGAGGACGGCGATTCGAGCTCCAACAATGGTGACTGATGGTGGTTTTTGATCGAAGGTGGTGGTCGAGCTTCTAAGATCGATTTAAAGCTTCTAATGGGTAGATCAAACACTCGCAAAGCTTCCTATCACACTTAAATCATTCGAAAAACACCTTGAGTGTGTTAATTTCAAAAATTTCAAATTTGACAAGAAAAACCTAGATCTTGATTTCAAACTCAGATTTGTGTTTTTTTTTCATGTTTTCTTGATGGCTATGGATGTTGTGGATGTGTTTTGATGGATCGAAACAATGATTTAGAGGTCCTATTTATAGGAAATGGCTTTGGGGTGGTTACGGCCATGGTTGGTGGTGGTGGGTGATTCGCGCGCAGATTTTGAATGAATATGGTAATCACCTGCCATATTAAGCTTCTAGATTGTGGATAATCATGTTGGATAAGGATTCTAGAAGATCAAGCGAATCAACTTTGAGTTTTTTTTTCAAAAATTTCAATACACGGGAAAAAAAGGGATTTTTACGAACTTTGGATCAAAAAATTGAAAGCCAATTTATGATTGTTAGAGCTAGTTTTTTGTTCTAATTTGCAGCATTCTATGTCCACTTTTAGATCCCTCAACCAATTTGATTAGAAAATGTTCAAAGCTGGGCCAAAATCAAGCTCAAAATGAGCTGGTTGAGGGAAAAAAAAAAGCTCTACCAGATGTAGGAGACAACTCGCGTGGCTTACACACACATCCCACCACATCAAAGTGCCAGCGCATGTCTCTCATGAGCCTTTAAAAAAAAATAACCTACTTGCGCGATTCAAATCTAGGTGTTGTGTGTGTGTGCATGTGTGGATTTTACCAACAGGCCATTGGCCTGTGCCTTAGTCTAGTTTTGCACCAGAAAATATTGAAAGTTCCAAAATTGGGCCCAATTAAATAAATCCATCTAGATAGGTTATTTAATTGGGTCCAAAATTAATTTATAATGAAAATTAACATTATATCAAGTCCAAGAACTTTTATAATAATATTTTTTTTATTTGTGGGCTTAATATAATATTAATTTTTATTATAAATTAGAATCTCAAATTGGCAAAAATGGGGTATCTACAACGGTAACCCTACCATACAAAAGGTGTTTATGGTCTTCAAATGATAGAAGACTTGCAAATTTGGAGCAACCCTTGATTCTTGCTTCATATCCTAACAAAGTCACCGAGCCTAAATAATTCTTCACAAACAACTTGTTAAGGTTCAAAACGAATTCAACTATTTGGTTCATGGGGAATAACATTCTACCATTTTGGGTATTAAATTCCTTAGAAGATAACATTATGTTAGGGATCATTTTTCTCATATAACATTTCGTTTGCTACATTTTAATGTACTGAAAAGGACAAATTTATCATGCTATATCTTATTTATAGACTAAACTTTATATTAAATAAACTCTCCTTATAGCATTAAACAAATCTCATAATTTTTTTTTCTTAAATTTAGTGGTACTATAATCTTAAAATAGAGTAAAGTAAATTAATTCATTTAAAGCCAATCTAACACTTTTTACCATCCACCACTTTACCATGAGTTCACAATACCTTTGTACTATCTCTGCTTCTACCATTATGTACATTGTCAATACTGTCATCATTACCCCATCACTGCCACCACTACTACCATTATCATTGCCATCACCAACACTACACTGTTAACACAACTTCACCACCATTACCATTGTTACAATTTTTATAGTCATTGCATTATTCTAACACCCATACTATACTAAAATATATCAACCACCATTGTCCTTAAATAGTCAACATCTTATTTTCACCGTTTCTAATGTTACTGTCAATGGACATCATTATTCTTGTAATGGTGCTTTATAAAGTGACAAGAACTAGTAGTTAACGATATTAATACTGCTATACAGTGATAATAGTGTTGCAATAGTGATGGTGGTAATTAGTAATGATAATGGTAGTGCTACGATGATGATGTAGTGAAGAAAAGTGGTTAAAGTAAATAATACCCAATGTATAGGTAATTTAACTATCAAAATTGTTATTGTAGTATAATGATAGAAAAATAAAGAATTTAAGGTAGATATTTGTAAATAATGAGATTAATAGCGACGAATTTGTGGATTAGGGTTGTAAAGAAATGGAAGAGGATTATATTAATTAAGCATAGACTATGTCATCAAATATGTATGTCCAACCGATTTACTTAGTTGATTGAGATAATTATACTTAAACTCTAAAGATGAATTATTCCCACCATAATAACAAACTTGGGCACTATTCTTATGTTCACCAATAAAACAATCTTAAAGGTCTTGTTTGTGCAAGATGAAAGCCTAAGATTTAGGTGCTACCTAGTGTAATAGAGACATAGTTGAGCTATATTATCCAAACATTTAACACCAGGAAATTGGGTTCAGATATGAAAGAAATTAGAGTAGGGATGCAATCGGGCTTGATTTAGGATGGGTCATTTAAAACTAAAACCCGACTTGATTGTATATGGGGTGTCCCAAAACCCAAGAAAAACCCTATAGGGTTTTTCCCATCATTCCCAAAACTTGCCCTTATAGGGTTTCAGGGAACTTGATTTTAGACTTGACCTATCTTTGATTAGTGATGGTTCTCCATTTTTCTTTAAAGAAAAAAATTATGGGAAGAATGAATTTTCTTTTAAGTTATAATGCACCAACACTTTTTTTAGCATGCAAAAAGAGTGAATTTTCAATGAATATAAAGGGAAGTAAGGATGACGATGCAAACATTTGAATTCCACTTGCTTACACATGCATATAATATAAAAGCATATGAGTGTGACATACTTTCAAACAAGAACAAATCATTTAGGTAAACCTATAGTGTGATTTTTAATTTTTTTTTTAAGATATACTAAGTTGAATTACCCATCAGGTCATACATATGACCCAAAACCTAACCTTAAACCCTATAGGGTTTTAAAATAATGCCAAAAACCCAACTCTCAACCTTACAGGGTTTTTAGTGGGGGTAGGCAGATCTGATACCCTACAATGACCTATCTGCTTGCATCCCTATGCTAAAGCAATAGACATAAAATAGATATTTTGCTCTATAATGACAAGTTGTATAAAGCTCATAATAGAGATTTCGAATCAACCTAGAAAAATTTAGTAACAAGATTTAACAACCGTTTTGACTTTTTTTTTTTCCTTATTTTCTCTGATCCTATATTGGTTTGTTTATTTGAATTAGCATGAAGTCTAATAATTGGAAACTATCTAATAAATTTCCATATTATAATTATTATAAAGTTAGAATTTAGATGTAAAAATTCATATGCTTTTAAGAGTGGATGTTTAGAAAATATATTTTATATATGGGAAAAAACAAATTTTAAAAATAAAAAAATATTCTCAAAGCAAAGCTTAAATAAGTTTTATTTTATAGGGATTTATTATGTTTTCAATTTTAAAAGATGGATAGATATATAATTATATCTTTATCTTTTTTTTTTTAAATCTTTTGTTTGACAAATAGATCACGTTAATTGTGCTAAAATAATATCATAGGGACCGAGCCAGGGTGGGGGAAGACGTTAAGAATCGATAATCAAAATCAGTGCAAGAATACTAGTGTATGGACTTAATTCAGGTGAAATCCCCTTAAAGAACCTATCTTAAAGAAAAACCAAGAAATTGTTTGATATCCTATCTTACACAATAAAGTCATTTACCATAAATACCCCCAATTCAAGTGGAATCAATTAAAGGATTTGAATGATATCCTATCTTACACAATAAAGTCATTTGCTATAAATGCTTAATTGTAACAAATCTCAAACTTCATTTGCATAAAGTATAAGCCTATAACCATTAGAGTAGTATATAAAAGATAGTAATACACGAAATCATAATGGTAGTGATTAGAGTAGTGATAAATTTGCACCCTCAATTTTTGTAATGCGATAGGTTGATGACATAGGGCAAGTTATGGAACATATGAATGTTTCACAGGATATCCTACCTACATTCTTATTACTTGACTCACAATTACTAATGCAAAATGTACATTAACTACTTGTTATTATTGTAGGTTGCTTAAGAAGATTTTGAATGTCAACATTCGAGTATCAATTTTGATGTCGTTGAGTGCTCGCATATGTGTTGAACTTATATGTTCAATATGGATTTTGATGAGCAATATAATGCACAATTATATATTCAATTATGGAAAACTGCACTTAATTAGTCAAACAATATGATGAATAACATGCTACAATATATATATATATATATATAATGTTGTGTTTTTTTTGTGGATTGTACGGGTTTTAGTAGGAACAAATTAGTGATGAATACTCTTAATTGAGGGGCAAGTCGAGAGTTAGACTGCTTCATTCATTAAGGCAAATAAACTTAAGACCAAAACTTGAAAAGTAAAAAAATGCAAAGTCATTGGTCGAAGGTCACGTTGAGGGCTAGATGAATCTACTCCTCAAAGTGCAACAAACTAAAAGTCTAAAGCTGGATAAATACAAAACAATGTACAGGTTTGGTCGAAAGATCACATCAAGGGCTTGACATGTTAAATGGTTAAGGCGTGACAAGCTCAAACATACACAGCTCTAGTCGAGGGTCAAAACTAAGACACGATGAATGTATGGTGCAATAAGTTTGAATTCAAGACTCGATAGAGTCCACGTGAGCAAGGACTTGGTCGAGGGCTAAAATGAGGGTGCGACACTTTGTGGCATGACAAGATTTAGGGCATGGGCCAATGTGGTAAAAAGAGCCATTGAAGGGCATTTAATGCATGGTGACTTAAATATGTTATCTTTAACGGGTATTTAAATTTTTGAAGACTATAAATACTCTGTCCTTGGGAGATTTAAAAGAGCAGAGAACTATGGAAGTGAAAAGGTGCCTTTATTTGCAAACAACAAATCAATAATTTTCTTATTCTCTTACTCATTAACTTGTAAGTATATGGAAAGAGAGAGAAAAATATTATAGTGCTTTGTTCTTATATTTGCTATCTATCAGTGACCATTTAGAGAGAGAATGAAATATTGTATTTCCTAAGTGATGTAAAAGTGGTGTATTGATCTGCTTGAGTGTGTTTATTTAGTGATAAATAAAGTAGTGGTGAAGTTCTCAATTGGAGGCATTGATAGAACATGTGAACTCTACGTTAAATTTAGACTCAAATTTTCTATCTCTATCTCTTTCATATTTCATATTATAATCTGCTATATATTATCAATTGCTATTAAAGTTAAATTTCATCTATTGCATTAAAGTTAGTTGTTTGAGCCTTTTACGACAAATACTCAATTCACTCTCCCCTCTTGAGTATTCTCTAATGTGGTTTCACATTTTCAATATGAAGCTCACTTCACTTAATAAAGTAGTAGATGACTCAAACTCAAGCCAAACTTTTTATTGAGTCTTAACATCATGCTTGGATTTAGCTTATTTTAGGTAAACTAGTTTTATTTTAAGCTCGATCTTAACTCACTTAAAAATCAAGCTCAAACCAAATAGAGCTTTTTATTGAGCCTAAAACAAGCTTCTAATCAAACATAAAATAAAGTTAAATATTGGAATTGAGATGGTAAATATATAAACTGAGTAAATATATAAATAATGAAACAAAAAACATTTAATTATATATGCATATATATTAAATAGAAGTCAATTTTGGTATGAATTATATATCTTATATATAATACATCATACATAACCCTATTATTGTGTTTATTTACAAGCTTGCTCATAAGCTTGAACGAGCCAGTTTGTGGGCCTAAATTGGAGTTTAAGCTCAGGTCATTTTGATAAACTAAGCTTTATTTTAAGGTTAAGCTTGCTAGTTTACTAATCGAGTTCGAGCTAATGAGTTGGGTTTAGAGTGAGACGAGCTTGAATAATTTCTAAGCAGCTTGACTCATTTATAGTCTTACCTCTCACCTTTGACCTCAAGAGAAAACTATTTATGAATTGCATTAGAAAATAAGAATAAGCATGGAGATCAATTACTGTACAACTCTCAAGGAACTGAGAAATAGAATAATATGAGCACTTATACCACAAGTGCTCTGACCCTAGAAATGTGGCTACTTTGTCTTAAGAGATATGCGATGTCAAAAGGAATGATTGACAAAATTTGCCAATTCCAATTATGAGGAAAGAGTGAAAAGTGAGTAAGAGAAGGAAAATGGAGGGTTGATCAATTAGAGGTAGAATAAGTAGACAATCAAGAGAAATTGGATAACTAAAGTTAAGAAAGAGTTTATTGTTAAGGAGCCAATTCAAGAAGCATTATTGGTAAAGAATGGATCAATTAATAATAAATGAACATTAAGAGATACTAATATCCTAGAACACAAATAATGGCTTACCATAATAGTGGGTATAAGGAATAAAAGAGTTTTTTTTTTTTTTCCAACAGAAGAGGTGATTTTTGAAGATAAAGGGCAGTAGGAAAATTTATGAATTCGATGTTGAAAATTGGAGGGTTTGTAGCGACAATTAAGGTGCTATATCCTATAACCCTTGCTAACTTTAAAGTACTTAAATTGAATAGGATGTGATGGATTTGGAGTACTTAAAGAAATTAAGTAATTTAATTGTGTTTGAGTGATGCTAACCTTAAAATCCTCTCCTTTTAAAAAAATAAATTTAGGTAATCTTGAGATAGTGGAGTTTTTGGTTTAATAAATAAGAGTTGGATGAAAAACTCTTCTTTCACCTAATAAATATTTGGAATGGAACATATCCCATTGAAATCATGACATATAAGTTTATAAAAATAGGCAAGGCTTTATATAAACTCTCGACAGGAGGCAATCCATAATTTTTAATTGCATACAAGTTTTATGTTTTTGTCAATTCCACATTCCTTTTAACTATTTTCATCTTTGTTTGTTTTACATATATGTAAAGATTCCCCCAATATATGAGTATATATTATTGATGGTCAATTATGTATCATAGATTTTCTAGGCCGAGTCCAACCTTTGATTTACTTGGGTTCACCCAATGAGCATAGGCCTAACATGTTTTTGATCTACTTGCGATTCTAAGAAATTTTGACTCCCTTAACCTGGGAGATCAACTCGTCAAATTAGGTTCCAATTGGACTTTAAGCTAGGGTCATCAACACACGGCTCTCAATTACCATCATTTCTACCCGATAATATGGTTAAATGTAGATTAGTGGCCTATCTTCCACGTCCACGATAACTATCATCAAACCCCCCAACTACTCCATGGTTAAATGCAAGCAACTGCCAGGAGCACATCTCTTAAAAGAAGACTTGTAGGTGATTTTAACTACCCTCTTATTTATTAATTTTTACACTTAGATCCAACCTAACTTAAACATAAGAGTGGTCGCACTGAATGACCTTATGACACACCACTAACGAAGTTCTATTTTGTAGGCCCTGCACATAAGTCCAAGCTTAACGATCATTTTATTCCCTACTAAATTTGAAATAATGGTATATACATAATTATATAAAGTCTAGTATATTTTATGTGGAAAACTTTATGATCCTGTGAATCATCTCACCATCAAAACAAGTATAATATCATATATATTAAGTATTTTAAGAGTCCGATCATAATTGAGTATGAATCCGAGTTGTTAAATAGCCAACAGGACTGGTTTTGCTAAAAAGAAAAAAGGGGGAGGTAGGGTGGGGTGGGGTGGGTGGGGGAGGGAAGGAATGAGACAGGACCAAAGAATTTTCCATTCTACATATGTAACAAAGAGGTCGCATAGAGAATTTCAAACATAAATATTGACCATAGTCAAAGGAAAATTATCCTTATTAAAAAATAGTAAATGCCGCGAATGGTACCTGAACTTTAGTAAATTATGCAGTTAGATACTTCATTTTTGAAATTGATTAATTTAATATTTGAATTTTGAAAAATTTAATACATGAAATTACTTTTCGTGCATACCAACCAATATCACAGAGGTATAGTTGGCATACATAAACGTTCTTTTAGGTACCAAATCGACCATTTTCAAAGTTAAGGTATTTGATTTATCAATTCCAAAGTTCAGGTTCCCCAATTACATATTTTGCCAATGTTCATGTATCATTTATGCCATTAATCCTTGAAATATATATATATATATATATTTATTTATTTATAATGTAAAGAAGGTATAGTATGAATCCTCTATTCTTTGTTAACTTTCTATTTAATCCATCCACTATTTTTTTTCTTTAAATTCTTCATGATTAAACTTTCTATTTAAGTCCTTATTTTCAAAAAATAATTTTAATAAGTTTGTTGTAGAAAATGTGGTCCAATTATATTGCATCTGGTTGCATGTTGTAAATTTTTTTTTAGTTGCTTTGAAAAAGATGGAGGTCTCAAATTAAATAAAAATGTAAATAACTCAAATATATTTGTAGTAAAAGTAGACATACAAGGTTGCCAATTTGAAACCCAACAAGAATATAGCAAATGATGTAGCGAGTAAGCATGGATAAAAACAAGACCACTCACCAAATGATCCTAAAAACACAATAATTGCAAAAGTTACAACCTCACAGAGAAAAAATATAATGCCTCGGAACGCCATCCACCAATGTATTGTCTGCTTTTGGCTATATGCTGCACGGTTTTGTCCTTTTGATGCTAGCGCTTCCCAAGGGTTCACCTTTCCTGAGATCGCTCTACACAAAGCACACTTAACTCTATAGTTCCTATAAACTGTAAGCCACTGCACCAAAAGGTATCTCTGTGATTAGAGTTCCACCACTTATATTTGAGGGGTATCACATACTCCCCGACTTATAGAACTGATATCCTCGTTTTTTTCATTACATAAGTTCAGAACCACACCAGGCAGTGAGGACACACTCCTCCACTTTCGGCTGGTGAAATACTCTTATACTACCTGTAATGCCTCGAAACTCTGCCTACTGAGGTATTATATGCTTTGGCCACACACCGTACGATTTTGTCCTTTTGGTGCTAGCGCTTCCCAAAGGGTCACCCATCTTGGGATTACTTTGTATAGAACATGCTTAACTCTGGAGTTCCGACAAACACTAAGCCACTACACCAAAAGTTGCCTCTGTGATTAGAGTTCTATAACCTATATTTGAGGGGTATCACAAACGCTCTCTCAATTAAGGTTTCAAAAGTGTATAAACTGTTCTAATTGGAAAAGACAAGCCTAAATACTATTCACAATATTACATGAGGAAACCTAAAAGACAAACAATAAGTAAAACTAGCAGTGAAAAAAAAAATTGACATAGTAATAATGTAAGCTGACGGTATAGAATTAAAGGCTAGCAGCATAAATCTAAGGCTTACGGGGTATGTTGCTACTTGTCGCCCGCATCATTCTCTCCCACTTAAGAAAAACTCATCCTTGAGTTTATGGCTGAATCAGGTTACAGGGGTTCTTCAACCTTAGGATAATGGATATATACCTTCAATCATAAATAAGTATCTGCCTGGATCAAAGATGAACTTATAAGAGTGGATCTTAACAAGTATAAAGTAAGATATCCTAATTTTCTTGGGATTTAGAATTGCATCTGCCATCAAGCTCTTTACACCATCTATAAGTCCCCTTCGAATTAATAATTTCCAAAGTATCTTAACATTAATCCTATGAATTACCAACCCTTTAAAAACATTATTTATATCAATGACTAAATTACCTCTATGTGGCTTATACCTATCATCAAAACTATAATCAATCAAATCTCCATGAACGTCATGACAAATGTTTAATTCTTGCAATGCCACATCATTATCAACACCTTGCTCTAACCCTTCAAACTCAAAGCAATGAGTTTCTTCGGAAAGACATATAGGTATAATATTAACTTCATGCATTGATTTTTGCACTTGTAATTGATCATTTGTTATTCTTATATAACATTTTACATCACTCAGTACACCTCTCTCTCCTAACTCCAAGACCTCTTTCTCTCTCTGTCCTCTTGTTCTATAAATTTAACATCACATTCTTTTTCAATAGTGCTAAAAACTCCCCCTTTCTCATTCAACTACCTCCCTCAAACCATTCTTTTGCGTCGTCGTCATAAATTCTACAGTATATTCATTTATCAATTTCTTTACTTGATGATATTTATGGTCCCATTGGAACATGATTTCCTCATAATCAAGAGGAAGAAATTTATCTTCCAATAATTGCTTCATCCTAAACCTCGTCTTAAAAGGTGTTTTCCCTTCAGGACTTCTCCTTTTCCACAATCTCTCCCACCATGCCGATGTATAGCCTTTAAGTGCACGTGCTACCAACCTTATCCTTTTCTCCTTTGGCACCTCCATTTAATTAAAGAGCTGCTCAACCTCAGCAATCCAATCAACAAAATCCTTAATTCCTAATTATCCTCTTAAATATGGAATATTTACCTGTTGTTTGAAATCATTCCTTTCATATTCATTCCTATCTTCATAATATTCATTAAAATTATAACCTTTACCTTTATATTGACATCTAACACTGCCATATGCCTTACCTTTTCCAGATCTTCTACCAATGCCTCATTGTTGTGGCTGCTCTTCCTCCATCAATTTATCTTCCTCCTCATAATCATCTTCATAAGTATGTAACCTACGATTTACACTAATAGGTTTGATAACAGGATCCCCGTGTACACGCTCTGCCCTTGGTCATCTCCCATAACTGTTTATGTTCCTGTTGATATCGGATTGCTTGATTAAGTCATCAAAGTGCTATTTAAAACTCGGAATCTCTGATCCATGTTATCCAACACTACTCTGTGACTCAATTCGTAGGGCTTCCACATCCAAAACAACATTGAAGACGTGACCACCTCCTAAACTGTCGTCCCCTGACATCTTAACAAGAAATTCTCCTACTTTAATATTACTCTGATGCAACGAGTAAGCATAGATAAAAACAAGACCACTTACCAAATGATCTTAAACACACAAGAATTACAAAAGTTGTAACCTCACGGAGAAAAACTCTCTTAATTAGGGTTTCAAAAGTGTATAAAATGTTCCAATTGGAAAATACAAGCCTAAAGACTATTTATACTATTACATAAAAAACCCAAAAAATAAATAATAAATAAAGCTAGCCCAAAAAAATGACATTGTAATAATGTAGGCTGACAATGTATGTTAGTAGTGTAGGATTAAAGACCGGCGGCGTAAATCCAAGGGCGGCAACGTATATTGCTGCTTGTCATCCACATGATTCATCTACATCAGCAAAGTTAATGAATGGGTCAAATCTAATTAGACCTTGTTTAAATGACTATGGTTTAGGTTTAGAACCTGACCTTACTTAATAAATAAACTCCATATTTTGGTTGTTCATCAAATCTAACCAATTGGAATTGGATTAGATTGAACTGACAAATGTGGATTTTTCTTTTTTAATTTTGGTTTGATTCACGATTTAATTTGGAAAGGTTTCAAACAGTTTAAGGTTTTATTTAAAAGATCAAACCAAACCAAACAACTTAAACTTGAACCAAATAACTTCCTGATAAAATATTTAAAAATAAGCAATATTTTTTTTTAATTTCATACCTTATTAATATTTCATGATACCATATCTACTTCTTCTTTTTTGTTTTCCCTCATCTTACTATTAACCTCTTTAGTTTTTTTTCCTTTTCCTTCACTTTTGTCTCCTATCTTATATAGAAACTTGCACATCTTCACTATCATCTAAGATGTAATGTTACTACGATACAATTGTATAGTGGGGTTATTGTAGCTAGTCAATCACGTGCAACAGGCTTGTCAGTTGACTTGAGAGAAGTCTTGTCAGTTTGTGGGAGGATAAACAAACAAACTCGATTTTTTAAGTATGCAAGTGAAATAGAAGATCAAATCATGTAGACTCGATCGTTCTTGACAAGTTCTTCACTGAATAGATGCTTCGATCCTTCTTAGAGATATTTTAGCAGAGTTTTTACATTATTCTCAATCTTAGCAATATACAAAATATCCCAAAATGAGAAGAGAAACCTCATATTTATAAATGTAAAACGCTGATGCTAGCCGTTAGATGACTTATGGATACATGGTTAAGATCAAGTTTTGTAGATTACTATTAGACTATTTCCATTGATTTAATAGTTGAAATTGAAGCATTCCTTTCTTTTGTAGTAGGCTAGGCTTGCAAATAGGTTTGGAAAGAGTATAAGGGATTTTATTATATAAACGAAGTCCAATTATCTTTCAAAGTAGTCCATCTTTAATATGAAAAAAGGGCTTATGGCTTATCTTAATCTTGATAAGTGTCAAAAGACCTTTATTTCTGTATGGATTTTATGATAATTTATTAAGAAAACGATACTTAAGTGTGATAGTTGCCTTCAAGCGAAGTTTTAAATTTATAAAGGTCTGTTCTTAGTTCATTATAAAGGCAATAGGTAGTGTACCTATCAATTGCAGAATAGAATTAATACGGGTATCGTCCTCTAGGATCTGAATATCAAGTACTATTACCATTTCTCTACTATTTAACTGGCAATTTTGATGATTTCCTATTACTAATATATTGCTAACTATATTTAATTTACACTAACATTAATAACAAGCAAGATTCAATTAACACAAACGATCTAGGTTTTGTCTTCATCTAATTTAACTTGTGAATCCTTGGAAATTACAGATTTGATTTAGTTCTTAAGTTGTTGAGTTTCTCAAGCAAAATGATAATTCTTTCGAATCTATCAATTTTCTAAATCTAAGTTAATCAATTAGGATTTTACCTCAATCAATAGCAACCTAAGCCTGCTTTGGGAACATAAACTCATTATTGAAAATTCAATAGTTATAGAAGATTCTTGCTGTTTAATGTCTAGAATTACAAACGAATCTCATCAATTTCATAGATCATTTCATGAAAGCAATCTTTCAATTAGCTCAAATGAAAATTAGACATAAATTTGCATTCCAAATATACAAACTTAAGAAACAGTTAAGGAACATGCACTTGAACAAAAGAACAACAGTGTTTTATTAAACCCAAATCTTTATCACAAGATAAAATTAGAGTTCAACAAAACCCAGATTTAAAATTTACTCTTCCATAGTAATTAACGAGAATACATGAAATTCCAAAAACAAACTAGAATTCATGATATCACCCGAGAAACGAAGCTCAAAATTGTGGATATTCAATCCAAGATAGTCTTGACTTGTTGTTAAACACCTGAAGAACTCGTGTATAATTTCTATACTTGCTCTCTTCCTTCTTTTTCTTGATTCTTCCTTCATCTTCAATTTATAATGATTCTTACATAAATGGAATTGAATGCTCACTATGGAGGAAGTGGGAAGTTACGGGAGTTACGGGTCTCTTGGCTTTCCAAAGTATTACTATTCATTAAACAAGTTGTTTCTCAAAAAGTAACGCACTGTCAAATTAACGTATTTGGGGACAAGTCGTGTTACTTAAGAATGTCTGGCTAATTTCTTTATCGTGGAAACTGACACGATTGGGACATGGCTTATCCCAGAGTCGTGCCCTTTGCTGTAGTCTTTTTTATTCATTGACACGACTTAGGACATAGCTTGTCCCGAAGTCATGTAATAGGCTATTTTCAATCTTCAAAACGATATGCCTAGCGACAAGTCATGTCATGGTCGTGTCTTTGTAAAGTGAAATTTCCAGTTTTACATGGTTTATGACAAGTCATGTCACTGAGCTTGTCCTTCCACAACTTGAGATTTAAACCTTGATTGTTCTTTTTCCTTGATATGGTTGATAGACATGGCTTGTTTTTGTTATGTTAACTACTTTTTGGTCCAAACTTTGCATTTTTGACCCATTTTTCTTTCTTTTTATAAAATAACTCCTTTTAAGGCTTAAAAGCATAAATTAATATTTTTAAGTGCCAAATTCATAATATTTATCAATAAAATAATCAATAAAAGTCCAATTTGGTATTCATAAAATAGGAATAAATTGGGTTTATCAAAGTGTTTAATATTTTATTTCAAGGTTTAAAAAAAGACATTTTAAAGATTTAAGGAATACACGAGCAAAAATAAGGCGAAATTTGGCAAAGTATAGAAAAGGGTGATTTTCACATGTGCACAACCTTCAATATAGCCATGCAAACACTAGTGCTAAGGGGGTAAAAGGTGACTAGAATACATCTTGAAGTGTTCCCTAGTTGCTGCACAAGTTGTGTAAAGAGTAGTGCTAAAGGAGAAAATTTGACCAGAGAAAAAAAAGAAGGAATCCTAGAGTGCAAAACTTCAAGCACGGCCATGCAGAAGGCTATGTAGAGCTTCAATCGCCAAATTTCACTTTATTCCAGTACGTACGACCACACAAGAACCTTGCAAACCGCCTCTGTTTCCAAAACTATAAATACTTGATTTATTTCATAATGAACGGGGAGATTATCATTCTTATACAATAACAAAAACCTTAGGAGAGCAAAGTTATGAGCTTTAAGAGGAGAAATACTAGAGTATCATTGAAGATCACAAAACTTTGTTTGGGGATAATATTTTACATTATGTTTTCTTTCTATTCTTCTAAATTTCATGTTATGATTGTAAAATTCATTGAGGAGTTGATTTTATTTACCCTAAATATTGTGAAACCCTAGATCTATGTGCTAAATTTGTTTGATTAATAAAAGTTTACGTTATTGAGTTTATTCATGCATTTTTTACTGCTCTTGTGATTAATTTGTGGCCAGAACTGATTGCATATTTGATTTTTTTTTTTACATAGAAAAAGATTTAATCTAATAGAATAGATCTACATGAAGAGAGTTTGAATGTGAATCTAGACATAAATTACATGAACTTTCTATATAAAGATTGAATCTTTGCTAGGAATCTTGAACAATAATGCAATTCTATATGTAATTAATGATGAAAGACATTTTCATTAATCATATAGGTTAGAATTCAATTATCCTAAACGAGGAGTTGATGAATTTAGGAATTCTTGTCGTTAAAGATATAAACGATTCATTAATCGATCATTTACTATAAGAAATTAAGATTTATGATGGATTAAGATAAGGGTATCGTTTTGTGATTGTATTATCTTAAGAAGACACATAATTAGCTATTAAGTTTATTGGTTAGATAAGTAGTAGTTATAATATCATCTCAATTACTAGGTTAAATAGCAGAGAAACAGTAATACTTATAATTGATATTCAGATCCTAGAGGATGACACCCACATTAATTTTGATTTGCAATCAATAATTAGAGCTTGTCGTAGGATTTCTATTGGGTTTTCTTATTTATTATTTGATACGACTAATACGCTCTTATTAAATCCATATAAGCCCTCTTTTAGTTAAATAAAACCCAAATTAGTTTGGAAAGATATTTTTGGAGTCTATTTTTTGTACGCAAGAAATTAAATAAGGCCAAGAGCAGCATCGATCGGTCCAATGATTCCTTTTTCGGACCTACCAAGCTAAATCACCATATGACAATGCTTTTTGAATCCAATCTTATAGGTTTTGCCACTAGCCTAAAAGATTGATTATTTGCATTAAATTGGGCTTCATGCCCAATCACTAAATGACCCTCTATAATAATGTTATATAGCTTAAAGTTACATAATATTTCTCAATTTGAACAGAAATCTTTAGTAAAAAAAACTTCAAAGATTTATTAATAATATCATTTAGAATAAAGTGTTTTTAAAACCAAATTGAATCAAGTTGCATTTGAAGTGGTTTTGTTCAAAACCCTAATATATTAAAAGTAATTTGGTTCATTATAGGGATTTGCACTGAATCGTTTTAAATATGGTTGAATTAATTGCACAATACTTGTGATTAACATACAAAACAATTATGTAACAAATTTTTCCCTAAGTTAATTCATATACTTCTAAACTATTAAGTTTATACAAGTTTGTACATTAATTTAACTTACAATTAGAAAGCTTTTTTTTTTTTTTTTGGTTAACCACTAAGATTGAGTTCCAGGGATGAGTGCCCCGCCATCTACTACCAAACCAAACTCAAACTAGCATTCCTTCCTCCATTCACTAGCAATGAACGAAAGAGCTAGGAAGG
Organism: Combretum micranthum; assembly: GCA_024138025.1. NCBI lineage: Eukaryota > Viridiplantae > Streptophyta > Magnoliopsida > Myrtales > Combretaceae > Combretum > Combretum micranthum. The sequence goes on from JAMXBD010000379.1 coordinate 396,189, forward strand.
AGTATTGAGCAGTCTGTTCTTTACCCCTGATAGGTTGTTCTCAGATGTGGCACTTTCGGACTATAAGAGGCTGCAGATGGAATAAGATCTAGCACTTAGTACACGTGGGATTCGGTCAAAAGGAGTTACTCAGAACTGTATGGGACCGTCGAGCTCCTGTCTCGTCACTTAGAGAGCATACCAATTCACTCCGTTCGACTTGCATGTGTAAAGCATATAGCTAGCCTTCCTAAAGAGCCAGGATCAAACTTTCACTATGATTGGGGCCGCAGTGGTAGAACCTGAGACTTTTCAAGCCCCTTGGATAACTGTAAAGTGAAGCATACACCTAAGGGATTACTCCGGTAGTTAAGTTAAAACAAAAAACGGTTAAAATAGTATACATAAACCTACTAGTCTAGCTTTTTCAATTTATGTTTTTGTTATAAGTATGCAAGAAATTTAATATAATATCATAATATATTTTTAAATAGAGATTCAATAATTTTGACATATTTATTTTAAAATTTCCTCATCTAATAAATGGGTCAAACCTAGATGCAAAACATACTTATTAAATTGGTTAGGTAATGAGTTTAGATTTGAACAAGTTGTGTTACATACTAAAATTTTATAGATGTAAACCCATTTAGACCTAAAAACTAAATATGAGTTATTAATAAGAATTATGAATTTTCAAGTACTATAGATAGAATTGATACACAATTATAAAATTATCCTTTATACTACTATTCAGTAAAATAAAAAAATAATATAATAATTTCCTAAAAACACAACACAACACAAATTAACGATTAAAAAATTACCTAAAAATCCGGGAAGTTTTTGTTTCGCAACTCTTGCGGACTGTATAGCGAGTCTGAATGTATGGAGCTCGTAGATATGCACTCCATTCGATGATTAAACCCTAGCTACAGTATGATTTGTTTGTTTACATCATCTATCTAATCCTTATGTACCCAAACAAGCATTTATTTTAGTCTCTGATTTGCCTCGAAAACACTCCATAAACACCCACCAAAGTCAGTGCCCGAACGGTTTTGAAACCATAAACTAGAATCCCAAAAAAGATAAATAATAAATAAATAAACAGGGCTACTGCTAGGCTACCACCTCATTGTCCTCTCATCAATCCATGCAGCTTAATAGCTAGTGCTTTGCCAGGAAAACCCTTAACACTGTGTTTGGTGTTACCGAGTCAAGATGGAATGATTAGGAGGGGAGGAAATTGGTTTTTGCACTGTAATCTGTAATGATAGAAAACTCTAACCCTGCATTTGTCCTATTTCTTTAATTGTTTTAAAAAGAAAAGACACAGAAATGAAAATAGACGTAATATTATTTCTGGATCATTATTTGTTTGTCCTTCCAAAATGGAGAAAATGAGGGAAAGAAATTTTTTTTTTTTAATTATTATTGTATTTTTTTAATTTTTAATTTTTAATTATTTAGAAGTATAAAGTAATTTATCATTATATTTTATTTTAGCTTTTATAGTAAATTAAGATTTCACCCATTTTGCTATCTTTTATTATTTGAATACATGAAATGATTCAAATTCTCTTAATAATTCATTCATTTCATAATCATTCTTTTGAATTCATTATATCATACCAAACAAAGAATAAGCAATTTCTATGTGAAAGGAGAAGGAAGGAAATGAAAACGATTATTTGGGAATATTTGTTAAGACTTTTGAAAAACACCCACTTATTTTTAATATATTTGTTCTTTTATAAAGTGTGTCATTGTTAGAAAATATGAAAAAATTTCACATTCGAAATCCTTAACAAACTTTGAAATAAATAATATATATTCTAATAAATGGATTAGAACACATGTTAATACTACCATACATGAATATCATAGCAATTCCTTTGAGGATAAGCTTTTCTCCTAACACTAAAACAGAGAAATACTAACAAGTGTCCCCACCTAAACTCAACACTTGATATGGATTAGAAGACTAATCTAATATATAATTTTTAAGGTTACATTTGAAGTTGTTATTTGAACTTTTGACTTGCTAATTCAATGCGTTGAAATTTTACGTCCTAGCATTGCTATCATCAATTAATTTGGGTTGAGATTTGGGAAGTGTGATTTGATTGGTCTCACGACAAATCAACATCAAGTTATGGGTTAGACATTGAAATACGCACTATATATATTATGTGCATGGTCTAGAACATATAACGATAAAAGGATTAGAAAATTTAACTTTTGTCAAAAGTGTGAAAACCCATTTCCTTGGTAAAATTAAACAATTATAACTCTAAACGAAAATCAAATAAATAAATAGGGGCCATTAACCTAATCCAAAATGTTATATTTCTAAAGTAAAATTGGGTATTACCAACATTTGAAAAACTGAAGTCCTACCAATAGAACGGAAATTGATCCATTAAGTAAAGAAAATATTCACACAAGAGGTTGATGGGGCGCGGAAGATACGAACAACTAGTGCATTGAGCGTGCATAGAGGCGGAGATGGAGATGATAGTGGTGGAGTAGGAAGTGATCTCCTGTATCTTGCAGAGGAGATAGAGATGAAGATGGAGATGAAGATGAGGGTGGAAATAACGAGCCAAAAAGCTTGAAGATGTATAGAGGAATTTTAATTTGAAATGAGAAAAAAAAAAATGATAAGGTCCTAAGATGATTAAGAGTGAAGCCGAGAGAGAATATGGGCAAAGGAAAGCAAATTGCGAGTTAGGAATGCTGCTTGTAGAAACAAAAGGTATGGTCTAGAGCATGCATAAAAGGTTTGAAACTTGTTATGTCATCTACCAAAATTCACTACAAGAAAAATAATCTTTAAAAATAAAAGTTATGCCATGAGAAATTGACAAAGTAAGTTATATTTATATAAATAGAATTAGGACTGCAAACAAGCCAAGCTACTGACGAGTTACTTGAGCTCGGTTTCCTTCAGGCTCAACTCGGCTCATGCTCGATTAATAAAAAAGCCAAGTCTCAAGCTCAAAGTAAAGTTTATTTATCTAAATAAGCCGAGTTTGAGTTTTGATTTAGACTCGCGAGCTAACTAATGAAAGATCTCATTTTAGGCTAGTGAATAGGCTCATTAATAGCAGATTTATGAATTATTTATGTATTATATATTATCTATAACTACATAATAAAAATAATAAAAACTAATTTTTATTTAATAATTATGTATATATATTATAGTAACACTTATATATATATATATTTTATTTTATGTTTAAAAAAGTGAAAAACGGATTATCTAAATGAGTTGAGTTTGAACTTAAATTTTAGGCTCAATAAATATTCGTTAAACTCGATAAAAAGTTTAGCTCAAGCGTGTTTCATAAATGAACCGAGCTCGAGCCTTGATTTCATATTTGATAAAAAGCTTGGCTCGAGCTTGAGCTCTCTAAATTTTAAATGAGCCAAGCTTGATCTTTCAAAATCTTTGCTCGCTTGTTTGCAGCCCTAGATAGAATTAACGACGATGATTTTTGTAATAAAAATTTATGTTTAGGGATAGAAATTTCGTCTCCAAATCCTAGCTTTCTAGTAGTGATTATCTAAGCTCTTTCCACATGTCTTGGAGGATTTAAGGCCGAGGGATGAAGGAAGCGATTTCATAGACAAATGATCCAAACTACTTCTTAAAGCTCTAACTCTTCTGATTATGCATAGATATTCTCGTTCGTTTATGTATTATTTACTTCTTATTTGCCGATTACATGTTAATAAGGCCTTTTTCTATTATATTAGACAAAGTTTATCTTAATTTCAATATTGATTGTAATTTTTGAGCAAATCTTAAATAAATCTTATTTTTATTTGTACCTCTTAATGAGTGGTGACCTAACTTAACCTACTTGGAATATATACATATACATATGTATTGACTTAACCTTGATACAATTTATATTGTGCGACATACTATTAGCGTTATAATCAAATTCTTTCAATTAATCCATGAATACACCTCATATCAATCTTATAAAATTGAATTAGGCTGGTGAACAATATAATTAAATCAAACATCTATATCTTGTTTTTCATATTTGTCTTATAAACACTAAAAATCCCATAAAAATCTGTTATTTCTTCATACAAAACCTAAAATCCATAGAACATTTTTTAATTAATATTTGGCTTAGTGACAAAAAGGTGAAATGTTCTTATTACATAATTTGAGTCTCATCATATTTGGAATACCGATTCGATGCACCATTTTAGGGGTTTGTGCAAGTCATGCGATATACTTATTAGAAATTCTTGTTGTTGGGAGGGTTAAGTTTGGATTATTTGTTAATAGGGTTACCATTGTTGCTTTTTTATTCCAATCGTGGTTGTAAGAATAAAGATCTGTTATGCGCTCAATTATTTTGTTGAATTGTGATTATTGGAGTTTTACGGAAATATGATGTTAATTGAAATTATTAACAATAGTGTTGGGGCTTGGGATAATTGAAGGGGAGACTTGTTAAGTGCAGTGATAACAAAATTAGGTTCCGAATGTCTTAGAGCAACAAATATATAATGCCACTAAGGGTCTATTTGGATAGTCTGTTTTTCATCTGTATTTGTATCTATATTGAAACGATAAGTGTAAATATATCAGATTTGTATTTATATTTTATTTATATTTGATCTATTTGATCTTTTCATGAAAAACTGTCAACTTTTTTTTTATCTATATCTATTTTTTAATAAACAATTTGATAGAAAAAAGATTGAAAAAGTGTCTGTATCTGCTCAAAAAAAGCTTCATGTTGAATGGGTTCTAACAAGCATCAGGCCATGAGTTCGGTGAGCCCTAGCCTGGAACCAACTTGGATATTGGGCGAGCTAGGTTGGTCTAAGCCATTCATCAGTTTATGACCCATTGAACCAGCCTATTATTCATCTTTTTAATTTTAAAAATAAATTTTGAAAGATAAAAGGAAAAATTGAAAAATATAAAGACTATTAAAAAAAATTAAAATTAAGATAAAACAATTTGTCAACTTAATATAAAATTAGGCTTAAGAACAATATTCTTTAATTTATTTGTTAAAGGATTTGTTTAACATATATAATTATATATACGCTAGTATATCTACTTGTAGTTATGAAATAAGCGATATATTATTAGAAAATACTCAACACATACACAAATCCCACACAGACAAAAAAAAAAAAAAAAGTCTCATATTATTAAGACACAAGACTTTACTTTCCTTAGAAATTTATAAAAATCCAATAAAATAACTTTTTAAGCATATTTATTACTTATGTTGTTAACAACAACAATACATTTAATATGATGAATAGTAATAAATATCTCCAAGTCCATATATGGGCAATGACCCTTATGGCGAGACTAGGCTGGTGAATTAGACCCATCGATGCTGGATAGAGTAAGTTTATGGGTCTGATTCGAACTATGCTAAGCTCTAACTAAATCTAGAGATTACCTTGTTGCACTAGAGTATGCTAAGGAGGGGTTGCCCAATAATCCTAAAGCGGCTATAAAATGTGGAAATAGGAGGTCAAATTAGAAAAATTAAGAGGCATGGAAGGGTTTAGAAGGGGACTCTAAGGGTCTTGAGCTTCCTAGCACATCAAATATGTAAAAAATTGGTTGGTCTATGCTAACCGTTTTTTTCTATTGTTAACATTTTATAATAGAACAATTCTTAGATATTTGAAAAATTAGCAACATTTAAGGATACAATCAAACAAATATGTTGTAGATATTTAAAATTCTTACATATTTTTGTTATAATAGGTAACTTTAAAAATTGGGTGATGTATTTTAATTTTCTTTTTCTATTAGTAAAAATAATTTTTTTTTTCATATTTGAACTTATTCAAATCCAATTCTAAAAATATAGATTACCACATTCATAACGTCATTTTAAAATATAAATGATTTAGTTAATTTGGTATGAAAAAAATAAATTAGCTATTGATTCCTTCTCTCCCTCTTTCTTACTACTCATAAGTTAGGCTATCAAAAACATCCTTTTAGGAACAAAAGTGCACTCAAGGATTATAAATTTTGTGGCATTGAAGTATCAAGTTTTGATATTGACGGATGCGGGAATCAAACCTTATTAAACATATTCACTTGTGAATATAATCATATCACATTTTATATATCTATAAGAATTTTGTTAATGTTTTTTAGTGTGATGCTTTCCAAACGTCATATGTGTAAAAAAATTCATCCAATAAATAGTTAAACGTAAGTAGTCCATATGGTAAGAGAACACACACACACCACACACATATATAATATATATTACATGAACATTTTGTCAATATAATTAATACATGAAATCTCAAATTATATAATTAGTAATATTTTGAAAAACTTTATGCGATAAAAGCAAAATGAATTGTAATATGAACAATATAATTATTATTCGTATTATACTATGAAGAAAAATAGATGTTTAGAAGAATTTAGTTAGTTAGATATAATACTTTGGTATTATTCTTTGATAAAAGAATTTAATTCTATTGGTTATTATGAGAGAGAAAATGTTAAAAAAAAAAGAAAAAAGTGAATACCTAATCAATGCACTTTAAAAAAGGGCAAAAAAAAAAAAAAGAAAAGAAAAAAGACTTATGAGATTTGAATCAATGACCTCATGGATATAAACCAAAATATCTAACCACTAAATCACATTTGTCTTTTTGCCATACTTTGCTCTTTATAATATACATATATTATATATTTTTTTTTTCTTTTTAAAAAAATTTAAAAGAATCAAACTTTTCGAGGTTAGGGGGCTAGGGCTCCTTTTGACCCCCTCTAAATCCACCCATAGTTATAACATGTACACTAATACAATCGACAATGTTCTCGTTCACAACTACTTTAGAAATCTTTATTATATATAGCATATTGGGTCTTGTTTTGTTTATGACTTTTTTTATAGTAGTATAATTATTTTTTCTTGTCATTTTTTGGGTAAATGTTACATTTAATACTTGAATTTTATCAATTTGTACACATATTTACCTGGAGTTTAATTGCCTACAAATTTTTTTTAGTTCATTCATGATACCTAGATGGTGTAGTTAATTGCTAAAATGAGTAAAATTGAGACAGCTAATTGCAAAATTTGAGAAAATTGAACTTGTTAAATTAAAAATGAATAAGATTTAGGTATCATATTAGCACTTTTGAATTTCCGATGGTTAATTGTAGAAATAATTAAAATTCAGATAGTAAATTGACAGTTACCCATTATTTTTTGTGGTACTAATATAAAATATTAGTATATTCTTCTATCCATTTTTTTTTTTGTTCTTTACCAAATGTGTTGTCCATTTAAGTCTATGCTTTTATCATTTTCCCCTTGAAAGTTCTTTTTTAATTTAGTTTGTTGTAATTGGCTTCTCACATCTTTTCACATACAAATTATCAGAAAACACTATTGATGGTGACTATTTTGTGATTTATATGATCTAATTTTTTCTAAATTATATATAATCTATATTTAATGTAGTAAATATATTATAAATTATTGAACGAGTTATATGTATTTATAATACATGATATACATATAATTTGCAATTTATGACACCTTGACTAATTTAATAATATATGTTATGCATATTATGTTTATGCACTGTATTATATATAACATAACATGTTATGCATTGTATTATTTATTATAGGTGAATTACATAAGAAGATTTCAACATTTAAGAGTAAGTCTATTTAAGATCCCAACTTTTTGAGTAATTAAAAAGCAGTCCCAATGTTTGTGGGTAAGTTTATTTAAGGTTCCAACATTTGAAGAAGTGGGTCAATTTGAGTGTCTATAGACATGTGTCAATAGGATATAATATTTAATCAAAACTCAGAAGATTTTTCTCTTGTTGACATGTGTCTTTGAGGACTCAAATTGACCAATTTCTTCAAACGCTGGGACCTTAAATGAACTTACCCCAAAACATTGGAACCTTCTGATGTAATTTACCTCATTTATTATAATAAAGGAACTTAGTAAATAAAATGTAGTGTGGTTCTAATGCTTATATCTTATTAAATATAGGGTCTATTTATTTAGCTTTTTGGAACAGATACAATACTTTTTTCAAACTTTTTCTAACAAATTAATTATAAAAAAATAGATATAGATAAAAAAAAGTTGACAATTCTCATGAAAAGATCAAATAGATTAAATATAAATAAAATATAGATTCAAATGATATATATTTATACATATCTTTTTTATACAAATACAGATAAAGATAAAAAACAGACCATCCAAACAGATCCATATATTGTGACTCAATACATTATTTTCAATTAAACTTTTATAACATGTCAATAATATACTTTATTCCTTTATATAATAATATCATGAATGTATAAATTTTGATGATGCACCCTCTTACGTCATTTAATCTAGTGCCCATCCTTAGTTAAAGGAGACAATTAAAGGAAAAGAATGATAGAATGATAAAAATTGAAGTTTGAACATGATTAAAGTGGATATTATATCCTTTCTAGGTAGTAGCTCACCACAGGTATATTAAGAATGGAAATATAAGACAGAGAAGATAATAACCTATTATGACTAAAGTCTGTTTAACTTCATGAGAATTTTTTCTTATTTGATCAAAGATAATTTCATTAGAGTTTACACATACATGCTTGCAATAGGAAAACTTGGAAGCTCAAAGTTTAAGAGAAAAAGAAGAGGAGGTGAAAACCAAGTAGTTAATAAAAAACTTATGCAAAAAATATTCATACCCACTTACTATAGGCAAGAAATGTTAATCAGGTTATAGATAGTAAAACATTGAAATATAAGTGTAGAGGACTACACAAAATAGTTTGAGATGTTTCTTATTATTTGTAAAGTGACAAAAGTGTGATGGATGAGGAGGAAGGCAAAATAATCAAAAGCAAGGTATATACATGATTAAAATGAAAAATTTCAACCTTTTCAAATAGTAGCTTACTAAAGTAGTAGAGAAAATATTTGTTAGATACAACTATGATTACCACACTAAAGTTTGATTGACTTTCGTAGAGTTTACTTGGTATATATGCTTGTGATGGAAAAACTTGAAGGTTAAGAGGGGAAGAGAACCTAACAATTAATGAAGAAGCTTATGCAGAAAAAGTTCATACCTAATCACTATAAGTTGGACAAGTTTATTAGGCTACAGACATTATAACATGTTAGAGTAAGTAAAGAGGACTATACTAAAGAGTTTGAGATGCTGCTTATCATATGTCACTTTATGATACGGTTGTGGTATGAGATTGCAAATGTTATAGAATTATAATCCAATGAGAGTCTAAAGGATGTCATCAAGTTGGTTATAAGAATTGAGAAATAATGAGGACATGGGAAGCATTTCCCTATAGTTCTAGTGGAAGGACAAAGGAGTAGCTATAAAGCATTTAATATTAAAAACTCTAGGAGTTAGATTAAAAGTAGATTACGCAATTGGAGAGATCAAATGTTGTAAGTGTTTAAAAGTTTGATGATATAACCTGGTTATAAGAATTGAGGAATAATGAGGACATGGGAAGCATTTCCCTATAGTTCTAATGGAAGGACAAAGGAGTAGCTATAAAGCGTTTAATATTAAAAACTCTAGGAGTTAGATTAAAAGTAGATTACGCATATTGGAGAGATCAAATGTTGTAAGTGTTTAAAAGTTTGATGATATAACCTCTAAATGTCCTCACAAATGTATAATATCAACTAAGGAAGAAAGACCAAATTTAGCTACTTTAAGTAAAGAGGATAGTGAAGAAATCTTGGTTAATATCGAGAGAAGAATTGCCATTTGATGAAGACAATAATGGCATGAAGATTGTAGGCGAACCTTTAATGATTTTTATATTGAAGAGGACAATAAAGACATAACAAAAGTTAAGTAGTGACTAGAGAGATAATTTGTTCTATATTAGGGGTTGATTATGAGGGCAAGGTGCAAACTACCTGTAAATGGGCTTTAAAAAAAATAAATTATTTATTTATTTGGGCTTGACTCATAGGCTGAGTGACAGGGCCTAATGAGTCCAGTTCAATTATTGGGATGGCTTGGGGACATTTGGCTTGATGGGCTTGGAACAGGGATCATTGGACTGGTTCGCCGCATCCAACCTTTCTCAAGTAGGCTCATGTACATATAGGAGATGACTACAGGCCTTGGTCCATGAGGAACTCATTCATGATAAGCATGAATTGATCTTGTTCGATCTCATTCGTCAATCACTGAGGTGATCTGACGGTCGTCATCTACGCCAAGTACCTATAAATATTCAATCACTCCTCCTCATTTAAGAACTTTTTGGAGAGAGAAGACAAACAATAGTCTGTAAAGGAGGTTCTATCCAGGAAGATCAAATAAGGCAACTCAAGTGATTTCTACTCCAACTGCTCAAGAACTGTAAGGTTGACGTGCGAGGTTTACTCAAGCTCCCTTATCTGTTACTTGTGCATTTGAGATACTGAGACTGCCTGTTCCTCCTCCCTTGTCATTCTCTCTAAGCCATCCTGTCATCAAGTGTCATTTCCTCAGCAGTATTCTGAAGTCACGTGCCAAACGCGAAATCCACGTGACACGTGCGTGACCGCTGTCATCAAGAACCCCACATCTACACTACCCCACATCCAACTCCACATGATTTCTAGTGGTTTATTGACAAAGGCTTAGTCCATGTAGATCCACAAGTACAAGTTCTATTTTCCATTTGTAGTATTCTAATTTTGTTCTTTATGATGTGGTTTCGATGGAGGCAACCCATATCCTCTTAAATTGAACATGGCAATTCAATAGGAGTACTCTTTGTAATGAATTCATTATTTCTTAGGCATTTCAAAAGGATGTCAAGCACATTAGTTAGATGCTAATGTACGCGGAAGAGACCAATAAAATCCATGAAAACTTGAGAAATACAGAAAAAAAGAAGAAGTAATTTTTGTTTATGTGTTATACTTATAATGAAATAAAGTCATTAAAAATATATCTAACGTTCTTAAGACGTGCAAGAGTGAATTCGAGATGAAATAAAGAAAAGGAATAAGTGTGAATAGTGCTACAAAATTCTATAAGAACAAAACGTTTGGAGCATCCATGATAGGTCAAGAGTTTCAACAAAAGTTTTAAAGCTTCTTTATCTGGTTACGTCAAGAGCTTCACTGTTTGGAATTCAACAAAAAGGTCCACATTCTTTCCACATGTTTTGAAGCATTCAAGACCGAGAGACAGAAGATGTGATTCTTAGAGACAATTGTTCTAAATTGCTTTTTGGATTGTTCCCAAAACTACATGTCAAGGAACCTTTTCTTTTCTAATATCTCTACTTTGTTCCTAAAGATTTTAAATAGAGATTCTTAAGATTTATTCATATAATTCATATTACTCACTACTGGAGTTTTGAAGGAAAAAAAAGAACTAAGGAGGCCAAAAAAAAAAAAAAAAAGCCATTTCCTTTTCGGTGTCCTTGCATTATGAAGGATCCTGCTTTTATGCATAAATCCTCTAAAAAGGGGCTCTTACCATTGAAAATTGCATCAAACACCTCCTATTGAGGATAGTCTTGAAGTTTCAAACTCTTAGTTATGTACAAACCTTCTAGTTTTTGTTGTTTATATATTATTTACATCTTCCTTTAATTTATGACTACTATACCATAGATTATAGGTTAATAAGGGTTTTCCTTTATATTGAAAAGAAATTATGTTATTTTTAATAATGTTTGTTTCAATATTGAATATCTTAAATAAACTCTAGCCTTATCAAAATCTCTTCATTTATGGCTATATAGTTTTGAGATTATTTGACACAGTTAATCATATCGATATAATAATAATCAAAGCCTTTTATTTTATTTGAGAACATGCATAACACAATCTTGTGATTGATTGATTAGTCTGTTCATTGAATTGAAGTGAAATAGCTAGTTGAATTGAATATTCATATTATTTTTTTTATGTTGTTTGTTTTACGAACACTAAAATTCGTTAACCAACTATTTTTCCTTTATATAAAACCTAGAACTCTCAAGAAGAGCCCTCCTTTTTAATTTGTTCTATGGCAAGAAGGAGACTTGTTCCTATCATGGGATTCGGATTGCATCGAGTTCTTTATTGAGTTCCATACGGGAGGAAATAATAGAAGAAGGCCGGAGGAGGTGAAAAGGATGGTTAGACCTTGGAAGTTGGACCTCGGGTGGGGTGGCATGGCTAGGAAAGGGCTGTCATCTTTAGGGTTTTAAAAGCTGCGATTTTTATGGATTTTGCCAGGGGAAGAAAGGAGTAAGGAGATGAGATTAGAGAAGGAGAATAATAAACAGAAGATGAATAATAATAAATAACGACTTAATTAATTATTTTATTAATTGATTGGGGGTGATTCATGGTTCAAAAGGGTTATGTACTTAAATTCTAACAACTTTTGGAAAAGGAATTTACGATCATTAATTTTAAACCTGTTGACAAATCAATAAGTATGGTGTATTTTAATTGAATAACCCCTTGGCATCAATTTATTTATTTATTTTTCGTGGTTATAGTTATGTGACCATTGGGATCATGACAACACGATGAATTAAACTCAATATCTCAAATATATGAATTAGGATTGGATGTCACTAAACTACAAGATTATTGATGATATTAAAATTTAATATTATATATTGTTAGCTCATGATTTAACTGTTAAGTATCACTTTCCTGTATTTGGATTAATATTTAGAAATCATGAGTTTCTATTTGCCCAGATACAAGTAGTGATGATATATTTAGATGTTGGTTCATAATTTCTATGGAGCAATATGATCGTATTAGTTTTTTTTATCATTGTATATTTCACTTATTGCACTTGCTAATATAATATGCGTTTTAAGAGGAAAACATCTTTTCTATTTTCCGTTTTCACGGATCTCATCAAATGTTAAAGAAGTTTAATTTTAAGATTTCATAACAAGACGCTAATTGACATGGCAGTTGATCGTACGTTATATGATATTATATATTTTGATTCCATCATCGTATTTTAAATAATATTATATTCCCGAGCAATTATTATTATTTTTTTTGGCCCATTCCCGAACAATTATTTGATAGTGAAGTTTTATTTTTTGGCCGATATTTAATAGTGAAGTTGACATGGTATTTTTTATCAATGGGAATAGTGCATGTCAACATATTTATCCGGGACATTATATTTTATCTCTGTTGTGGTTGCAAACATTATTACTTTATTTAAAACTCCATTTCTAGTTTTTCTAAATATTTTCAAATTGATAAATGAAATGATTGCAAATATCCATATAATGAAATAAATACAGTTTTCTAATAAAATAATAGACGATTTATTTGCTAAACCATGTCATCATATATCCCTCAGATATAAGATGATTGAACTTTAATTATCGAGGTATTTTATAGTATAATAACTTGGAGTTCATTATATTTTTAACTGCTTAGTAGAGAACACTCTCAAAATGGATGACATCGTGGGAAGTAGCTAATAACAAAGGTTTATGAAAATCTCTAATGTCTGCCTTAAAGTTGTGTAAGCACGACAAGTTATGTGAATCAACCTATTTATCTAAAAAAAAAAAAAAAGAAAAAAGAAAGAGCGGGTTGGATTAAATATTTTAACCCATTTTCTGAGCAGCTTTACTATGAGGGTCATTTTGTCCTGCTCTACATATCTTGGAAGTTAGAGCAAGAGAGACCCTGTAGGTCGGCTTCGCTCACGAGCCACAAAAAGTTTTTTTATTTTTTTGTTTTAATATTAGCAAATCCATGAAAGTTTTTTTTTTTAAAGGACAAATGGTAAGTAATAGTAAATAACTATATGTAAGTAAGAATTAAAAAATTAAACAAATTAAAATAATAAGAAAGTGAAATATTAATATTAAATATGAATTCTTTTATCATAATCTTATATATCTCTTAACCTTTATCTATTTTTTTCTCTCATATGTTGATTTTTTTTTTTAAATTTTGATTGAAAAGAACATATATATTGCGTGTAGTTACGTTGTAATATTAAATTTTTATAAAGAAAAGAGAAAAGAATCTTAGCGAGTTAAAGATGGGCAAGGCAACTTGGCTCGCTTAACTTATTTTCATACCTCTTCTTCTTGGTATTCAACTTGTATAATGAAAGGTACAAGAATGTAAGTTCTATAAGTAGAGAAAAATATAATTTTTCTTAAGATAAAGTGGAGGAAACTCTAATTAGTGATGCATCTTGTAGTGTAATAACTTAAAGATTGTTCGAAATTTAAAGTTAAGCATATTTAATTGAAAACACTAATATTATGGATGAATTTATAAAACATGGCTAATATAAAAATAAAAATTTTATGAAAATAGAAAATATATTGACAGACGGGGTTTTGGATCATCAGCACTAATATAAAGTATGTTATATTATTGGTTTGGTTGGGAATTGGTAAAGAAAAGTGATTAATGTTTCAACTAAACCAGATATGACCATCTTGACACAGGAACGTGGCCTAGATTTCATAAGATAGTGTAGCTTTAGCTTAAACAAGCCGCCACTTTATTATCATTAACACGTGTCTTAGGTAAAGCAAACGCTTGTTTCACTTTCACATGTTAATTACGATTATTGGACTTTACATGGCATGTTTGTTGCGCTAAACTCCAAAATTTGTGGATGAAATAGTAATAAACCAAACAGAGGACACTTTTGTCATATTAATTTTGTGATGTAATGGAAAAACTACATCTTTTATTTTCAACTTTTACAGTTTTTCTATTTAAGTTTTAGATTTTTTTTCCCTATTCACAGCATGTTTGCAAATAAGGATTTTTTGAAACATTAAATAATATATATTTTAATAAAAATATCTCTAAAACAAAAATAATTATAAAAATAGATAAGTTAAACATGTCTTTTTAAAATACATGTTTAAAACAATTTTAATAAGCTTGTCTTTTCAGACAAATTCAATACAATTATAATATATCATCTTTTCAAAAATAAGCTTAAATTATCTTATTTAGGGATTGTTTTTTATTAGACAGTATTTATTTTTTTTTGAAAATATTAATATTATTTTTCCTTATACACAGTAGAATGCTAGTTCCTGGGGTGGACGATTGACTGGTGGAAAATTTGACAACAGCTAGAAATGTTACTGTTGATAGATTTTGTAAACGTTGAAGATTTAAACAAAAGGGCAAAAAAAAAAAAAAAAAAAAAAAAAAAAAAAAAAACCATGAAACGTTAAAAATTAAACATGCTCTTTGAAAAGTAAGATGATTGATAAGGGCTAACAGACGACAGACATCGCCTTAGGTCGCACATGGCTTTTTCAGACCAATTAAATTCAATATTAGCTGACAAAAATACGTTCAATTTCAGAACATAGGAACGTAATTACTTCGAATTCGGTGGATGACCCCACCATTAGAATACTTATTCTAGTTTTTTAACTATTGATTTATCCCTTTTTAACATAGTTTATATTACGTAAATGGTGATCGCACTATTATATTTAATACTTATTGTACTTATTTTAATAATTAAATAATTAACCGTCGATCTCACAATGGCACTGTAGAAATTCTACAGTTAGTTTCTAAGTTGAGGACTCTTTTTGCGAGGTTCTTTATTACTATGGTAAAAAACTTTAATCAAGTACTCTAAAAGGGCTTTTCATTTTTCATTTTTTTTTCTTTCTCCATCCTTTTATTTTTTAAAATTTTTGCATTATGGGTCTAATAAATGATATAGATAAATTTTATGATGTTTGAATAAAATAAAAAAAAAAAGTTCTTAAATAAAAGCAATCCTAAAACTATCGACACCATAATTTAAGGATTCTTAAAAGATTTTAACATTAAATATGATTGTAGAAGCTAGATGTAATCGATACTTATTATATCGTTAGACCTAAAATTTATTAAATAATTAAAATTCTTTAAAATTTTATAAATTATGATATCATTATAACAAATTTATAATAAAATTTTAATCATTAGTACAGATAGCGATATAAATAAAAAATTGTATAAATAATTTTAATGAAAACATTGGAGGGAATAATCTAAACAGAGAAATTGCAAAACCGTACGTAATTCCAGCACTAAAAAAGAGTGATAATAACTTAATGAAAAGAAAAGGTTTTTAGCAGGAGGAACACTGTGAAAGCGGTCCCGTCGTCCATACTGCAACTTGACAAAAATGAAGGTGCGTTACAGTCAATGTATTCAGAATTTTGCAGGTCAGGTCTCCATTTCAAAATTATAATTATTATTATCACTAATTTTTATTTTAAATTTCTATTTTTCTATTATTTATAAATTCTTGTGAACTCAGGACACCAACAGCAGCCTTTAAACAAACCCCCCTATGGCTTTGGTAGAAACATTAGGACTGAACCCTATATCACTCCAACCCTAATAACTATGATGATTTAATTTCACACGCACCAACATAGTTTAGTACCATTGTACAGTAAATGAATTACTGTTTTCACCAAAAAAAAAAAAAAAAACATAGTCAGCAGTAACCTAAGAGGCTAAAACATATTTTTGAACACATAAATCTAAACTAAGCCAGTATTAAAATAATTTATAATACCTAAATAAACTCTATTTAGATAACTAAATATATATATAGATAAAACTTAGGAGGCTAATCATGAAAATAGTAAAAATTTAGCTTATAAATTGATGTTTTTAGATATTGATTCATATTGAACCATTGAGTTAGCTATTTTTAATAATACCTACCTTTTATTGAAAGTATTACACATAAAAAATAACAATATAAATACAAAAATTTTATTGTTTTTTGGTATTTTTTAATAAAATTGGTCTTACTGATTATTTATATATCTAATAGATACTAAAATATTCAATATATTAATTATTATCTTTAATTTCATAGCCAATCGCTTAATGGGTTAACAACCTATGCATCTTTTTTGAAAAAAACAAAAAAACACTAGGTATAAATTCCGGGGGAACAAAAAAACTAGGTATAAATACGATACTTTTTAAATATAAATTTCTTTGCAATAAAGTGTTTTTTTTTTTTAAAGATTATGATATAAGCAAAATTGAAGTGAACAGTGAGTATGAGTACTTTAGCTGAGCTAAGGGGGGCAGAGAAGCATATTTATTACACAACATCTAACCCCAAGTGGGGTCACAAAACTTAACCACATAGACAAGTGTTAGAACTAGGGTTAAAAAAGCCAGTGGTTAACAAGCTCAGCCACATAAACCACGACCAGATTTTTTATCATCAAGCCTCTCATCATCATCATCATCCCCATCATCTTCTTTTTCTTCTTCTTCTTCTTCTTAATCACCTTCTTCCATCTCTCTCTTTCTTTGTCTGTTGTTCCTCCTGCTCACCAAAACAATCTCAATTATAATGATTCCATGTTGGGTTTCGGTTGCACTCCCACTTTGAAAATCACAGAATCCATAGGTAGAAGTCAAATCCTGTTGATTTTTCAAGTTTTATAAAGAAAAAACCCTAACCTTGTACTTGTAACATCCACCCTCTCACTCTCTCTCTCTCTCTTTTACTCTCACTCTCTCTCTTTAATATAAGGCATCAACAAATCTGAACCTTAAAAAAATTTAAATGTTTAGCTTTTGTTGTCTCATGAGTTTTTTGATTAAAGTGATATAATCTTAAATGAACAAACCCTAAATATTAGCGCCATGGACATGACCCCAACACATACTTCCAACACCACAAACACAGCAAGTACTAAATCCCCAGAACCCGAAACCGAAACCCCAACCCGGATCCAACCCATCAAACCCATTTCCTTCACTAACGGAGTCCTCAAGCGCTACCCTCCTCACCATCACCACAACCACCACCAGCAGGCGGCACAAGTCTCCTACAAAGAATGCCTCAAGAACCACGCAGCCACATTAGGTGGCCATGCCCTTGACGGCTGCGGCGAATTCATGCTTTCCCCCTCCGCCAACCCCTCCGACCCTACTTCCTTCAAATGTGCCGCTTGCCACTGCCACCGCAATTTCCACCGCCGCGAACCAGACGACTCCCCACGTGCCCTACCTGCACCCCACGTCATTGAATACCAACCCAACAACCGCCACCACCCTCCACCTCCCCCGCCACCTCACAGAAGTCCAAATTCCGCCTCCCCACCACCCATCTCCTCATATCCCGCCTCCGCTCCACACATGCTGCTGGCCCTCACATCTCCGGCGGATCACCCCCACGCAGCTCCACCTCATATGAGCAGTGGCGCCACCACTCCCGGGTCCTCCGGTAGGAAGCGTCACCGCACGAAATTCACCCAGTCTCAAAAGGAGCGCATGTTTGAGTTCGCGGAGCGCGTGGGGTGGAAGATGCAGAAGAGTGACGAAGAGGTCGTCCACGCGTTTTGCGCCGAGGTGGGCGTGGAGAGGAGCGTGCTCAAAGTATGGATGCACAATAACAAGAATACGTTTGGGAAGAAGGATGGAAATAGCGGGTATATTAGGACACTAATTTGGACATCCGGGTTGGCAACGGCTGCAATAATAACAATGACAGTAATGCCGATGATGATAACACCACCAACAACAATTTCCGAGGAGTTTTCGATGCGAATGAGGAAGAGCCTAACCACCACGGCCACAACCACAACCACAACCACAACCACGACCACCACCACGACGATCAGACTCATTACCCGAATTCAGATAGTGGAGCACAACAACATCATGTTGGTACTAATGGGTCTTCTTCTCCTTAATCCTTCTTTTTGGGAGAAATAATGTTTTAGGGATTTTAGAAGTAATTAAGACAATCCACTATTTGGGTATTAATCAGCTGCTTCTTTTATTTTGTTAATTCTTTTCTCTCTTTTCTTTTTCTTTTTCGTTTCTTTTCTTTTCATTTCTTTTTTTTTGGGTTTAATTTTTGTTTTAATTAACGATGGAATCACTTTGTTGAGGACAACCTTGGAGAAAAATGTGATCACAAAAGGGAATCTATTTTCAATTTACATATTACTTGTTGTCTTGAATTCCCTTATCTCTACATATGTTTTATATAATGTTTCAAACTTTATAATTTCATAAATCTGTTAGCATATGTCTAGATATGAATGAGAATTATATTCTGATATGTTGTGTCTGAAACATAGGAGCAAAAAGTGTCCGTGATATTTAAAAAATAAAAACTTTAAATTAAAATTAGAAATGAGAATCATAAGATGTAGCAGTTGGCATAAATTTTTTTCAATTAAAAAGGATATTAGACTTTGTGATTAATTTATAATTCTTTTTATAATTCTGCTCTGGCGGTGCAATCATAGGTTATGGGTAGCATGTTAAGTTGTTGCAATTGCACGAAGCTTTTGAGGTTTAATCATCATATCAGTTTTGACTAAGCTAATTGAATTATAGACCTAGGATTGAGGTATGTTTTTTTTTTTTTTGGGTGTTTTGGCAGAATAATATATTATAGTTGAATTGCTAGGTGAAGTACGGCTATATAATCTATAGTTCCAGAGGGTTTGGCAAATGAGATATAATAATCAATCATCATTTGAGATGGAATTATATAATGAGACTTTGGTGTAACTAACATAAGGGATCATCAGTTATACCCAACCTTCTGAGCCAGATTGATGCATGTTCCTAGGTTTTTTTGTTTTTGTTTTTTTAATTACCCTTACCTTTTAAGGTAAGCAGGCTTAATTATTATTAACCTATTATCATGATTAAGTTTTAGGATGCTGACATAGTTTTCACTTGCCAAAATGGCTAATGACATTTTTCTTAATATTTCATAAGTGAGAGGTATCGGGTTCAAAATGCTATCTCCTCGTAAAGGAAAAAAAATGAAAAAAAAAATGAAGGAACTAATTGGAAAAAAAAATTTGCTCTAACTAATCATATATATATATATTTGAAGAAGTAGGAGCAAATGCTTAAATGTTAAAGTTTGTTACATATTGTACTAAATTAAATGCATGTGTATAATTTAAAGGGACAGAGAATAAGTATTTTTTTTTTATTATAACAGTGGAGATTGAACTTGAGAAGGTTATTTGCTCCTTTAAGGGCTGACTACTGAGATCCCAGAATTCTGTTTCTGGGAAGGATTATTTTACTGGAGGGTTTCTGATTATGATGATGTGTGAAGTCACTGGCCTTGTTCTAGGGGGGAAATTTAGTAGGGTCTAGGGCTATTACTGAGAAGACATGGGTAGGAATTTTGACTCGTTTGAAGAAAAAAAAAAGGAAAAAGAAGTAAATATAGGTCATCCCCATGTCTTGCTGGTGGTACTGATACATGAAAATTTGGGGATTGAAACTACTTGCAGGGAGATGTCACTACTGCAAAAATAATATTTTTCAATTATATTATGTTAATATCAATATATTTTAATAAAAATAAAACTGTGTATAAATTTTTTATGAAATTACAATCTACTAATTAATACGCGTAGCTTTCTCGCCACGGGCCCACGATAGGTAGACGAAGAGGATTAAGGGGAAATCATGACGAAAGGAAGTAGTGGAAGATCGTAAAAAAGATGCCGTTCCTTGCAGGCCGTGGCTGAGCTGAGGTGCGCTGTGTACCCTCACCCCCACAAACACGAACACAAAAACCCAAACACGCATGCAACTGGACAAGTGTAGTGCAATGGAGTGAAACAGGTTTTAATTGCATGCATGTGGCAGTAGTCCACTATTTCAGCTTGGAAAATGGCAAAAGCTCTTTTTTCTTTTTTTTTTTTTTTTTTTTGCTTGGTGGGCACTCTGCATTAATTGAAGGCCCAACCAGAGCTCATAGTTTTCAGGGAAAAAACAATATAAAAGATTAAAAACTCATCCTACGGGTAATTATCGTACACCCTCTGAACGCTGTTTTACAATCATTTTCGTTGAGAAATTACGGTGAAGAGACGACTTTCCTTCTTGATGTTGATAAATTAAATCGAGTTGTTATCGTAAAGTGTGTGTTATCAATGTTGGAGAGTGTACTTTTAATTCCATGGTACATGTTCCATGTACATCCATTAACCGAATCCTTCCTAAATCAAGTTGAGCTGAAGCATGCAATGCTTAACGTAGTTGTAGGTTGTAACTGGACCAAGTTGGAATGTGTCGTTTCCTAAGCCTGAACTAACTTGGTTGAAACAATGTCTGTTTGGATGGACCGTATATCCGTCTCGTATCTATATTAGAGTTGTATACATAAGTTATCTATATGATATTTGTATCATATTCATATTCTATATGTTCAGTTTGTTTATGAATAAAATTATCAGTTTTTCATCGATATTTATTTTTTTTATAAATATTCGTTTGAAATCGATAAAAAATATTAGAATATAATAAAACACACAGACCAATGTTAAAGCTAAGCTCTCGAGACAGTTTATACAATAAAAAGGCAATCTAATATTTTGATTAGCAGAATGAAATGAATTAAGAAGGAATATTATAAAAAAAAGGGCTGTAGAAACTATTAGAGAATTTAATCATTTTATGAATATAGATAATGAATGCAAATTATTTTAAAACATTGATTTATCTCAAATTTCAAACTTTATAAACAACCTCTTTAAACTTTGTTAAATTAGTAATACAAAATATATTTGTTTTTTTTAATTCAATAAAAACCTGCTAATATTCAAGTTTAGAAATGTTAAAGTACACTTTAATAGATCAGCCAAACAAAAAATAAAAAATAAAAAAGAAAAAAAATACGCTATAATAAGTTTGAGGGGTGGTGCATTTCACTATTGTTAAAGTTTAGGGATCTTTACCACTTTTGACGATTATATGTCAATTTATCAAAGTTCACAAGGTGACGTCTAACGATTGAAATATTAAGGATTGACCATATTGTTTGTACTTTTACTTGTATAAAATGTTTATTTACCAAATTTTGGATCAAACTTAGTGCTCCACCAATGAAGCCCCCATAAAAAGCAATGAAGATTGTTAGTCTTCCTGTAATTGCAAGTTATAGGTGGGAAAATTGTCCCTAATATGAAATTAGGCATATGTCATTTTCGCAATTGTGATAGCAGAGGAAATGCAAATTAGAGAATATCCCATCGATGCACAGGATGTTTTACAACTAGACATATACACGGTTTGATTTCAAACCGAGAATCAAACTGGAAATGTCACCGATGATTCTAGAATCGGCTAAGAAGTCACCGGTTTTTCGATTTCTAAACGATTCTAAGACCTAGAAACTTGATGGAACTGACAGTTCCAAACTGTTTATTGGAAAAAAAAAGGAAATAAGAGAAAAAAATTTATTATCTATTTACAACATTTAATGTGTTATTAACAACATAAATAAATATAACTTACAATCATATATAATTTAAGTCTATATAAACTTCTCTTAAAAACAAAATTCATTTTCTTAATAACGCAAGATTATTTTTTGTATTGTAATTTTTTTTTATTCGTTAGAGTATTTTGCAATCACATGCTACTAACTACAATTGATATTGGTTGTGTTTGTATAAATAAATGCGCATTCTAAATTTTTTTTTTTTATAATTTTGATTAAATAATTTAACACTTAGTGACAAAATAATTAATTATTTTGAGTTTAAATTTTATTTTATTAAAAAATAAAATTCATTATTTTTTTAATTAAAAAAGCAATTTTACAGTTCCAAAACCAGAATTGAAAACCTTCGGTTTCTCATTTTCAAGACCTAGAACCATCGATTCCGATTCTAGTTCCGATTCGGTTCAATTTTGAAACTATTCTATGTCTGTCTACAACTACCATCTTAGTAGTTGTACAAGGATATAACGTTAGATGTTTGAAGAAAGATTGCCAAGGACTAAACTAAGATGCTAAATTAAGCATTGATTTTTTGTGAAGGACCGATTTGGCTTATATATATAGTTATTTTATCCTTAGCAACAGCAGTATGCACAACTATTTTTTGCAATATGTGTGTGTGTGTATATATGTGTGTATATACGAATATCAGTCTTCGATTCTTTCTATTTGATTCAACGTTTTTTTACCCCTCCAACAAACTCCATTTTATTCGAAAATTTCTCTGATATTTAGATATGTGTTAAACATATGGATCTGGCAAGTCTCATTAATTACTGCGTTTTAAGTACTTGAAAGAGTTGTTTTGATAATAATTACAACATGGGTCAAATACTTTAAAAAAATTGTTAAAAGAACTCTCTCCTTAATATAAACAAGATAAAGTAGGGGCGATGTTGAGATTTTTTAAAATATTGATGCTCTTATAAAAGTTTATGGAATCAATTATTAAAAATGATAATCTTAAATATATGTATACATATAATATATATATTAAAGTCAATTAAAGAACATGCCGAAGCTCTATGCTTGCCATTGAATTAACACTTATATCTTACCTACATCTTTTTATATAGTATCCTATGTGTATATATGGTTTCGTTTGTTTCATCTTTTTTTAAGTGTTGTTTTGGTATCTTATTTTTATCATTTTCAAGTTGATGTTTGTTAATGATCAGATACAAATACAGATGAAAAATAAATATTTTTACTTATAAATAAATCAAATACAAATAAAATATTAATACAGATTAGATACAAAATTGAATATAGATAAAAATCAAATGATACAATAAATTCATTGATGTTCATTTATGCACAATATAGAAAATGAATTTTCCGTTAGGACAAAGCCAAAATAATTAAAAGTGGAAAATATTTCTTGCATCCTTATTACTTCGTATGTTATATAATGGGCACCCACGACATTATCATCATATTTCTCAGAAATTGAATCATGGGCATTTATACTAGAGAGGAAACAGCAGTTAATGAATGTGAAAGTGAAAGCAACTGGTTTTCAAAAGAATTTGAATTATCTATCATATATCTGCTGGTCGTATGCTGTGGTCTCTAAACCCATAGCCCGCTCGGTTATTCATTGGTATTGACTGTTGCAAACTTAAAATGAAACATCATGTATAAGATATAGCAAATATAAAAGCTACTCTAGATATTTTGGAAGACTAGTAAAATGATGGATGAATTCTCTTTTATATATATATATATATATATATATATATATTATATCAGTTATGAATATTTATTTTTGTGAAACATGTAATCAACTTTTATTAAATTTATATTTATTTATTTATTTGATAAGCACTCAACTTTATTACGAGAACATTACCAACTAAAAGAAATCTAATCAATAAAACAGTTATTGGAATAGAAGCTTTGGATTTTCCAATTAATAACATGCTTTTTACGATTTTTTTTTTTTCTGAGCGTTTTCTTTTATACTTATGCCCAAATAATTGTTATAATCATATAACATCCGTTTAAACTGAAAATAAAAACTCATAACGTCAAATATTGTACCTCCCTTCACCAATCACAGGATAAATAGCTAACCAAATCATATGTTTGAACTTTACACAAAAATTCAATTTGGTACTTGGACTTTGAATTAGTCAATATGTTATCCAATCAAACTTTTCCCAATTATTTTTTCTATCTCACTAGGGCTAGACGGTGTTACGAAGCAATAAAATTAAATGATATGCTTCATTTTCAATAGGGATGTAAACGGGTCGGGTCATTCTGTCCCAAACCCGACCCGATTTTAAAAAAGGGTGTCCCAGAACCCGACCCGACCCGATTTTTAAGGAACCCGACCCGACCCGAACCCGACCCGATAAATTTATGGAAAATCTTAATTTTTTTTTCTTTTCCACAATAGGTTTTTTTATTTTATTTTTTTATTTTTTAATCATCTATGTTTTGCCATATTATTACGATGTCATCTCATATTGAAAAAATAATTAAATTATACCTCAGATGAATTGATTCAGTTCATTTTCCTCTCTCGCTTTTTATGACAAGCTACAATAATGATTATGATTATTGGGACAAAAAGGAACGAAGCTTATTACATTATCTAAAATAACTATGTTCAGCCATTGTGTTTTCTTTTCCTCGTGATCTTCCATTTTTTTTTTAGTCCGAGGTGGATTCCGATCCTTTTTCCTGTATTTAGTATCAGAGCCGCTACGCCAAAGATAACAAAACTGTAAAAATAACCCTTTTTAACAAATACACACACATTTATAAAACCCCGTCGGATTGGATAATAGAGGAAACGATAATTGATTTAATATTCTTGCTGATTCATTTCTTAACTTCAACGTTGCACCATATAACATGATAAAGCGATCGTATATTATGAAATTATGTTGCCTAAAAGTAACGAGAAATCTCGAGATGAAGCATTGTCACTTGGAGTATGACCCAAATGAAGCAGCGCAAAGGACCTGAGACTCTGGCAATTTGTAGGAACAATCCCAATTGAAAAAAACAGGAAGCATTCTCATGAGTAATGTGTTGCAATGTTTAATATTAAAAAAATGAATAAGTAAATTTCTTAAACTAAAATTTTAAATTTTTTTAAATTAATCGGGTCGGGTTTTCCCAACGGGTTATGAGTACAACCCAAAACCCGACCCTAAACCCTATAGGGTCTGACCTATAGGGTATTTAGCGGGGCGGGCGGGCGGGTACCCTATAACGACCCGCCCCGGTTGCATCCCTAATTTTCAAAGTCAATAAACGAAGCAAACAATATTAAGAAGATAGTATAAATAGCTATATATGCTTTCATTGAATATTAAATGAATCAATTCATAATTTAGGCGGCAAATTGAACTTTTGTATGAAGCTAAGGTACCAATTTTAGCATATATCCTAGAAGAAAGTGCACGAGAAATGGAACATAAAGAAAGTCCATGGGCTTATTATTTTATGAAATTAAATTCCAAGTGCCCAATTTACGTGTGAATGTGAAAATTTCAGGAGAGTTCATGTTGAAACAATCTTAATTAAACCATTTATCACTATTTATTGATAATTTATAAATATAAATAAGAGGTCAGATTAAGGTTATAAACAAGTTAAGTTGAGATGGTCCGGTGCTAAGTTCAAGTGCAAGCTTGACTTAAAATTTCAAAGTTCAAATTTAGCTAAAGCTTCATTGAGCCAAAAATTTTAAACTCAAGTCCAACTTAAAGTAACACTTCATAAGATTAAGATTTGGTAGATTAAGCTTGTCTAGGTGGGATGTAATTAGCCAGGTTGTTATAGGATACCCGATAGGTTCGCCCCATTAAAAGCCTTATAGGGTTTAGGACCAGGTTGTAGGTCATGGTTGCGATTGTTGGGAAACTTAACCTGCCAAAATATAAATGTATTTAAAATAAGATAATTGCATAAAAAGTTCAATAAGCTCCAAAGAACACCTTACAGAATTAAAATCTCCATCACATTCTCTCCCAACTTATATTAATTGTGATATGATCTTTGAAATTCAATTCACATTTTTGTATAAATTTAGGTTTGAATTTTTACAAGTAATATGTCAATCTACAGTTTAGAAGATAAGAAAGATGTAATATTTTTCATATTATTTAGTGATATTCTTATTTCTTTTAACAGCTTGAGTTGGATTTCATTGTTTATTTTTAAGATTTAGCTAATTTTTATTTTAATTATGTGTTTTGATTATTCTCAATTGAGTTAAATGAGGCAGAGTGAGTCAACTCGATACCCTATAGGAATGGGTTTAGTAATTGCGTCAAAAACCTTTAATGTTTAGGGTAATTTTTGGAAGACCTTATAGGAAAGCGATGCAGTTCATATAACTTATGCCAAATCCAATCAGGTAGCATGCCTACATTTAGCTAGGCTAGATTTATGGAAAAAAATATTGTTAATTCTAATTAAATATTGTTAATATTCAAACTCAATTTGAATCCGATTATCATTTATACTTAATTTGAACTCAATAGAGCTCAATTAGACTACTTTAGCTTAGCTTGATTAACAACCCTAGCAATTGAAGTTAGAGACCTTTCCTTTTCTTCATTAGATGAATTCTCATTCTTCATCAAATGTTGCTTTTATTGTAAAATTATCTCTGATCATAAAGGAAAATAAAATCCATTCGGTTACTTTCCTTTTCAATCTTTTCTCCGTATAATTAAACTAGGGAAAAAGATTCGATGCATATTTGCACACCATTTGTTTAATATCAATAAAGACATGCATGATTAAAGGAAAAAAAAATAGTATCTTGTGAAAAAGGGAAAAAAATTAAATACGCTATACATTTGAAAATTTTATTAGTACATGCACATCACATGTTAACTTGTGGCATGTAATGCCATTAAAATTTTCTCACTTAAGACTCTCTCTCTCTCTCTCTCTCTATATATATATATATAATATATATATTAGTAGGCCTTTTTTCTAGATTTCTTCCCTTTTATCAATTTGCAGATATCACTACTAATCTAATATATTGTTGATTTATTAGTCTGATATGAGTTGGTGTTTTCTATCACTCCCATCATTACTACTTTATCTGTATTTTTTTCACCGTTGAGAGTTACACAAATCTTATTGGTTTTAAATATTGAAGATCAAATTAAGATTATTTTATAGCAGTATTAGAACATACTATTTTTGTTGTTTATTTTTCTTCTTGTTTTCTTTTTGTTTTTACCACTTATCTTTTTTCTTTTTAATTTTTCAGCCAACATCTCTTATGTTACATTCTTATTAGATTTAGTTCACTTGCTGGGTAGATTCGTTCCCTAAAGAGGAACAATGATATCCCTAAGCAGGATACTTTAACTATAAAGAAATGTACTCATTTACACTATGAGTACTTGTTATTTTTCTTATATCAAGCTATATCTTTGATTTTTTTTTTCCTTTTAAGAAGAAAATTCATTTTTACTGAAAAAAAAAAAGGAATACCCTTATTTCATTACAATAAGCTAAACATGCAATTGATAGATCTTGCCTTGTTTTGGTAAGTCAGCTTCATACCTACCTAATTAGTACAATTTTGTTGCTTTTGTTGATGTATCGATCTTTGTTCAATCAATTTAACCATGATTAATCATGGTGGATAATTGCTATTTAAAGCAATTAACTAAGAAGGAAAATTGTAGTTTAACTAACCAAAAAAAAAAAAAAAAAACATTATCTTCATCTACCCAATTCTAATTCTAATTCTATGTCCCCACCAAAAGGACTTGTGATGCTGTCGGAGGACGTAGACCCCCCTAAAAAGAATTAGCGATTATTAGGAGATTGAAAGTTGTAGTCATCTCTGGGATTGCGGGTAATGCAAGTTTGACATCTGAGCTTAATCAGGTATGTGTTTTGTGGTTCACGCAACCCCATGTTGCTCAAAAAGTTATTGATGGCACATTTTCTACAATAGTAAATAGCAATATCTACAGGACGATTTCGTGACTATGACTAACATGTGCACATGATATGGGCTGTTCCTTATTGCGTGCAGATTTCAATTACCTGTATTCCCTACCTATAAAATATAGATTATGGACCAGATGCCCAATGACAAGTATATATCAGTATTATCATATTTGGATTGATCTCATCAGTTTAATTCAATTGAATTTGACTAGGTTTTAAGAATAATTTAGTTTAATAATAGTTCAACTTTCAGTTTAATCTAGTTTTACTAATTAATTTTTGATGCTTTAATAGATCATCATCAAGTTTTTTCGGATATAATAACATTGGTGAATATATATATATATATATAGGTAATAATGGCTAACAAGGAGTAAAATTTTCACATGAATTGTGATATGGGACGATACTTTTTTTTTTTTTTTCTGAGAGCTATCGATCATTATTAAGCATTTATATATGATTTATATTTACCTATAATATATATATATATATATATATTGGCAAATGTGGCGAATGATACTTGAACTTTGACAAATATGTAATAAAACACCTTAACTTTAAAATTGATCAATTTAATATTAAATGAACTTTTTTGTGTATACCAAGCAATATCACAGAGAAACTGTTAGTATTCACAGAAAATTCTTTGGTATTAAATTGATTAATTTCAAAGTTTATATACTAAATAGATTAATTTTGAAATTCACATAGTTAACTATATATTTTATTAAAATGCAAGAATCATATATAATATTAAATTATACATATACATAATATATATATGTATTGACACGGTATAGAAATAAATCAGATATGAGTTGCAGTTTACCTAAACAGCATCAGCAGCAAGAATTGAACGAACATGAAACCAGACTATTATTTTTTGCTGGGGGTGTGATGATGTCAGTGTGAATAGTATTCATGGTTTTGATATGCCATTTTGATGTTTGTTGTTGTTGGACTAGGACTAAGTAGAGGGTTGCTTTTTCAAGGTTGCAGTGTCGTGATAAATTATCGACTGTCAAAGGAAAAGGAGTACTTGGTTTTTTAAAAATTATTGTTTTTGTTTCAGGGTTTGGTTAGACTTGTGTAATCATTTTGCAGAGTTTGCCCATTCGTACGAATGAAAGGACTTCCACGGTTAAAAATTTTCCAACTTTCAAGTTGATCCTATAATAGTTAATAGGTAGAATTTTATTAATAAATTACACCCATTGTCCTCCAAACATTTTAATATTTTCAGAGAATTTGCAAATTTGTCCCTCAAAACTTTCTTTTATACGTGGATTTACCCTAATAAACTTTTTAAGTGAGTTTTTCTACCCCTTTAAAAAATTAACACAGTTGAGAAAAATTAATATTTTCCTTCATTTTTTTTAAGAGAGGAGAGGGATAGATCCGTAAATAGATAAGAGTTTAAGAAATAAATCCACATATAAGTAAAAGTTTGAGAGGATATTTTGCATACCGTTTTGTTTTAATAGAAAATATCATGTGTCTTTAATTGTACTAAATTGCACAAAATTACTAGGTTAAGAAGTTCACTTCGAAAGTTCAATGGATGAATCCATAGATAAATAAAAGTTTAAATGCTAAACTTGCATTTTCTCCTATTTTTAATTTGACAATTTAGTATCCCTTTTAGATTCTAATAAGATGAAGCACAAAATTGTTAAAAAACTTAAAAGAATCGACACATGATCTGGCATTATCTTAATTTGCAAAAATGTAAAGATAAAATGAAAGTATAGGCACTTGGTCTATCATTATCCATTTGAATTTATTGAAACATATCTACAATTTATTTCACTACATATTATGCCTATTAAATATGGCTTGATCAAGTTTCGACATAAACATGAGACTTGTTTGGTGCTTCAAACATAAATATTATCTAAACTTTAGTAAAATGTGCAATTTGGTATATAAAATTTAAAAATGATCAATTTAGTACTTGAACTTAAAATTGACCAATCTGGTATCTGGAAAACTTTGAAATTTAACGATTTTATGAATTTCAAAATTGAGATATTAAATTGATCATTTTCAAAATTTAAATACCTAATTATATAATTTGTTAAAGTTCATGTATCATTTATTACATTAACCCCAAATTCAATGGATAAGGAGTTTCAAATCAATCCATTAGGCCTTTCCTTGATCTAACGCAATCGATAACTAAGACATTCATGCAAGTTATTCTACCGGTTTCTTATTTTGTCCATGAAATTTCATTATTGGGTTTTGCTCTCCTCTACATCGGTGTGGGATTATCAATAGAGATTCTGCGATTTTTGCTTTGATGTTTCTTATATTATAATGTTAAGTCTTGGAAGTTGAACCATGTTGGAGAGGACACCGATAGAAATTTGACACTAAAGAAGTACGATGGTCAAATAGACTTTTTATTGCAAGTGTTGTTGCTTGCATCATTGATTCAAAACGTATATGAAGATGCTTTTGCCGAATTATCGATGCACGATGTCATGTCATACAATCAATTGATTGTTTTAGATGAAAAACGCTTCGCCAAATGTGAAATTTAATACCAACCTGGCTCAACTCATGACTCAGCTAGCAAGGGTAATCGCTCCTGGATCACAAAATCTTGGGATCAATTCTTGCCACGGATAAACGTATCTCCCTATGATCTATGGTCAAGGATCGGTCCTCGCTGGTGTGTTAAGATTTTGTTAGCAGATCGCTTGCCCTACCCAATTTCAAGCAGGGATGTCATGGTGATCTCCTCGTATAAAAAGTGAGAGGATAGTCAGATTTCCTAGGTGGCTGATTGGAGTCTAAGACCAAAAACCCTAAAATTTTTTAAAGACCAAAAAAAGTAAAGTGAAATTTAATACCTAAAATTTGTATAAAAATTTAATTTAATACTTAAACTTTGAAGTGGTTAATTGAATACTCAATCAAATTTTATATAATTATTTTTATTGTCTTCTTAATAACATTTACTTTATATACCGAGATGAAAGAGACAACGTGTTATTAAGTTTTCACTATTTTTTCAAATGTTGTCTAACACTAATAGATTGTATTTTTTTTTAATGTAGGAAAATAGATTAGATGATATTATTGAGTTAGTGAAAATAACCATGAAAAGTTTAATTGAATATTAAATAGATTACTTTAAAATTAATGTAATAAATTAAATTTTTATATAAAATTCCCTACCAAAATTGAAAACTTCCCAAAACTCTTTGAGAAACACCACAATATCTCTCCGTCAACATATTAGGGGGAGTTAAAAGTAGAAAATTGCGGATTACCTTTATATGGATCTTGGAACCCTACACGTTATGGGATTATTAGCCAATTGGGTGGTTTTGAAGATAATGTGCTCTATACTTTGCATAATCTAGCCACATGTCTATTAGAATTTAGAAGCCGACTGCGCGAGTTTCAGACGGGGATTATTTTATTTTAATTTTTTGGCCAGCTTTCAGGCTTGGATTAATGACTGAAACAGTATTGACATTAAAGTTGATGTTAAAAAAGTGAATCCTTTTTTGTGACTTTCCGTACGGTTCTCTTCGATTCTTCATAGTGAAAGTTGTGAATTCAGTCTTCAGATGATCGAGCTTTTAAGGATGCTAGATCTTTGCTAGCGAACAGGGATAAACTCGTAAGTAATTGGAGTCTCGTAAAAGGTCTAACGAGCAAGCAAGCAAGGTTTACGACTAGTTGCCCTAGGCAGATAACTTGCTAATGACACTCCACGGCATTAGGAGTATTAGTAAAAATTTCATGATATACTACCTTTAAGACGTTTTTAAATAAAGCCTTAAAAATAGATATAAAAAAACTTGATTGATTATTAAATTGATCGTATTAAAGTTTAGTTATAAATTAAATTTCATGTAAACTTCAGGTCGTGTTTGAACTTCACTTCATATCTACTACATGCTCCATAGTTTTAACTTTTTCTTTTGGAAAAATATCAAATTTAATACTTAAACTTTATACAAAAATTCAATTGGATACCTAAACTTTTAAGTGATCAATTTAATAACCAATCAAAATTTTATGATTATTTTTTACCTTTCTTAACATAGGTATCCTATTATTGTTCAACATGTGTCAAAAAGTCCGATAAATGGAACGAGATATTGCAGTAATAAAAAAAAATACCAAATGAAATACTAAAACAAAATAAACTTACAATCAAAAGAGTGAAAAAAAGAGAAAAGAAAAGTATAACTTAACTAACCAAAAAAAGCAACAATTAAAAGAAAAAAGAAGAATCAAGGGAAAGAGAGAAAAGTAGACTCAATCATAACTCTATACTCTCCTTGAAAGGAAACCTTAACCGCTGGCCTAGGCCCAATAAGAGCTATAGTTGAGATCATAGCTCTACACTCTCCACTAAAGAAAACCTTAATCGCTAGCCTAACCCAATTCAAGCTACAATTGACTCGTAACCCTTTTTAGATCCATAATTAGAGTCATGTATAACAAAATTGATACCTTAACCCATTAAAAGTCCACTAACCATGAAGAGTCAAGTGAAATAAAGAAAGGAAGAGAAGACAAGAGAGGATGAATAGAAGCAAGAAGGGAAAGACTTTGGGCCTTTCAATCATGGGTAAATCATCAAACATGTCAATGGCTTTTGTGCATTGGTTGGTTAGGATTTCTTTAAAGATTTTGGGGTTGAATATAAGGTTTTGATCTCCCTCTTTCTTTTGATTTGAAATTTGAAGAACAAAACTAGGGTTTTGATTTTTGATTTTGAATGTCCCATTCTCTTGATTTCTCTCTCTATCTACCGTGTCTCAACTTTGTTTTCTCTATATATTGTATTTTACTCAAGTGTTTATTTCTACAATGGGTCAATTAATTTTTGCAATTTCAATTGGCTTAGCCATGATTACTTTACTTCTGTATTAGCTTTTCTTTTCTTTGTTTTTTTTTTTCAATTTTATTTCTTTTATCATTCACTCAATTTCTAAATTAAAATAAAAAATTTTGCCACGTGTTAAGCGATGATAAGATGCATATTCTATATAAGTAAAATGGAGCAAATGCTATAAAAGGAGATAGTAAAAATAGTCAAAAAAAATCTAATTGTATATTAAATTGACCAAATTTGCTTTGCAAAATTCAAATAGATATTTCTCTTTTCATTTTTTGTTGGGCAAATATCAAATTTGGAAGCAAAACATTATACAAAATTTAATTTGGTACCTTAATTTTGAAGTAATCAATTTAATATCTAACAAACTTTTCAAGGTTATTTTTATATGTCTAGCACCATTTTGTCGTGTTTGTTGACCTAAAAGAGACAGTCTATCATTAAATTCTTGCTACCTTTTGTAATACTATTAAGCATTGACAGGTTATCATTTTTTTCTATTAACAAGGACAAAATGACATTAGGTTAGGTAATATAATAGTCACAAAATTTCAATTGAGTAATAAATTGCATATTTTAAAATTTAGATATCAAATTGAATTTTAGTGTAAATTTCAAGTATTGACATTTTCCTTTCTTTCTCTTTTTTTTTTTTAACCTATATCTTAACTTTGTTGAATGAGATAAGAGAGCTTCTACAGTTAGTCAATCATCTAATCATTAAAATAAAAATAATAATTTTGAATATTACTTATTTTAATGATTGATTACAATTGAATATGGTATAAATTATAAGATAGTGGCAAAATTAATGACAGAATTATTGAATTTCTCATGAAATAAATAAGCGATTGTTTTATGGCGATGCTATAAAAATACCATAAAAATTAATAAGGTAGTAATAAAAAATAGAAAAATAGAAAGAAAAAGGTTCGAGTGTCGGTATGTAAGCTGCAACATTCAATTCTTTTTGGGTTTCATGTTGTCAAAAGAATCGTGGCATTTATTACTTTACGAATAAAAAAAATTGAAGACTGACCAAAAAAAAAAAAAGAAAAAAGTGTCAACAAAATCCTTCTCAAGTAATCCAAACAATAATCTAATCCTTTGACCTTTCGTCCGTGTCGCTACTTTAATCTAAAAATTATCTCATGTTATTTATTTATTTTGGCTTCTTGCAATAAAAAATGACAAAAAAATTTAAAGTTTGGGTATTAAAATAAAAAATATAATTAAATATACTTCTACCATTATTATTCTTTTTCTGTGGCATTTTATGTCAGAGTATAATGTCTCCTGAAATGGTAAAAGTATTCAATAAATAATACGTATCATATGTATAAAATATAGTATGTAATTATTAATCTTATTTTAACACTGGAATTGTAAATTTAAAAATGCTGAAGGTCTTTAGGGGTATTATCTAAACAATTATGTTAAGTTCTGGTTGTCCAAAATGATGACAACCTAATCGGCACTAATAGGATAGGAAATTGATGAAACTAATAAGCGCTCAATTCAAAAAACATGCAAGACATTCGCTGAATTTTACTTTTCAGCTTTTGGTACTCTTTATGTTTTGACCCCCTCTTTTTTATAGCTTTTTTCTCAGCAAGCATGGGATACTTTTACTGAAAATTGTTAATCTCCTCTTGTCCTTTTCATCTTACCATTATTTGAATGTTTATTATATATATATGTGTGTGTGTGTGTTCAAAAATTTTTATCAATCACCCAATTCCAAATTGATGTATTCTGGACGACTATGTCAGAAATGCATGACCCATGAATGATAAAATTTTATGCCCTCGTCACGTCTCTTCAATTTCTTGAAAGATCCAACTAGCTAAATAACAAAGCTAAGGTATTGGGGGGGAAAAAAAAAAACAACAACAACAAAGATAAGGTAAAATGAACATGTAAATTTAATCTTTTTGAAAGCGTTAAACTAAAGGGATAATGTCATGTCACGAATCGAACTTCGATAATATATACAATTAGGTATTTGAATCTTGAAGTTCATTAATTTTGTACTTGAATTTTGAAATTGATCAATTTAATATTTAAAAAATTTTCAAATTGATTAATTTAGTACTTGAAAATTTTAACTAATGTATTGTTTGCGTGTGTGAAAATTTTTTCAGATACTAAATTGATTAATTTTAAAGTTTAAATATTTAATTGTATTTTTCGAAAATACCAACTATCACATTAACCCAAATTATCAAAGAAAACTTTATGATCCTGTCAATGATCATATAGCCAATCATCCCATCATTAATTACGTGAACATGGAATTTTCTAATAATGGGTATTCTCTTGGCATGGAATTGCAATAAATATCCGTTGGGCGTGTGCTAAAAATTGCTTGCTACAACACAATTTTAGAAATTCCACAATTCCACTTGGCCGTGCTTTATATGTCATACATATATGAACCCGTATTCTAACTAAATTTGGCCTATTAAGAAAATAATTTTTTATCTGTAAAAAACTACATTCAATACAAGCATTTTGATATATAGTTCACCCAAAACTGGGTAGGTTGAACAATCAAAATAAATGAAAATTGCCGCATATTTATTAAAATTCGAGATTCAATCAAAACGCTCAAGGCAATCCAATGAACTCCCCATTCTGTAGGCTGCATTCAAACACCCCTTTTTGGGATTTGATTAAAATTGTTGACCCATACCGTTGCTATATATATGGCCACTTTCGATGAAAACTTGTAAATTTTAAAACGCCAACCCCGCGCCCCAACACCACCCCCCACCCCCACCCTCCTCCTTTTTTTTTCCTTAGTTATGTTTTTCCTTTAGAATCAAAAACTCCCTCCAGTTGCAAATAAATTAAGTCAAGAAAATGTAATAGTTAGCTCAAGCACATGCTTGAGTTCTCAAGCTTAGAATTTCAAAGCTTGAGCTTAACCAAACTTAAAATTCTAAACTCGAGTCCTGCTTAATGTGACATTGTATAAATTTGAATTCGACTTGATTGGTTAGGCTTGCTACTTAATCGACCTATATATATAAAGTTTGGGAATGACTCCATAAACTATTCGAATAACTTAAGTGCGAGTAATTTGTAAACTAACCTGGTTCATTTGCACCCCAATTGCTGGGCTACATGGACTCCAAGAAACCAACCCAAAGTGTGGAATTATACTAGATCTTAATTAACATTATACATGTCTTCTTCTCCCATATTCTCCATTTATGTTTCTTCATTGTTTATGTGTTATTTATACGTTTGAGGTGAACTAAATTATTTTGTAGGATGCAAATTGTAGACTTGGTTTGATGGATTAGTTGCATTTTTTATGTTTTATATATATTTTGCATCAGCTAACCTCAATATTTCACCATCCGACTTTAGTGGTTTATGAATTTGTTATGTGGGCATTAACCCCTTACAAATCGAAACTTAAATAACTCAATAATTAAGGACAATGGTTTGTATGAAAATCAAAATAGAGACAGTGTAATTGTAACATGAAAACATGCACATTAACCTAATTTTAAGATGCAAGCACAGAACACTGTTCATATTAGTTATCTCGGTATGAAAATATGCTGGATAATCAATATTAATTGTAGTATTTGAATTTACTAGAGGAATTCCTTTAATAACTTATGTGTATAAATTCAATTACTTCAAAATGGAAGTACATTTGTGAATAGGATCTTCATGAATCAAAAGGAAAGTGAGTTGAGACCTCAACTAAATAATAATAACATATACTAGATACATATTTGATTCATCTAGATAATAACTTTTCAATGCCAACATGTTTAATTTATTCATTATCGTTTGCCTTGTTGGCTACTCTTGGTATATTTGATGTGAAAACCCATCAGACTAAAGTCTTAAAAGAGAATTAGTGTTGTCTTATAAGATCATAGTAAAGAATATAAAGTCAACATTAATTCAAAATTTTAGATCAAGTGTTTGAAAAGGCCACAGTCACCTATTAATTAAAATATTTCTAACTTTTAATTTTAGGTTACAATAGATATTAAAGTTAATCCGTAGTAGGTGCGTGTCTCTAGGGTACAACTCCTAGCAAACTTTTAAGATAACCTATAGGTAAAGTATGGTTAGAAGAAGCAAATTTTTTATTGGAAAGGATGGAAGAATTGAGCCAATCTCCATGAATTGTGAGATAGAATTAATATTGGTTTATAATGTTAAGATAGTAAAACAATACAATAAGGATTTTACGCAAAATGGTTAAGTGGGTCCATTAATCATTTGTTAATTTAGTTATCAGTTACTTTTGAAAATAGGTCATTCATTTAGTCCAGAGTAGTTTTAACCTTTTTTCAATTCAAATCATCGCCATTCAATCATCTCGCTAGGAAATGAGTATCATAGTTGTATAATAGTCATAAGTGTTTGTAGATATAAACTTGCTCTAATCCTATGTACAAGTTTAGCTGACCCAATATACTTGTGGATGATTTTCACTATATAAAACTTGCTTTTAAATCAAAGTAACTTAATTTCATGGTATAGCAGTGAGGGATAATCAAATTCTGGGCACTCTTGCTAGGGTTTACAATGTATTTCTTGCTTGGGTTTGGTGAATGATCTGTTTTTGTTTATTTATTTGTTTTTTTTTTATCCGTTGATGGGAGCTCAAGTTAAGAAAGACAAAACTGAAGGATTTCCTTGTCTATTTCTAAAACATGTTTGGACATAATAGGCTGATAAGTTCGTTTTTGTGCGCAACAATAGCCGTAAGACTTTATCAATCAGATTGAGTAGAATAAAATTGTATAATTGGTGGTTTCTTCTAACATACTTGGGTCCAGATGGTTTTGGGCTTAGGTAGATTCAAGAAAGCTGATCGTTATTATTTGATTCAAATGTGAAGAAAAAGCTTGGAGTGTTAGTCAATAGTTGAGGGAGTCTATAGAATTCAACAACTTGAAGATAAAACCTTGATTAAAGATATCAAGTTGTAGGAAACGTTAAGATCACATAATTCTGTATTCACAAGTTGATTTCATGCTAAGTTTGAATAACGACAAGATTGTTGTAACATTTGGCTATCGATTTGAGATTTCCAGCTTTGACATGATAGAGTTGCGTATTAATGTGGTTGGCCTGCAGTGTTGTGTTTGATACAAGATTGTCCATGTATAAAGCTGGAGTGGATTCATTGATAGTTCAAGAGGGTTTCAAATTCAATTAAGCCAAGTGGGATGCATTTCATTTCATTCAAAAAGGGAAAGAAAAGGGAGGCCTCTTTAAACGTTATAATTTTCTTCACCATTTATAAATTCATCATGATTGATGATATCAGTTTTGCAGATTCACTATCTTCCATTTTAGATCTATTTTCCTTTTTTAATCATTTCCATCGCCAGCCATTATTAGTATCAACTATCAAGATTCCACCAATCCAATTTCGTTTTTCTAACTAATTGGAAATCGCTCAGGGTTCGAAGAGGCAATGGTTTACCTTGTGGCAGATATCTCAATCCCCATAGTGATATGAACTATTCCGTTCAATGTAATGGGATGTGTTCCTACGTCCCATTCTTTGCAAATTTAAGTGTCATGGACATTGATATTATTTATCAGTAGTATTTTAATATAAGTGGGTTTTTATGCACATGTTACTTTTTTAATGTTTTTATTGCTTATATGGGGTTATGTTATTTGCTACTAGATGGTTTTGTTCATCTAATAAGGAGAATTTTTATCACTTCGAGCCACATTCTAGCACTTCAAAGAGACATGACTGATGAGTTTTTATATCTCGCACTTTTTGTTAATCAGTTATTTTATGTTAATTTTTTTATTGATATAATTTTATTCTGTCAAGATGAAATTGATCTTAAAGAAAAAAGGAAAAACAAAATAGAAATTCAGGGTTTGATTTTGTATGATACATATATTCATAAAAGGTTAACAAATCAGCGGACAGCAAGGAAGAGGTTGAGCTTTAAAGTTCAAAATTTTCACTTCCAATTTTTTATTCTGAGCAAGATGCGCTTGTGCAGGTTTAATACCATCAGATCAAAAGTTTGTTCCTTCTAACATTGATGTACTCCTGAAAGGCAAATATATATTGTATAAAATATACGTTGAATAAAGCTGCTTTATTCTCTGCAAAAAAAAAAAGCTTGCTTTATTCTTTCATGGTTTAAAAACGTTTCGTATTGATGTACCATGTTTCTGTATCCGTTATTATTAAACAAGTTCTTAAAAGTCTTAGTTCGTAATGTTGCACATTGGATTTCACCTATTCATCAACCAAAATAATAAAAAAAATCTAAAATAGCTCTTTATCATTGTTGTATCATTTAAGGATGAGCAGTTACTGGATGGATAGAGTATAAAATACTATCCATATCTAGGGGTGTGAAAAAAAATCGAATGTTTAGGATAACCGAATCGAAAGCGGAAAACCAATCCCAAAAAAAGGTTAACCGATCTATTGGTTTCTGTTTTGGGTTAGCATTTTTTATTTTTTTGGTTTTCGATTTCGATTTTTAGATTCTAGAAACTGGTGGATTCGGATAATCGATCCAAATAATAAATATATATAATTTATAATATACCCATATAATTTTTTTTTTTTAGTATTATCAATATAAATTATGTTAAAATGAATGATTTAGATAAGAAGAAACAAATGCATATATGTTTGAAAATTGGAATGGTGGTGTTTGATTGAGATTTTGTATTGAGCTCAATTCATAAACATGAGTAAAAGGCTATTATGATGATTATCTTGATGGCACGATATATATTAACAACTATTTTACATGTCTTACATTCTTAATTTATAGTTTTTAATATAATTATACAAAAAAATACTCTAATTTTTTTACGGACATATTGAAAAATATGGTTAAATGCAAAATTTGCATAACCATTATATTAAACGGTTAAAAACTGAAAACCAAAAAAATTAACCGAAAAAAACTGTTAACCATTCATAATGGATCAGTTTAGGATCGGGATATTGAAAATTCAATTATTACTATTAGAATAAAAAAATAGGGCCATGGACCGGTTAATCGAACCGTGAACACCCATATCCATATCCATATCCTACCTTATAAGGTATATAGTATTGAATTTCATACTCAGAACCTCCCTTATAACAACTTATATTTACCTTATATGCTGTAGTATCTTTAACGTTTTCTACAATATCCTATCAGAGTAGGTTCTGAAAAATTTAAACATATACTCTATCATGGCCATTAACACATGCCCAAACTCAGCCTGACCCAATCACTCCTAGTATCATTCGTTTAAATAATAGACAAAAACTAAAGTATAAAAGAATAAATTAATTAACATTGCTTACAATTTTAAATATGGTTAACGACAAAAATAGTACTTAAACTTTCATAAATTATTTAATTAGGTACTTGAAGTTTCATTTTGAATAATTTGGTACTTGAACAAAGTTTTTATAGACTTTTTCATACACAAAGTTTACTTCTGATAATTTTGGTACCTAAACAAAGTTTTTAGGGACCATTTTCATATCCAAAGCAAGTTTAATCAAGTATAAAAGAAGTTAGCAAAAATTTTATTTAGGTACTATAATTGTCAAAAAAAGTAGGAAAAATGTCAATGAAAACTTGCTTTCGGTATCAAATTATTCAAAACCAAACTTCAAGTATATAATTAAACATTTTGCGAAAGTTGTGATACCATTTTTAACATTATCCCATTTTAAATATAACATATTATAAGGCAAAAAATAAAAACTTTAAATTTTGACAAAAAAAAATTAAGTACAGGAAGTATAATTAAATATAGCAAAATGAATCATTCATTTCTAAATCACATTAGGTCATTAAATTCAGCCATGTCTCCATCAATTATTAGCACAAAATACAAGTTGGATAATTGAGATATTAAACATTTTATGATTTTGTCAAAAAAAAAAACCAGTAAAGTTGTTAGAAGAAATTTGCTTTTAATAGCAGGCTAATTAGAAATATAAGACATAATAACTAAACTGTAAATTAATGAACTACATAAATTTCTTATAAATTTTGTAGTTATAGCCCAAAATTAGAAAAATTATTAAAGGTCAAATAGGATATTACGTGAGGAAAGAGACAAAGAGAAAAAAAAAAAAAAAAAAAAAAGGGAAAGTAGAAACAACATTGGAACATGATCATAAAGATGTAACATACGTCCTTATAATTTAGTAGTATTACCTTTAGTCTCTCAAATGAGATTTGTCACATTCGAATTCCTCCCTTTGCCATTTAATCATAGGAGAAAAAAAAAAAGCTGTAATACCCTAATTATTGATGGGCTTTGTAAAAGCACATTTATATTATTTATATTTTAACCCATTATAGTCAAACAAGAAAAATCAGTAAATTTGATTAAAAACATAAAATTCTACCGAGTCTAGCTAATTGTAGATTTGGTTTGAAATGAAAAATTCTATAGAAAAGCGATTTTATATATAGAGACTTCTAAAATCATAAACTTATAGAATCGTACAACCATAATTACAGTTTTGGTAGCTATACTCTCTATCATAAGTAAAACTATTCAAATCTTTAAATTTCCATTTGGATAATCACTATTTAAATTATAAAACTTGCAAAAGTAAGGTACCAAATTATCATTAAAACAAATATCTCTATTAGTTTTAGGTTAGATCTCAGGTTGAGAATCCAAAAGAAATACTAACAAATTTCTATTAAATGGGTTGGCGGATTCATAAATGGGTTTGAGTGTTAAAACTAAATCCAGATATGTTCAAAGAGACCTAATCTATTTATTTATATTGTTTTGCACAGTTCTATTATAATTGTGTTATATCATATTGATTGACAGATGGTGTATCAAATTATCCACCCTGATAATATCCCTAATGAAAGCCCCAACAAAACTTTGAAGCTACCAAGCATTAAATTAGCCCTAATTAGTGAGACATCAAAAATATGTTCAACACTAAAGTGAAAACATAAAGTAAGACAGTGCTCTTTTATGATAAAGAGGAACCTTTTAAATTCTAGTGTGTGTCGTTATTTTCTCGTGTGTACGCATGGTCGAAACCCCACTTACTGTCATGAAATGAATTAAAGAAGTATTGAATTACAAGCATTAATCTTTTATAACTTTTTTTTTTTTTTTTGAATTTGACATCATAAATTTCACCAACACACACATACAGCCTATGGAACTAGAACTAGTTTCTTCAAAGGTACACACACACGAGAACATGCAAGGTTAATGAAATTATTAAAAGCTGACTACACGACAACTGTTGAAAGATTGCAAAGCAAATTTTTTTTTTTTTTTTTCTGAATAAGTACACATAATTGCATGTGAAGGAGGAACAAATGAATGGGGGGAGCCAGCCAGACAGGAGTAAATGCTTTGGACACCATGACGTGAATGATCAACGGAAAAATGGTAATGATACTACTCTATGTTTTTTTGGTGTAAATGGTTGAAGACGAAACGTCACAATAAATTACGATTTTTGGTAAGGGTATTTTCATCGGATTCCCGTTGAGATCATATACATATATTTAACGTTTTTTATTTGACTGTATATTCCCACTGCACTCAATTTGGATCCTATACTTGTAATTTGATTGTATTAACTCAAGTAAAAAGATGGCTTGCTAATATAAACTGCAAGCTCTAGACTTAAATAGTTTTTAGAAATGAACTTACTTATGTCAAACCCAGAAATATGGACTTAGATTCTATAAATAATACATGACTTTGTTGAATTAAATTTATCCAACTTTCTTTGGTTGGGTTGATATAAATTTGTGTACTCTTAAATTTAGGATTACCTTAAATGATTGTTCACCACAATAAAAGAGAAAGATTATAACAAATCTTGTTCCTGGATTTGATAATAATAAGATCATCCATCAATTATTAATGCAGCTATTTTAATATATGTTGAAAAATCAACAAGGTAAGATTGAATTGGTTGACCCAATTCCTAAGATAGATTGGAAATAATGATATAATTTTTTTAATACCCCAGTCGTTCATACTTCACAAAATTGGGAAAATT
This sequence comes from Combretum micranthum, assembly GCA_024138025.1. NCBI lineage: Eukaryota > Viridiplantae > Streptophyta > Magnoliopsida > Myrtales > Combretaceae > Combretum > Combretum micranthum. Next base: position 439,352 of record JAMXBD010000379.1, read on the forward strand.
CTATCACAAGTTGATACATCCAGCAGTACATAGACTGACTATATATCAAGCCAAAGCTCAAGGAAATCCAAACGTACAAATCTCCTGGGTCTTCTATAAATCTGAGATCAAATTTTGAATTCACATGGCCAGCTTTTGAAAGGAAACCTCATATATATCAAGCTCTTTTGAAGATGATAGTACAATACAATATTATAAAAAATTGTTTGTCATTATAGAGCATACTTCCTTGTTATAATGACATTCAAATTAAAAGGATACTTACTAAGACTCTCGTAACCTAATAATATGAACACTATATAAGATATGTCACACACAATCAGGACACACTTAGAATTATACGACTAGAGGATTGAGTTTTAATTAAATAAATCTTAAATTTATTTATTTATATTCACTCACTATTACAATTGTGTTACATTTTATTTCATAATGATTTCACTGTCATATTTTTAAAACTTTATGAAAAAAATCATTCAAACAATAATTTAGAGTATTTGGTACATTTTACAAGAGATAATATATGTGTCACTTAAAAATTAATTATTAATAAAAAAAATATAGACTTAACATATGTATAAATTTTTCTTTTAAAAAAATAGATTATAAAAGATATTTAGATATGATATGTATTCATATCATGGAACCGCCGGTTCCCGGTTCCGGTTTTGAACCACATAACCATCCTCTTTAAAACAAATAAAAATAATAAAATAAATTTTAAAGTCAAATAGTTATTGGATCTAAAAGTATTAAATTATTTAACCAATTTTTTTTAAATTTATTTAGAATGCACATTTATTTGTATAAAAACACATTGAATATCAATTATAGTTAGTATGATGATATTATAAAATACTCTAGAAGATAAAAAGAAAATTACAATGCAAAAAATAGTCTCACATTATTAAGAAAATAAATTTGTTTTTAGGAGAAGTTCATTTAAACTAATTATATGATTTTAAGCTATGTTTATTTGTGTTGTTGATAATAACATATTAAATATTGTGAATAAGTAACAAATTTTATTTATATGAAATAATTTAAATATTAATAATTATATATTTAATATTATTTTTTATTTTTTTCAATAGAACCAGATAAAATCCGCCGGTTTCACCGGTTCTAGGTCAAAGAACAGCCTAGGAATCGTAAAATCAGTGGTTCCATAGCCGGTTATGAAACTGACAATCGGTCCGGTTCCGAATCTGGAACTGCCTGTGATGGTTCCTGCTCAATTTCTGGTTCGGAACTGAGCATGTCTATGTCTAATTGTGAAGGGAAAAAACATATGTGACTTGACCTACATTGAGAGTTTTGAACAATGAGAGCAAGTTTGAGACATATACATAGCTGGCCAAAAGTATTACACTTGAGACATAGTTGCATCAAAAATTGAGATAAAATAATCAGTAAATAAACTAATAGAGGTATTATTAACACGTACGAAAATTTTTTTTAAGTATTAAATTAATCAATTCTAAAATTCATATGTTAAATTGATCAATTTCAAAATCCATGTATCTAATTTTTATGGCATTGACTCTTATTTTTATTATTATTGTAAAGTTCATCTATCGCAATCTACAAGCATACATTATATTCTTCTGAGGAGAGTATATTTTACGAGACAAAAAAGAATAAAAGGATTTTTAGCACAATCGATTCAACCCCTTCAAAATATTACAAGTTCCTTTTGTTTTCTTTACTTTACTTTCTTTTTGGGCTTTTCAACCACCAGTCTAGAATTGAATAAAGCTTAACATCTAACCGACCTTTGGATTTTGAAATTGAATGATAAAGGTTTAAATAATTATTGGCAAATGGCCAGTCTCTAATTTTCTATTGCAACATTTTGCAGTTTCTTTTTTTTTAATTTACTTTTTATAACAATTTGGAGATTTCATAGCCTTAATTTGATGTACACCATTTTGGTTTATTGATCTAGCGTTTGCATTCTATTTTCAATAAGCTTATTTGGAAAGAAATAGAAAGGGAAAAATTGAAGGAAAGAGTTATATGGAAAAGAAAGTGAAGCGGAATTTTTTATGTGATAAGAAAAAACATGCTTCAATTTTTATATTGATTCTTCATTTAAGGAATGAATTTTAATTCGGAGATAATATATTTTTTTTCATCAAATCCGTCCATTTTCAATGCATTTTCCTTTTTCCACATGAGGGAAAAAAAAAAAAAAAAAAGAACAGTATCTTTTTCCCCTGGGGGCTACAAGCTGAAAGAAAGCTTAATTGTTGTTTCTTTTTACAGGACTCTGGTCGCAGGAGTCATTATTTAAGTAGGAGTTCGAGTAGTCACATGATTAAAGGATCATAAGAGTATGAGGTGCCCCGAGCCATTAGGCAAGAAAAGGACATCACCTTACCACCCATAAAGTATAATATTATTGCCTACAAAATATTAAAGGTGGGTCGAATTTTCTTCTTTCAGTTTTAAATTAATTTTTAATAGTTTAAATTATCTTACAAATATGGCAAAAAAAATATCTTACAAAATTAAATAAAATTATTAATGGTCAATCATAGGAATCCCAAGCCTAGTCCAACGCATTTGAAATTTGGGTCTAAACCCAATCTCATTTGGCTCATACAAGATCTTGAAAGCTAGGAGTAACTCCTTAACTCAGCAAGCAAGCCGACCCACCAGTCTAGCACTCAATGAAGCTGACTTACTTCTCTTAGGACTCACTCTCATAATCTCCATTATCCTCAACACTGATGATATTGGGATGTGCCTTCATAGCCTATCATAATTTTAACCAGTAAATGTAAACTCAATATCTTGACTTATCAATTTTTATTTGAATCAAATAAGCTAAAATATAAAAAATACAAGTCCATCAACTATTAAGTATTAAAATTTTCTTAGCACATACCAATTGTATTTATTTGAATCAAATAAGATAAAATATAAAAAGTAAAGTTTGCCAACTATCCAATATTAACATTTTCTTAACACATTCCAATTTCTTTTCTACTCTCTCCGTCTCCCTATCAATTTATAACTTTTTCATACAAAATAGCTAGTTAGTTTCAACTATACTTGCCTTTGTTCAGTGCATATTATATAATGGATTAAAAGTTATTATGAAAAGGAAACTTATTTTTCTTATTTTTTTTAATATCCATCATATACTTTAAAACATTATATATATAAGAACTTATATTTTTACATTTCGATTTTATAGATCCTCCAACAATTCTAAAAATAGCGGTTTAAAAATTTAAACTACAACCTCATATTTTCAAGTAATTGTTAACTAATGATTATACAATAAGTTACTGAAATTATAAAAAGTAATATGATATTATAAAGGTGTAGAGGATTAATTTAAAAACGAAGACAATTTCAATTCTTCATCAATTAAGGGAAATTAAAAGAAAAAAAAAGGGACTGGGCTTTAGCATTTTTTTTAAGCCAATACGAATTATAAATTTTTGGAAAAGAAAATTATAACCTAATTTATTTAAATTGTAAGACATAGGTATAACCTAAATTTGTTTGGAACTGGCTTGAAACTACTCGGTCACTAGTTCGGTCTAGGCAACGGTTCTCGGTTCCAGTTTGGGAACTGTGGAACCATTTTTGTAAGTAAAAAAATAAATTTTATATTTTAATAAAATAAATTTTAAACTCAAAATAATTAATTATTGGGTCTAAAAATATTAAATTATTTAGCCAAAATTTATAACAATTTTTTTAGAATGTCCATTTATTTATATATAAACACAACTAATATCAATTATAATTAGTAATATTAGATCGCAAAATACTCTAGAAGATAACAATAAAATTATAATACAAAAAATAGTCCCACTTTATTAAAGAATGAATTTTTCTTTAAGGAGAAATTTATATAAACTAAATTATTTATAATTTTAAATTATGTTTATTTGTTTTATAGATAATAAAACATTAAATATTATAAATATGTAATAAAATTTACTATTTATATGAAATGGTGTAAACATTAATATTTATATATTTATTATAATTTTTTTTAAATTTTTTTGCATAATTTTTTTTAATGGAACCGATTGGAACTGTTGGTTCCATCTGGTTTTAGGCCTCACACCATCTAAAAACCGAAAAACCGGAGGTTTTTTAGCTGATTCTAGAACTGTCGATGATGATTCCGATTCAGTTTCTGATTCGGTACCGAATCGTGCCTATGTCTATAAAGAGTTATACAAAGTTATTGACACGTGCATTTGGGCTTGAAAAATCGAACCACAATCCTGGGCTACGAGTTGTGTTCCAGTTGCCTATCCACAATGTGCAGTTTCGGCTGTTTGGGAATCCACGAAGGGAAAAGTGAGACTAAAGGACAAGCCATGAGACAAATTACAATGAGAGTTGTTGGCATCTCAGTTCCTCAGGATATCGAATTCGTGTGGAGACTGATATGTTTTAATCGAAACAGGGAAAACCGTGCACGACTCCGATTTCACGTGCCAAACGTATATAGCATTTGAAACAAAACAGCAATTGCCACGTGATCGAGAAATGGATCGGTTACTTGCAATAATTATGTCGATGCATGGATTTGGATCCTCCCAATTTATTATCTTTTCAAAATTTTACTTAGTTGAAATTATTTATGCTTTTAAATATCTTGTAACTTCCTCCTCCTCCTCCTTTAAGAAAAAATGTTAAATTTCATACATAAACTTTATACAAAAATTCAATTTGTTACATGAACTCTAAAGCGATCAATTAATACTCAATTAAGTTTTTTTCGACTAATTTTATTACTTTAATAATGTTGTTTGTTTTATTTTTTAATATGAAAGAAATAGTCTATTAATGATTGGCAATATGAGAAGCTATAGTAAAAATTCCATAATACATTGAATTTTTATATCTATATGACGACCATGTTGTCTTAAGTAGTAAAAATAGTTATAAAAAGTTTCATCATGTATTAGATTGAGTATTTCAAAATATAATAACAAGTTAATATTCTTTCTTTTTTTTTTTTTTGTAATGCTAAGATATCAAATTTGATATTTACCCTGTTATTTTTATTATAATTTCAACCAGTGAGTAATGTGACAACATTTAAGAGAATAAACAAATAAAGAGAGAGATTATTTATACACATATAATGTTGTTGGGCCTATTTTAGGTGTCACACTCGATAAGTATAAAATTGCACATAAATTTTCTAAACAAAGGAAACAAATTGTAATTATTAGTTTAATCATTCATTAAGGTTTGCAATTGATCATTAGGGCTGTGCAAAAAAACCGACCTAACCGTGAACCGAACCGGACCGGACCGAACCGAACCGAAATTTCGGTTATTTTTTAAACGGTTCGGTTTGCGGTTCGGTTCATTAAAGAACAAACGGTTTGCGGTTCGGTTCGGGACCATGAACCAAACCGTATGGTTCGAACAGAACCGAACCGTTTTATATATTAAAAAAATTAAATATATCATTTTTACTCTTAATTGTTTTATTAATGGTACATATCTATGTCACAAATTTTAAAAACAATTAATTTTTTAAAATAAATTAATTTTTTTAATTTTTACTTAGATATGTGTTAGTCATTAGAATAAAATTAAATTTTTCATAATATGTTTCAATTGTTATGTTATCTATAAGTAAGATAGATTTTAGAATTTAAACTCTAGTATTCTAACTTAAAAAAATTAATTGTTGTAAAATTTTTTTACTTAGATATGTGTTATTCATTAGAATAAAATTAGATTTTTTATAATATGTTTCAATTGTTATGTTATCTATAAGTAAGGTAGATTTTAGAATTTAACCTCTAATATTCAACTTCTGCATATTTCTTTTCCATTTGTCTTACTAATTAATCTAGTTCTATTATTTAGTTACTTATTGATTTATATAATTGGAAATATGTTAGTTAGAAGCATACAACAAATTACATTTTATGTCTTATATTGAGATAAATTCTAGTATACCATTATAGTTCAAGATAATTCAGAAAAATGAGACTAGTCATAGTTATAATTTTATAATGGATGAAATCTTTTCCTTCTTAAAGTTTTACATGTTTATTTGATAAATGATTAATTTTAAATATTATTATTTATATTTGCATTAGTGATAAGAAATATGTAATTGAACTTTTTCGATAGAATATATTTTTTATTTTATGAAAAAACGGTTCGAACCGCAAACCAAACCGTACCAAACCGTTTTTTTTTTTTGTTCGAAAAAATACGAACCGAACCGTATAGTTAGGTTCGAATTTAAAAGAAAAACTGAACCGTAAACTATGATGCGGTTCGGTTCGAGATGCAAACCGAACCGAACCGTACCATGCACACCCCTATCAATCATCGGTGCACTTCCATTCGACCGACCAACATTAAGGGCAGTCATCAAACACAAGTTTGGTACGGGCCTATGCCCTGGGTCAACCCGCGCAGCATCCTTTTTGCCCACAATTTCAATTTTTTATTTGACTCAGGATTGAAGCCCATACCTTTGCTCCACTAGGTCAACAAAAGCATCGCCCAGATCTATTATGAATCAAACTGTACCTAAACCTAAACCAGAAAGCCCAAGAGCCTCTAGCAGTCTACAAAGTATAACAATTCTTCAATAACAAGGCCCAACCCAACCAAAACTCTACGTGTTCTACTAAGTTCACCGACCACACATGGCCCACTAGGAAAAAGAAACCACCACCAGGAGTTAACATTGGGCCGACCTAAAATGGGCCGAGCCCCAAGCATCCACATCAGCAACGGCCGAAACCCATTTATCTTTCTGCACAATACTTAGATTTGCAAGAATCTTATCTTGAAGAATGAGGAATTGAGATACTCAAAGCCTGAAAAGCTCTTAAGACTTTTCCTCTTGTTATTAATATTCCACCAAAAGTTTTGCACTGTTGAAGCCTAATCTGTTAGCTGTCCAAATAAGATCGGACTATTTCATCATAATCTGGCATCCCAAGGATCCATTTAGATGGTTTGTTTTTCATCTGTATCTGTATATATATCTAAATTTTATATATAAAAATATCTTATTTGCAATTATATTTTATTTGTATTTGGTCTATTTGATATTTTTATTAGAATTTTCATATGTTTATCATCTATATATATATATTTCTTAATAGATAATTTGTTAGAAAAAAATTTAAAAAAAGCGTCTGTCATCTATCAGATGCCAAATGGACCATTGGTGTCATATTTTTATCATTTTTAAATAGATATTTGTTAAGAAATAGATATCGATGAAAAATTGATAATGTTACTCATAAATTGACTAAACTAATACAATACAGATACGATATACATAAGTTATAAATGCAAATGCAAATACAAATACAATACAGATAAATATCCAACAATACAAACATAACCAAATCAACAAAACCTAAATCTATCTTATCTTATCAATTAAATATTTTTTGCCTTTCTCATCTAATTTCATTTCAAATCGAGGTATCTTGTTGTAGTTATAGATGCAAATATTTTCTCTTATTAAGTGTGTTTGATTATTGTGAAATATGTATACTTAGGCCTTCAGAATTGGGGTAGGCGAAAAACAAAACAATTAGGGTAAGGTAAGGAGGTGGACTCACTTCTTTTCTAAATTAATTTAAAAATTACTCATAAAAATATCCTCTTATTGTTGTGCTTATATTATTGATTATCTATTAATTTTTGATTAAAAAAATTTTAACTTTATAGGTTATTGTTAAAAGAAAAAGAGAGAGAATGAAAACCATTTATTGGAAACAAACAACATTTTTTATCAAAAGTCTTTTGCTTTGATAAACTTTGCAATCACCATTTGTTGCTACATTATAGTGTGGGAGTTAATGTCATAGCTATCATTCTTGAGGCATTAGAGGTGCTAGAAATTGTATATTAGATGTTTTGATGGCAATGGTGGTGGTAATGACAAAGTTAGCACTAATGATGAGTGTAATGATGGTGATATTCAAATAGTGAAAGCGAGATAGTAGTAGTAGTGAAGGCGGCAATAGTGGTAACAATGATGAAGTGACTAGTGATCTTAAAAAGTATTAATTTCTAAAATTTAGTCGATAGATTGCACTTCAAAGATTGTAAACCAAAAGTTTTAAAATTTTTTTATTATAAAGGAAAGTTTATTCATAGTTACCTTTATTTTATGAGTCAAATGTAATATAATAGATTTTATAGTATCTAATATTTCAGAAACTTTTCATCATTTCCAATTGGAACTACACGAAATATGAGGCAACATTAAAAAAAAAAAAAAAAGACAAAAGAAAGTTAGGTCATGTTTATTTTGGGAAAGATATTTTTAGAAATACATTTACTTTATTTATGTGTTTAATGAGTAGAAAAATCCTCTTAAATAGAACATATTTTCTTTTATAAGGAAAGATATTTTCATTAGAAAATATCTTAATATTTGTTAGGAAAATGACCTCTTTTCTAAAAGGAGAATAGTTTTCCAAAGTTTGGGATTTAAAGAGACTACAATTATGAAAATTAATATTTTATTTAAGTGTGTACTTTTACATTTGTAAAAAAAGTTTATAATGTATATATAATAAGATAATTATAATACTTTATTTTCGCATTATACTACATTTTACATAAGTTTTATCTGAAGGAAAATTCTATTCACCATACTTTTACAAGTACAATCTAATGTAAGAAAATATATTATTTTTAGGAAAATATTTTACCAACAAGAAATTTTTCTTGAAACAATCAGGAATTACATCGTGTTTGGAAAATCTTGAACAAAGTAGAAGCGCAATGAAAATTATGGAGAGAAAAGAAAGGAAAGAAAATTAAACTAAGTATAATTTTTATTGTTCTTTTGGATATAAAAAGTGAAAATACAAGGAGATGGGTATGAACATTTCCTTTTCCCTTGTTTGGTAATGAAAATATGAGAAATGATGAGATAATATAATACACATAGGAAATATAACCCACTCCATTCTTTTCTAAAAACCACAGGAAAAATTTGTTAGATATTTGTATTACATGACTAAAGATATAGGGTTCTTCTTGGAATGGTCATGTGTGTATCACGCAAGTTTCGTGACTTAAATGTGATTTTAGAGTATTGGTGTAGAGATAATACTTGGTAGGATGATTGAGTGAGAATGACAAGGAAGGGAATGAACAATTTCATTGTCTTGAATTTACAAGTGACAAATAAGGGTGCTTCAGGGTTTCTCTGCCTGTCAACCTTATAGTTCTTTAGTAGTATGAGCCTGATACTTACTTAAATTGCTTGTTCAATCTTTGAGGATAAAATATACTTTACAAGATATTGTTTTTAAGGATAAATTACATTAATAGATATCACATTTGGGGGTAAGCTTATCTAATATGTTAACATTTTAAGGACTTACTAAAGAGGATTCATCATTTAGAATTAAATTCATTTAAGATATTAACGTTTGAAATAGTTAAAAAAGAATCATCTTATTATAAAGTCAATTAAATAAGGTATCATATTTAAGCTTTGAGGAAAATTAATTGAAAATTAATCAAATTATTGATACCTAAGTGAACTTTGTTAAATATTGAAACCTTATTTAACTCACTTTGTGAAATGTCAAATCATTTTTCTAATTACCCAAAATGTTGATACTTCAAATGTGCTTATCCTTAAATATTAATACCTTCCAATGTAATTTACTTGTTTTTCTCCCTTTCTCTTTAAAAGTTGCAAATGAGGAAGAGCAATTGAATATTTGTAAACACTTAGAATGGATGATGACCATCAAATCATCATAATGATTGACAGATGAGATAGAGTAACCTCGTCTTATGCTTATTGCAAATATAGTTATGGGTTAAGGCTAGTAGCTATCCTCTTATGTCATGAACTAGCCTAAAAAGTTGAATACAAATGAATTGATTCAAGAACCCGTTTTCTAAATCCGTAGGGCCAAATTTTTCTATGTCATCCTAATAAATGAACTTAACTCACATAATCTTATCACCGACTTACAAGTCAGTCACAAAAAAATAATAATAATTAAACATATTATAAAGACTCAACTTGCCTAACCTCTATTATTAGGCACCCTAAGTTGCTAACCACGCATAATACATAAAGGTATTATACGTAAGGTTGTCCAATAAGAAAAACATTTATGTTGATTACCTTATTAAACCTACTAAAATATAAGACTTCGCAAGAACTACTTATTATGAGTAGATCAATTTTATAAAATTGATATAACAATACCATCAAGTTGGTACTACATAAGATGACAAACCCTTGATCTCTTCCAAAACATAGTAGAAAACCTAAATACTTTAAATTTACAACCCATAGGTTTAGAGTAAGCCTTAGAATAAAACTATTACAATAAATTCAAAAAGTCTTGAAATAAATTTTTACATCACATTCAAAGTTCTTGAAAGAGTTTCTTCGAAAAAAACATCTCAAGGTGGTTCCTAATAGTTTCGTTTGTCCATAAACTCCTTGAAGTGAGTGCCATATCCCATAGCATCATAAAAATCATCCTCATCATCGCCTAGAAAAGAAAAAGTGAGTCAGGGGTCCACTATACAGCAACATAAACAAATACAAAGTGACATATGCTCGTAAACTAATGCAACACAATCACTGATAAATGAATATATTTAATTAAGTAAAACAAATCAACATTTAAGTGTTCAAACTCCAATTGCGATCCTTTCGAAATCTGGAGAGTCCTAAGTAATAGCAGCTACTCAGGGGCTGATATAAGCAGTTCGAATACTTATATATCTCCTACATAACTTTACAAGTTAATAGTCTCCTTTAGAATTCATAGTTGTTACTCATCTTTATGCAACTTAATCCATAATATCACTTAGTTCAACTGGACTCATAAACGTAAACTAAATCATGTTACTTTCTTTTAAGAATAAGTAAATGTTATACCAATACCATTTTCCCTATCGACTACCCGCTGAGCCATTTATGAAAATTGTGTCATGACAAGGGGTGGCCTAAGTGCCTAACTATCAGGCTTGACCCAAAGTAGGGATGTCACTCCCCGCATCAGATTAAATGACACGAGCACAATCAATTCAAGTACTTTTAAGTCAATCTCTTAATTATAGTAGATTTAGGAATGCCTATCCTATCACTCAATAGCCAAATTACTGCGTACTTGAAAATCTGATATAGCCCGCAAGAAACTAGTAGGTCAACTCAACTGAGTAGGAGAATCCATTGAAGAGAATCATTTCATATAAAATAACATTAATCTACAATTGAATATTATATACTTACCCATTCACCATCACAAGCTTCATCACGCCCGTGATCAAAGGTGATCAAATTTTTAAAGAAGGGACAATGACGATCATGCCTTAAGTCACGCCTATGATGACACATTTTCACAATAGAACATGTACAACAAGATCAATTACACCGCTTATTATTTGGAAATTTTTTATCTAAGGCTATTACGGGTATGACTACACCTGTGATGATTAAAAAAGAGAAACTAGATGATCAGGGGTGTTATCACGCTTGTGATTATTCAAAATAAAGTGATCAGAGGGCATAATGCCCTTCATCGTGCTTGTGATTGACAAGGAAAAGATTTTGTTTGAATTTTTCACATTTTACACTTGAACAATATAACTTCTTTTAAACAAAACATATCAATATTAAGTTATAAACTTGTTTTCAAGCTACAAAAGATTCACACACACTTACTACACATTCATATACACAACCTAATCATCATATCATCCACAACTTCATCATCAATACAACATACCAACCATACAATTCATTTATTCATCAAGGCAACCATAACAAACTTCATTTCTTTATTCTACCAGGTTCCTAAGAATCATATAAGCTCAAAAACCAACTTGACTTATTGATTCTGTCATAAATTCTGTTATAGCTCATTTACATGAAAGTTGTTTCACTTAGGAACAAAAGCTTAAAAGAAGTAAACAACATTTTTTTTTTTTTTTTTTACCGAAGAAGTAAACAACACTTTAATTAATCTTGGCTTGTAGATAAATTCTTGAAGAATTTCTTGATGTATTGCGAGAAAATTTTATTAAGGAAGAAGGAGTATGAATGTTAGGGTCTGTTGGGAGAGTGTTTTTACAAGGTTTAAGTTGATGATTAAAAAAAAAATATTTGCCTATTGACTTTGATGCACATTAGAATTTAGAAGCATGAAGAAGGTTGATTAATGGGCCTATTTTTGTTGGGCTTAGGTTTTTATAACAATAAGAAATGGTCTTCTTCTTCTTTAGAAGCTAAAAACAAGTTAATTGACTACATTTTAATATAATTACCTAATCACACTAACATATAAAATACAATCATCTAAATTATTATAATAAAATCATCACAATCCATTCATGAAATTTACAAATAAAACATACATGCAGTTTAATTTAGTATTTAGTTTAGAATATTTCAAATATATATCGTTCTAATCCCTTCTACAATGACATGTTTTGTTTTATTTTATGACTATTGTACGTCAACACCAATAGAATTTTAACATGCAGAATTTATACAAAATACAAGTAATAATTATTTTTCAAATTATCCACTACACTAGCATGGGTTATCAAAATTTTCATTGATATAACTTTCCATGTGGTTTAAACCGTAGTATTTTGAATAAAATTTTCCGCATCATAGATAAGTGATATTTTAAATGTGTAATAATATATTATACTACAACTAAGATACTCTCATAGAGAAGTTGAAGAGCAATTATGGAAAGAGTGGAGTATTATTATGAAAAAGTGGGAAGAAAGTGATATCTATATTATATTACATTTATATTATGCATTGGCAATGGTAGCGCCTATGTCTTTTGGCTGTTTTATCCATAATTTTCCAAGTCCTTCCATCTAGAAGGAACATGACTGACGTTAACGTTGGAAAATGGTATCTTGCTTGTGATCGAAGAAGGTCGACTCATGCAGGACCAGTCTATACAAATTGCAAGAACACGACATATTATTAAATAAGATAAAAAGAAAAGGAAACAGCGCGGCTGCCTTTACTGTTTTCCTATAATCGTGTTTCCTATCCCCATCTCTCACAGACCCTCCAGAAGGAACATGTAATATGTATAATAATATAAACATAGAAGTCGGAGGCTAGAGCTTAAAAATTCTCACAAGAAACCTCAAATACATTGATTTCCCAGCGCTTTTGCACGTGTTGTCTATACCAATATTTAATTACATTTCAACATCTGAAAACGCGTGGTGATGTTAAATTATTCCACAATCACAGACACGTTTTTGTGCAATATTGGGTCATAATACATTTTTTTTTTTTCAAATACTATTGTAGGGATCATTTGCAGAATGAAATAAAATAGAATTATAATCAAACATGATAATTTTTTTAATAATCTTTTGAAGATCTTATAATGCAGAAAAAGATAATGATTAATAATTCTCGTACCATTCTTATGAAAAACCACAGCTATATAAATTGAGCTGTACAGATCTATTTAAATAGTCTGTTTTTCATTTGTATCTGTATTATTTTTGAAATAATATATATAAATATGTCCGATTTGCATATATATTTTATATATATTTGATCTTTTGATGAGAACTGCCAATTTTTTTTTTATCTATATATAATTCTTAATAAATAATTTGTTAGAAAAAAGTTAGAAAAAAGTATCTGTATCTACCGAAAAAAGCCAAACAAACAGACCATTTTATCTGTATCTATATCTTTTTGTCATCTGTATCGAGTTTGTTTAATCTTTATATAAGTAAAATTATTTGTTTATCATTTGTATCTGATTTGTATCTAATATGTGTCTAGTCTGTTTCTTATCAAATAGATAGGATTTAAATAACATTTAAACACAATTCTTTTTGAAATTATTATTGCTCTAACATAATTTCTCTTTAATTAAATACTTGTTTAATATATTTGACATTGGAAAATTAAAGCTTAATTAAAGATAATGGTAAGTAAAATTTTCCAATCTTTCTCTCTCTCTCTTCCCCTCCAGAAACTAAAATTCATTACATAAGAGTACATCGCACAAATTATCAACAAATCAATCAAAGATATGGAAGTTTGAATATTAATCTAGAATGAGCACATCTTATTTATAAGGGTTGAATTCTACCTTTAATGTAAGAAATTAGCACTTTAGGCAAAGAAAATTTCATATAAGAGAAAATATTTTTTCTCAATTTTATAAAAACAAAATAATTCATGGTCTATATATATAATGGTCAAATAATTAAATTGCAAATACGCCTCTTAATTGGATTAGTTAAGTGCGACAAATCCTTTAAATTCCCAAAATATGAGTATAACTCTTCGTAACTTTTGAAATGTTTTATTATTTTTATCAAATAAAAAAACAGAGAATACGATGAAATTGCAAACAATCTAACATATATAGGGGGAGCTTTCGCAGTGATGGATGCAACGTCAAACCAGCATTTTGTGGTAATTAAGGATCCATAAATGTGAAACACTGACAGTTAGGCTTAGAGTTTGACTTTTCTATACATTCATGGACACGTATTAACATTACAGAAGAGTGTTGAAGTTCCGAAAGGAATTTATTACTGGCGGTTCAGACAGGCCATCCCCAAGGGGTTTGATCTGATTGACTTAAAACCTTTCTGGAAAATTCGACCAAGTTGGAATTCTCAAACTCTTAAAAAAATCTAGAACACCCTTGGTCGGGTCGTTTGGAGTTAGATTCATAAGAAGACCTTGGAAAAAGTTGTAAACTTATAATTTTCAAGACGCTGCTTATTTGAGACCAAAATTTTATGGTTCTATCATTACTTTTGATCGGATCGGTCTCTATCACTATCATTATCTAACATTCACATTATATTTAAATATAATTAAACTATTAAAATAATTATATTTATTTTAATGATTGATGATTAACTGAAAGGTAATTATAGAAACTCCTAGTGGTACAAGAAAAACTTTCATTTTTCAAGTCACATTTTTTTCCACAAAATGTTCAAAGAAACTTTTTTTATTTTATTATTGTTAATTTTTAACCAGCTCCTGGAATCTTTACCCATTGTAAATTTAGCATGGGTAGATGTAGAATCAGGACCCAATCCATTATAGTCACGACTAGTAGCTGGGTGTCAGATGGGTTGATCTTAGGGACTTGTTGTACCTGGTGGGACTGGATGGGTTGTGGAGAAGAAATTAAAGAAGAACATAGTAAGGGAAAAAAATTAATTTAATGATATTTATGAAAAATATAAATTATTTCCATGTGAATTAAAAAAAAATGTGTTCCACTCTGACTAAGAACACTATATATCTTGAAAACGTCTCTCGTTTGGTTGGTAAGCTTTCTATAAAAGGACAATCTTATTGCTTAATAATATGAAGCTAATGTTTATATTTTAATTTTTTTTAACATCTAAACCTTTTATAATCCAATATTACTAATACTATGGCTAATATCGGATGTAATTGCATATAAATAAATGCACATATTGACAAATGTTTATAAGCTATGATTGATCTCTATTTTTTCTTTAAAATTTTAGTTTAATTTATTTCTAAATTAATCCATTTTTATTTTTAAGTTAAAAGAGAATAGCATGATTGGTGGTCATAGGGATGCAATGAGATAAGTTTTATAGGGTATCTATTTGTGTCCAACCCAATAAATATCTTATAGGGTTTAGGATAAGTTTTGGGACAATATGCAATATCTTATAGGGTTTTGGATTGGGTTTTGGGATGAATATTAAACCCATTGGGCATTCGAACCCATTAGAAGAAAAATTTTAATAAATTTATCTTAATTAATAAAATTAAAATTTAAACTAATTTTAGGTTTATATAATTTTAAGTAATAAAATGATATGCGCATTTTGAAATTTATAGTTTAATTTAATAAATGGTATATGCAATTTTAAATTTGAAGAGCATTCATTTGTAATAATATTTGATTTTAGTTAATCATGATGACACATTACAATTTTAAACTAATGGATAATAAATTTGGAAGGAATTATCCTATACAAAAATATTAATGAAAAATAATTTAGGACAAGTAAACATGAAGAAAATTATGGGTAGATATGTTATGAGAAAAAAATACTTGTAGTGGAAAGATTATTTCATCTATCTTATTCGGTACCCTTATGATCTATCAGGTGTATTTCTATTATGACTACTAACTAAAAATAAGATCTAAATATTTCGCAATATAGTTGCTTTTCTATTAAGTCCTCCCTACTCCTAATATAATATGTCGTTTTGGACAATGCCACCACAATATTTTCCCTACAGATTAGGGATGAAAAATTCATGCTCAGAGCACAGTGATCTGTAGTGGGCAACACAGGTTTTGTGGAGAACAATTATAAACTAGATGATTATATATTTGCACATGGAATAATGGAAGGACATAATGATGCAGCAGCATTTAGTTGTCTAGGTGCCCACGAGATTGTCTATTAATGATTATCTCAAGCCATGTTATTAGCAAAGTTAGGGACACTTTGGATCAGACAAGATCAGTTTATGCCAGACACACACTGCCTAGATGTTTGATAGCATGAGACTCGATCATCACTTGCCATGTGATTCCTTCTTCCATCCTTTCCGAGTATTCTACAAAGTAAATATAAAGATTCCAACAAAATCTGTTTGTCTTCAATCCCGGGAGAGAACTAATATTTTGTATTTCCTTATAGCAAATACATTGGAAAATCCTAAAACTATGTACTTTTGTAATCCTAACTTTATATAAAAAAGATATATTGAAAATGCATAACATTTACGATAAATTTAAATAAATGATCGATATTTTAAATATTAATAAAATATATCAATATTATTGGTGCTGATGATGGATCAATATTTTAAATAGTCAAAAACTGATGGCGGATCAACATTTTAAATAGTAAAAAGAAAAAAGATCAACAATTTAAGTGGAAGACAAATGAATACAAAAAAGAAAAAAGAAAAAGAAAAAACCTTCTATTTGCACCCCTCTCTCTCTACTTAAAATGCCGATCTCTCATTTAAACCACTTTCTATCAATTTAACATTTTTTAATTACTTAAAACGTGGATACTTTTTTAGAGTTATCAAATTAACATTTGGTATCTAAACTTTATATGATTTTAATTATCTACGTAATCAATTTAATACCTAATCAAACTTTTTGTAAATAGTTTTATTATTTATTGATGCGGTTTGTTCCGATTACTGATATGGAAGTGGTAGCTCATCAATGCTATATGATGTTAGGAAAATTGGTAAAAATTTAATGATAAGCTAACCTTTCAAATCAACAAATAAAGCAAACTAGGAGATAGTAAAAAGAATTATAAACATTTTGATTGGGTGTTAAATTAACGTAGTAATGCCCTAAAGTAAGGGACACTACCAATGCTAAAACTTCAAGAATTGATTATCCAAGCACTTCACTTTGTTGGAAATGGTGAAAAAGGAAAGAGAAATTCACTTTGTTTTACAAATCATTTCAACGTATCTAAGAATTATGGACATCATTTGGAGGAGAAGGGAAGTTACTCATTATGTTTTTATACACTGGTTTAAACAAATACATCTTTTGAATTTTCATAGTGATGGAAGACTTTGCTCTTGTTTAGAAGCTTAATTTTACTTTCCTACTATTGCTTATATTTTAATTAATTTTAAGATATTTCAATTAACCTTTTTAAAATTTATGTATGAAATGAAATTTTTATTATGAATTTGAGGTAACAAATTTAACATTTGATAGATGTATATATCAGCTTATCCATCGACCGTTTCATCTGATCTGCCAGCATCGCCACATTCTTTAATCCTTTTCCTACCTCAACATGACATTGAAACTGAACACAGATTCGTCCTTTAATCCTTTATATTCTTTCATCTAAGCTATAAATCATTAAAAGAAAAATAGATATATAATATATCATATGGGGTTACTTATTAACTTTTGCATCCAACATGTTTATGAGGAATTCTTTTATTAGTTTATTAGCATGTGATGACATATCTGAATCTTTCTTTTCTTATTTTTTATAGCCAATATAATTAAAATTAGAAGACATAAAAGCTGGTTGATAGTAAACAAATTACCTACTCAAATGCATTAAAGCATCATGCTTGTAGCACATGTTGTGGATAAAGATTCCCTTGATTGTCTCCCGATGTTGAGGGACCAGTTGTTTTTACTAAACAAAAAAAAAAATGATATTTTTTCAACTTGCACGATTTTTGTTGCATTCCTTGAATTTTGTACACAAGTGTACATCACTCAAGCTCACATGGAATGGAAAAGGTTCTCCTATCATTTGCCCAAATCATTATTACAGCTAAAAACACCAATATTCCATTTGGTTGCCAAAAATTCCTGCCAAGATTCAATATATTCTTCAAATTGCAAGACTAGTAGGTTTTTGCTTTAATTGAATTTTTTTAAAATGCTATTGGTTTCACATTTTAAAGCATAGCAATTATTCTAGTATGAAATATAGACTTTAGTTTAAGATGAAAATTGTGCAAGTGACATGTTTGGAGGAAAAAAAGTAAGCAAATAAAATTAATAAAAGAAAAAGAAATTGCCACATGATCATGGTCAATGGACGAAATTATATCATGCATCTTAAAACAAATTTAGGACTAATATGTAGATTCAAAACTGTTCTTTAGCAAAAATGTAAAAGTTGATCTTTTCTTATGAGCCGAGCGAAGTACAGATGTACAAAAAAAAAAACTGAAAGACTAAATTGAAACTAGAAAATCATTTTGAAAAATATAATTAATCAGTTCCATTGGTTTCTATTTAGAGTTAGGGTTATTAATTTTTTCAGTTTTCGGTCTCAATTTATAGACAACAAAAACCAATGGTTTCGGTTAATTAGTTTGAAATATATGTATATATATATAATACATAAATATAATTGATATTTGAAAAGATTTATGTAATTTAGAGAATACAAAAAAATGTACAACTTAGGATTATTGAACTATCATAATTTAGGTTATGCATCAATTGGAACATTTATGTATAAAAAAGAGTTCAACTACTTGTCGTAGTGTTGTAATTTGGAATATGGAGAATACATGAAAGTATAATTTGTGTAATGGTGGTATTGAATTTTAAGCCTTCTGAATCAGTACTAGCCTTATGTTCTTGATTTATTGGTTTTACTATTATTTGATTTGTTAGTTTGCAATTTTTTAATATAATTATGAAATAAAAGGGTATGTGTGTGTATATATATCAACTCAAATTATGCATTTTCTAAGGGCAGCTTTATTGAAGTTTCTTGACACGAACCCCTATGCTAAGCAACTTAAAAAACCAATAAAGTAAGTCGGTAGAAAAATTGATTGACATGGGAATCTATCAAAAGGTAAATTTTCTACTCTCTCCCCTATTTTTATGAGAAGAACGTGGCATGTGGCAACTGAAAATTTTTTTAAAAATTTGTTAAGTAATTTTCTTTAAGAGTTGCCAGAGAAGTTTCTTGATATGAAAATTGATACTTTACATGTTGATAGGAATGTTAAGCAATTTGTTAAGTAACTTATGGATAAAGTTGTTCTGGGAACTTCTACTATGTCATCAATGGCATTGTTTGGTCATTAATTTGACCCTTAAAATAAATGTATTTGTTGATCTATTAAGTATTTTAGTGATATGGTTACGATTAGATATGAATCTAAACCGTTAAATAACTGACAAAACCAATCTCATTATAAAATACAAGGATGATAGATTTTTTTTTTTGGTATATATATATAATTTTAGAAAATTATTTCAATATATAATTGAAACAATCGTTAAAAAAGTGGTATTTTAGGAAATGGGTTAATTTAAAATTAAATAATATTTAATACCAATATAATAAAGGAATAAATCTTAAGCACACATTAAACTAGGATCTAAGATCAATTCCAAGTTGGAAACTAAACTCCAATCTCTTAATCTCATTACAATTCCTTAAAATTATGAGTAAAATAATTGGAACCTAAACGAAATACAACTTACAATTTCCTAACACTAAATCGCGCCATAAATGATATATGTGATTTGCTAAGCGAGCACAACCTGGGTCAAGGCAACAAGAAGCGATGAGCTTTTATTTATTTTACTAAGGAGATATAGTCAACAAGGTTTTGATTCGAAATGGTTGACTATCTTGACAATCTATGTGAAATAATCAACAATCTAAAGTACTAAATTAATTTGCTTTTGTATGATTAATTGATGATTTGTGAATTTAATCGTTATAGTTAAGCTAGGATAATTTAATTTGATAATATGACCAATTCTTTGTATGAGAAATTCTTGTTATTAAAGCATATGTGTGTTAGTAGAATTATATATATATATATATATATATGTTTGTAGAATTTCATTAAATTAGGTGTATGTGTGTTTTGATACATAGTTTAGTAGATTTCTGGAGTCCAAATCCTAAGTCCAAGACTAATTAAATGAACTAAACTATGCCACAAACACATGCAAAGCCTAAGTCTATGAATAAGCACCTTCTAAAGAATTCTAATGCCCCAAAAGTTAACAAAACAAAGCAAATTATCACGATCCAAAATGGACCTTCTCTCTCTATCGTCTCTCTCTCTCCATCTATTTCTCTCTCTTTCTTCTATCTCTCAAGATAAAACAAACCCAAATTTCTCCATTCAAATTCCTTTTAAACCATCACAAATTAGATGCAAGGTTCAGAAGTAAGATACAAACTCAAGAGGAGTGGGAATCAAGCCAAGAAAGTTGGAGAAACAAACTTGAGTACTAGTCGTAGCTAAATAAGTAAGAAAAGTTGATTTCTCGTTTGTCTTACCTATTCATGATTTTAATTGATGTTAATGTTAGATAAAAGTAGAACTTTGATGTTTTATATGAATTAGAGGCATGTCATTGTGTATGTTGAACTTGATGATGTTTAATATTTTGTATAGACTAATTTGGATATGTTCTATGAGCATATAAGAGCTTAGTAAAGGATTAGAAGAGATAAAACTTTAAAAATTTCAAAACAAGTATCATAGGGTGAATGCCCTGTTCATAACCTGCGTAATCAAGGCCATTGTCTCCTAAAATGCAATTTTCCTTATCAAACACAGCCATAACAGTGGCCATTATCTCCTCTGATGTTTTAAAAAGTTTGAATACGGTCACTTCCAAGGTCGTGATTTCTTCTGACTTCTTTTTCTTGATGGACATGGCCTATGTAACAAGCATGATTGTACCTCTAGTACTATTCATAGAAAAAAAAAAAAGAAAATATAAAAAAATAATTAATAATAATAGAGGAATGATTAATGAAAAATGATGTGAATATTTGTAATTGTATAAATAGAGTGTTGTGTAATGATTTGAGTTTTGTCTAAATTTAACGAATAATTAATGATTTAATTTATTATTGTAATTAATTATATTTTATATGAAATGGTTTCTTTGACAGATTCCCATACTCGACTGAGTTCGAATACAAGTCTTTTGCCTGATAAATCTACTTATCAAGGTATGCAATAATGTAATTATTAATTGTAAGATTATATATATATTTCTAAACCAACTCTAATCAAAGAGGAATTAAAAATTGTTTGAATTGATTGAGTTTTTCGCTGTTGAATCCAATCCGGGGAACGACAACCCTATTAATGAGATTAATATGATAGTTTAAGCGCTTAGGCCACTAGTCATGATGCAATGACCTTTCTTAGTGGCTCGGCGAGTAATTGATAGGGTGTATCATACCATTGTAACATTTGCTTACTCTTAAAAGGATATAATATGATTTAGTTCACGTTTATGGGGAAGATTGAATTAGGTGATATTATTGATTAAGTTAAGTTGATAATAGCTGTCCACCTTAAATGAAATTACTTTTTCTTTATGACGATATTACAGAAAATATAAGTATTCAAACTACTTATATCAACCCCTTGAGCAGCTACGGTTACTCAGGGCCTCCAGATTCCCCAGGATTAAATTCGAAGTTTGAATACTCTAGTGTTGTATTGTTGACTTGATTAAAAAGAAATAATTATTGTGATTTTCCTTGCATTAGTTTAGAAGTCATAAGAAAATACCCTTTCCTTTTAACATAAACATTATCTCTCCTCTTGGGGAAGGCATTCAAGTGAGATTTAAGACTCACAGTATCTTGCTATGCTCACTACATGGACTCCAAGTATAGTCCCTTTAGCGATATCCACACACTTAGTGACAACGAAAAATTCTAATTCGATGTATTGCTAGATAACTTTGGATTATGATATGTATCAATATAATTCTTTTCTTATTTTAGAACTAAAAGCAATATAATTTTTAGCACATGAACTTTGCCAATTTATGCAATTAACTATCTCAAATTTAAAAGTATCAATTTACTACCAACAAACTTTTTCTATTCAATTTTAAAAGTATCGATTTTTAGTACATGAACTTTGCCAATTTGTGCAATTAACTATCCTATTTTTTTACTTATAAAAATAAATAAAGTTTTGATAGATAATTATATAATATGGAAAAGTACATGTGGTCAACTGTGTAAATTGGTGAAGTTCATGTACCAAATATGATATTCACCATTTTATATAAATATATAAAATTTGCCCTTTCCCTTTTTGTCATGGTTAACAAAACAGAAAATCAACACCTCGTCCACCAAAAAGTAACTTTCATTTTATGTATGGAATATTAATAATAGATTATAATGGACCATTTTGGAATTGGCATTCATTACCCAATTGCTCTACATAATCCATTTTGTAGGTTGTGAATCAAAATTTACTATCCATTACGTTATTTTTTAATGCATTCTACCATTAATGCAAACTTAAAATTAATTTAATTTATACTGCTTTCAATCTTAAAATAATTATTTTATTATTTCAGAATAAATAATTATTTCTAATTCCAAAAGTTTAACATAATTTTAGTATTTACTAATCAATCATCTTTTTTCCTTTAACTGTACTATTGTGTGCGACATTCAAGATTTTTATAAACAAAAACATTGTCTATTTACACACACACCAAGGTCTTCATCTAGTAACAATTATTGGCCATCCAATGTGATAGAAAAGATATGAATCATAAACAACAATGAATTGGTTAATGCATAATTAAATCTCTTCATCAACATACCTTGATTAAGTCGTAGCATGTAATGCTATCAATGTTTAATCATTTTACTTGGTTCTCAAAATAAATTAGGCTTAATAAAACTTAATGTGTGACATTCAAGGATATATAAAAGCCCCAAGTTTAGGGATTAATTATATTCATTCATATAAATGAGGAACCAATAAGAATAAACTTGCGGTATCCTCTATTGATGAGTCATGTCTAATGTACCTATATAACTTTAGGTACCCACTTGTATGACTTTAAATATCATTTTCTTAGCCTAGTGAGAATGACTTTAGTTATACAACATACTGGCTTAAATATCTATGCTTCCTCTGAATTCTTGTCTAATAAAGGATAATTTTAGACGATACAATGTCATGAAATTCTTATTGTTAATATATCTCATTATTATTTTAAATACTCACTAATTATTCATGGAACTTTATTGTAAAATATATATACAAGCAGAGAATTATATATATACAATGAGTACTTTCCTTTTATTAATAACAAGTAGACGACGCATCCGAGATGCGTATGCAAGTAAAACAACTCAACACAAATAAATTAAATAGATATATTGTTTTGACAAGTTGGAAAAGTACAACTTTAGTTAGTCTTAAAAATTTGAAACTTAATTACAAATCACAATTATAATTGTATTTTTCACATGTAACTTCTCCATATTGAGTAACTGTCATGCATAAATATGGTATCAGAAGTTTAGATCGGTATATAAGGATACATGTTTAGACTAAAAAAGAAAAAGACTATATTTATTCAACTTCTATTTAAATTTATTCAAACTCTATATTCAAGCCCTTTTTAATTCAATTCAAACCCTATTTAATTTTATGATTTTAAAAATATTTTACATCAATATGATAAAAAAGAAAAAGACTATGTTTATTCAATCCTTATTTAATTATATTCAAACCCCATTTAATTTTCATGATTTCAAGGATATGAAAAATATTTTATGCCCATATGCTTAAAACATTATATTAAAAACATTTATACTCAAGACACCAAATGGGATGATTTTATTTTAATAGTATAGATATTTATAAGTACATAAAAAGTGATTTGGCTCATCATACATAATTATGGCAATTCTAACCCCGGTTAATTATTTAAAATCTTAATCAAAGAATCAAAACCTAATTTCTAGTGAATCTCCTATTTAGTTTGAGATAAATTACGTTCAGCAAAACCTACTAAAAACAAAGCTTGGGGTCTGTTTGTTTTGGCTTTTTTCCGGCAGATACAGACACTTTTTCAAATTTTTTGCTAACAAATTATTTATCAAGAAATAGATATAGATAAAAAAAAGTTGACAGTTCTCATCAAAAGATCAAATAGAACAAATATAGATAAAATTTAGATGTAAATCGGATATATTTATACATATTATTTTAAAAAAGATACAGATACAGATGAAAAACAAACAATCTAAACAGATCCTTGCAGGACAACGACCACCTAAAGCCGGGTGCCTCACGCACAGGGCACCACGAACACCAAGTCACCAACTACAACCTTATACATTCTTACAACTTACAAAAAATCCCTACACGAAACGGTGAATTAAGGATTATTAAGGTTTGGGAAAAACAAAAACAAAAAAATGTAATCGTTTATTTCCTTACCTTGAAAATCAAAGAAATTTGCGTGTATGCAAGGTTGGAGAGAAAGGAAGCTGATGTCGCTCCCGAGAGAGAAGGAAGCTGACCTCGAAAATTGTGTAACATTCAAACCTTTTGAATTGAAAAAAAAAAAAAAAAGAAAGAAAAAGGGGATAATTCTTCTGAACCCTCATTTCTACTTTATCTCGTTGGGTACTTCGAAGTTCGATAGAATGTTAGCAGCGAAGCGATCCGAATTCTCGATTGACACCGTAGCTCTGCAACGTGGAACCGCACGTAATTTATAATTCAATGTTGTTAATTTATTAAAAAAATTATAAATTATGCTTAAAAGTTTTAGCTATTGGCTTAAGTGTGAATGGCTAGGTCTAATAGCATTTTTTTTGTTTTTTTTTTTAATAAGGAATATACCACATTCGAATCCTCCTATCTATTCTTATTACTAAGGAAAAAAAAAATTTAAGTGTGGATGTACTTTCAAACTTTTAATTATTATAAACAATTTTTTTAATTTTATATAATATATAAAGATAAATATTTCAGAATGAAGAACAAATGTGTCATTTATTATAAAATAAGAGGGGTTATGTGGTCAATACTAATAAATAAGATATAATAATCATCCCCCATATTAATGATGGTCAACAAATCTTTAATGATAATAAATCTTCATTAATTTATGACGCAGGGTTACGTTTTTCCTAAGCTATCCTTGTCCTATAAATACCCTATTAGCCTAGTTTTCTTCCCACCTTTCCTTAGCTTTTGGAAATCCTAAGCGGAGCAAAGAGACGACGTTTAGGTAAGTGTTTTTCCTCTTGATCTTTTCATAATCCAAATAGATTATCTCTTTAAGTGATACTTATCTCTTTGAAATGAATCATCAGTGAAGAAATCTTTGGAGAAAAACCCTAAGTTCCTCAAAGATTTAAATTTTGGAGATCAAGAAGGCTTGAGAATCAAATGTAAGTTGAATTAATATTCTATCCTTATGATTTTGGAGAATGATCGATATCTAAATCATGGTCTATTTTATGATTTAAGCAGATTTTAGGGTTGAAAGATCTTGTAAAGATACACCTTCTTTGGACATCTATCATTCAAATTAAGAGCAAGGTGTGATTATAAGTTATTCTAATTTATGATTTTTGTTAAATCTATACAAATAATCTATTGGTTGAGATGAAATTCTGTTTATGTGATCAGGTTTATGGTTAGGATTTGAAAGAGTTGTATGCAGGTATGACCTTACAATGTTTGCTATTTGTGCTTGTAGGTTTAAAATTGCATAAATTGACTTAATTCTATTTGGCCTTTTAATTTGATTTGCTGCTTGTACTTAACTGCGGTGAGTAAAGACCACGCAAAGTGTGATATTACCGCCAGCAACCTGATGATCCTTATGTGTCGTTGTCCATAGTAGAGTTGCACTTAGAAATGATTCTGTTAGATTAGAAGTCATTGCTAGCTTAATTGTGGAACACAACTATATTTATATATTATCTATACATGGTTTTTTATTGGGGTCATGAGTTACTCTGCGTTTAGGACTAGTTGCAAATGGTTCTAAACCGTGCTGGTTGTTGGCTAATTGAAAGATAATAATCCTGCGGTTGTTGCATTAATTATTAGGAGTGCATGTGAATTTGTTTGATGCTTGTTCATACCCATTTGTTTATAGTATGGTGTACTAGGCCTTTGTGCTCACTCTTTTATTTTTCAGGTACAAGTAAAAATGAGATAATTTATAACTTATCTAGATATGATATATATATTAATCACATGGATGGCGATAGTGGATTCGACTTTCCTGTTGAGTACCAGTAGATTTAGATTTAGGAGAGTAAGAGTGAAGATCAGAAGATCATATGAAGTTTTTGAGATTATGTTTTTAGACTTTAGAAGATTTTAAGAGACAAGTTTATATGAATTATTTGGATTTCATACAAATAGTTTTTAGGTTCATATTAGTTATGTCTTTTAAAGAAATGAATTTTCTATATGAGATTTAAGATAACATTTTATTTGAGTTATTGGAGATATGCATTTTGATTAATCTTGTGGATTTAGAATTTTATATCCTTGGCATGTTTTTTTTAAAGAGAACGACACGTGGCGAGTTGTAGGGCCTTTAAGTTAGGGTGTTACATTTTAATAAATTTATAATATTAAAAATATTTGATTTTTTAATTCATTAAAAATATATTGACATCATAGTCTATGCAGTGTTTGGCAACCTTTTGAAAAATGGAAAGCACCAAAAAACGATGAAAAGAAACAAGTGGATGCAAAGCACATTATAACAAATTTAAGGAGTGTTTTTGGCCAAAAAAAAAAAAAAAATTTAAGGAGCATGTATCCAAAAAGGTCAAAA
Organism: Combretum micranthum; assembly: GCA_024138025.1. NCBI lineage: Eukaryota > Viridiplantae > Streptophyta > Magnoliopsida > Myrtales > Combretaceae > Combretum > Combretum micranthum. Next base: position 466,492 of record JAMXBD010000379.1, read on the forward strand.
TTTGTAATTTTTAAAAGTCTAGTAATGTACCCAAGTTATTTTAAGTGTTTAAGGTAGCATTTAGTTGTAAGAATTAAGAATTGAATATGACAAGAAGAACTAGATAATATAATATAAGAAATACTGGATAGAATAATTCTCTTATACCATATTTGGACAAGACTTGATAGATTCTTATTAACAATCTTTATTTTTGTCTAATTCTTATAATTTTGTACCATCAAGTGTAATGAAACAAAATTTTAAGTTTTTTTAGTCCTACATACATTTTGTAAATAAAAAATAGTACAATAACATTTGTCCAATCCAATACTAGGAAAATTTGTGCAACCAAATGCTACATAAGGGAATTGTTTACAATTTTTTCCTTTTTATTTCACTTTTCTTTTAATGTGAATAAATATATTTTAAGGGAATTGTAAATTACTTCTCTGAAATTTCACATAGATGTGCAATTACTTCAAAAATTTGAAAGTGCACTTTTGAACCTTTAAGCTTTCAAAAATTGGTACAGTTATAAACAATTAACATATTCTATAGGAATATTGCAAATTCCCCTATCAAACTTTCATTCATGTGTAAATTTATCTCATAAACTTTTAAAAACTTAAAGTGCACATGAGAATTATTAATTGTCTTTAACTACACCAAATAATAAGGCTATGTTTCGCAATGAAGAATTGGGAGGGAATGACTGGGGAGGGGAGGAAATGAGGAGAGATTGAGTTCTATTTTTTTGTTTGTTTTGAGAGGGAAAAATGAGGGAGGAAAAATATAGGTTATATATTTTCCTCGGTCCCACCACTTTTTTATCCCCTAAAAAATGGAAAGAATTAGAAGGAAAAGAGAATTTTTATTAAATTACTCTTATATCCTTCTTTTTGAAATTATTTTTTTATCTTTTAGAACCATATAAATAATTTAACATTCATCATATTTTGTATTTTGTAATAATTAAGACTTCATATATTTTTCTTTCTTTCATTAGTCAAACACATTAATTCCTCTAATAATCATTTCCTCTACTTTTTTCCCTCCATAATCCTTCCTTTCAAATTCATTCCACTATGTCAAACAAAACCTAATAGTATAGGAGGTCCTAAAGTGCACATTGAAAAGTTCAATGAGTAAATCCGTATATAGTAAAATTTCATCTAGATAATTTTGAATTTTTCCTTTATTTTGATATTAAAAAATATATTTTCTAATATTTTAAACAATATGTTTCTAAAATTAATCCTTTTATGCATATATATATATAAACATATATATATATTCAAATCCATCGACTCAACTTCCAAATGTCAATCCAAAAATCTACAAGTCTCAATCACCACTAGTTTAAATCTAAATATCATAAAGAATCATTTATAATATTTACTTTTCTAAATAATCTCAAAAATACTATAATTATTTTTATTATTTTTAATTTTAGACAATATAATAATACGAATATAGAATCTGCTACTGATATTCATAAGTTGGAAATGAAAACTGATATACTAGCAGAATCCACTTCAGTCTTTCCCAACCACCTTTTTTGGTTTTTTTTACCGTGCTAAGCATAACATTAACTACACCGACCAGGATCACCCAACACGGAACAATCCTTTATTGATGCAATAATCGAAAAACAGTAAATGCGGCGTGTTCGGTAAATTTAAATGCCTTTTCTAAAAATATATAAATAAACAAAATAAATTCAATTTTTTTTTTTACCAAGCAAATAAATTCAATTGAGATATTTTTTTTTTTTCCCTAAAACCCAAGCCATCTAAAATGGAAGGAAACAAAAATTTTTCAAAGACGTAAACTTTCATTTTCACCAAATTTCTCTCTCTAGCTCCAGCTCCAACTCTCTTTCTGTCCCTCTCTCCCTAGAACACGAGAAAACAGACAGAGCCCAGAAAACAGAGTTCTCAATTAGCTAGGATGTTGTTTTCTTTCACAATTAGGTCGAGTTTCAACTTCCCTGGGTGAAGATTTTCATGCAAAGCTTTCACCTTTATGCACACCTTTTCATTTTTTTTTTACGGTTCACGAGTCGTTTTTCTGCTTGGGAAAATTTTCAACTCAGTCATAAGGGTGCTTTAAGAATAATAGCTCTGTCTTTTAGTGCTCTTTTGGTTTTTTGCTTCAGATTGAATAAACTCCATATTGATGGGTTAAAAATCATGGTTTCGTTAAAGAAGGTGTTGCTCCACAACAGGCTTAAATTGGTGAGAATGAGTTGTTACGATAACGCTGTTGGTTCTTTCTGGGTTCATGTGCATGCCCTGTTTCTTGCTCTGTTTCATACTGTTAACAAACTCTTCTTGTTCTTCAGGTAATAAAAAGCTCTTATTTTGTTGTTTGCTTACACTATTTGGAATGCGTTAAATGATTTATGAATTGGGTTTGTTTTATTTTTTTTCCTTTGTATTTAGATATGAAGAAGAAGGAATGAGTGATATGAATTCGGTTGAATTTTCCAGTGCGAATTCCGCGTGTGAGACCGTAAGTGAAACTGAGGTTTGTTCTGATTCAGGAGAAATAGAGGAAACAGAGCATTGTAGTTTGAAAGATGAGAACTTGGAATTCAATGAAGAGGAACAAGAAGAGAAATTGAAATTGGATGAGTACAAGAAAGAGGAAGAATCGCTGAGTCGTTTTTAACATTCAAGTTTCCAACTTTAACAGAATTTGCAAGAATCAGTGAGAATGATGGTGAGATTAATTTGGATAACATCACACGAAATAGCACCGAATTGGTTGGTTCGAGCACGAAAGAAATAGATAGTCATTGCACGGCTAATTCGATTATTAGCGGTGATATTAGTGAAGAGGTTTCATCGAATAGGGAATTAATCATTGAAGAAGAGACTGTAGCTGTGACGGACGACAAAAGCATAGAAGAGAAGCGAGACAAGGGTGTGAAGATGGAAAAAGATTTACTGGGAGAGAAGGATAATTCCGTATTGCAATTCCATTTCGCTTCAGAGAGTGAATTAGTTGTTTCTGATTCGGATTCGGAGTCCGGTTCAGTGTCATCTAGTCAGCAGTTCTCAATCATGAGTCGATTACTTGATTCAAGCGATGAGTTTACGTCGGATGGAGAATTGGATAGAGTTCTCGAATTAGACAATATTCGGAGCATGAGGTGGATCAATGGCCTGAAATCAAGTTCAGGGCAAGAGGGTGAGCGCGACGGTGATGACTCTGATGTAGATGAGGAAATATTGGTAGAGCTTAGACAACTGGAAGAGGAGGCAAAGAAGGATTCAGGCGGCAAGGAAAGTTCCAACCACGAAGAAGACGGTAAAGACGACGAAGAAAGGGGATTTAATGAAGAACTAGATGGAAATAGACGTCTTAGTCCTGTAAAAAATGAGGATAGTAATTCCAATTGGAGGTGTTGTGGGAACATCAAGAACTGATAGACCAACTAAGGACAGAATTGAAAAATGCAAGAGCCTCTGGACTGCCTACCATAAAGGAAGATTCCGAAATCCCGAAAATGATGGAGGATTTGAAGCCATGGAAGATTGATGATAAGTTGTACCATGAAGAGAGAATGGGGATCTTCACAAGATCTATAAGAGCTACCGTGAAAGAATGCGGAAATTCGATATATTGAATTATCAGAAAATGTATGCTTTAGGTAAGTCATCCGATCTGTTCACAAACTTGGTCTTTATAAATTTGAATTATCCATTCTTAAATTCCAGAAATATTTTCGACGATCGAATAACCCAGAATTTTTGTTTATTTGAATTTTTCTAGTTTAGTTTCGTTTGTAGCTTTTTGGAAAGGTTCATGAAAAGGGTGTTGACAAAGTTAATTCATGATGTCGAAGTGATCTTTCCACCTGCTAATTCATTGGAAATTAATTGAAATGGATTACCTAACCTACCTTTTTAGAACCCTAATGGAGGTTTTTGATGAATTATGACCCCACTCAATCTTGATTAGTTGAGATAATGAAAAACATGTTCCTCTACAGTTACAAGCATCCTTTTGGTGATAACCACCACAAAGGTAAGCCACAACTTTATGGAAACCTTCTTTGGTAGCTTTCAATACAAGTGGTTCTAAAATTGATCTGTACATAAGCATAGGTGAAATGGCGAGGCATGTAATTATTTTATGAATTTTAGGCACGCCTGTGCATGCTTAGTCATGATCACTAATCACTGTTGAATCATGAGGGGAATTCTTAAATAAAAAATTGTTTTAGTCAAACATGGTGGATCACACCAAAAACAGTGGAATTTGAAATTTTCCATCAGGCTTCTGTGTGGAAACTGTCTCCTTTTTTTTTTTTTCCTTGTTTTAGTCTACTTGTTCGAGATGGTCAAGATTTTGTCTTCACTGTCTGTCTTACCAGACAACTTGTCTTGGCTACAGTTGGATCTAACATCAATTTAATATTAATTTCTGAGTCATGGGTTTGGATTATGTTCTGCATCCGAAAGTGAAATCGCTTTAATTTAACATTCTCAAGATTTGGTTATCATGGAGATAAGAACTTTTTATCCAACAAATTATGCTTTGCTGTTGATTTCATGTTATTAAGGCCCAGCACTCATCATTTGTGTGATACCCCATGACTCAGGTTTATTCCAATCCAAAGATCCACTCGAATCGATGTCATCAATCAGCAAACCCACATCCCCATCGATCTCTTCCGTTCTTCCACAGAGTTTTTGCTTGTGGAAAGACAATAAGATAGGAAACGATCCAACAGTGAAGTTCATGAAAGAATTGCATAGCGATCTGGAAACGGTATATGTTGGTCAGCTATGCCTTTCATGGGAATTTCTTCAATGGCAATACGACAAGGCCTTGGAGCTATGGGATTCTGACCAATACAGTATTCGCAGATACAACCAAGTTGCGGGTGAATTTCAACAGTTGCAAGTGCTTATGCAGAGATTCTTAGAGAACGAACAATTTGAAGCACCGCGCGTACAATATTATGTCAAGAACCGATGTTTCATGCGCAATCTGCTGCAGGTTCCAGTCATTAGAGGTTAGTAATGTAGAAATTGGAAGAACATTATTTTAATTTGCAAAATTTCTGTTTAGGTATATCCTATTTACTAATTAGAGTTGCATTTCCTTCCAGAGGACAGCCTTAAGGATAAAAAAAATAGAATGATAAGGAAAAGCGAGTATGCTATCACGAGTGACGTATTGGTGGAGATCATTGAAGAATCAATACGAATATTTTGGAGATTTATCCGTGCTGACAAAGATACCAAAGATATGAAATCTCAAGTCCATAAAAATCAAAAGCAAGTCCGGCCTGAACTGCAGGATCCAGCAGATTTAGAGTTGTTGATGGAGGTTCAAAACATGCTTCACAAGGTACTTTTCAACTAGTAACACTTCACACACCTCAATGGTTGTTAGATTCACGATTCTATCTAAACTTCGAACTTCATTGAATGATAGAATTATATAAGAACGGTAGAGTACAACTAAACTTATAATTCTACCAAGAGTTTGTACCTGAACAATGTTTTGACTAGAAAAACCTTATAGCATTATAAACTTGTAGAATCATGCACACCTCGATACCGATTATCTTTCTAATTCTATTACTTAGTGACTACTAATTATACATCGAATCCTGGAATGCAGAAAGAAAAGAGGATTAAAGAGGTTTCGACGGGTGGAAACTGCATCCTTAGACGGATCCGAAAGCACCAGGTTGAAGAAGCAGATCAAGCCCTTTGTTTCTTGTCCCAAGTGGATATGAAATTAGTGAGAAGAGTACTCAACATGTCAAGATTAACAAGTGACCAACTAACCTGGTGCCAAGGGAAACTAAACAAGATTTTGTTTGTTGACAAGAAAATACATGTAGAGCCGTCGTTTTTGCTCTTTCCATGTTGATAATTGTACAAGCAGCAGGAATGTCTTAGTTTTGCAGTTAGATTGGTTTAACCCGAGGATAAGATAGAAAGTTTTGGGGACTTTTTTTTTTTTTTTTTTTTTTAATGTACAGGCTCTTTTTATGTTTTATGTATAATTGGTTGATTAATTAAAAATGATAGTAAGAGACAACTTCTGAAAGTAACATGATTTGGAACCGGGTTATTTGGTCTACTAACCTTGTAGGAACGGGAAAAGCTCTGTCAAATCTAATTACTAAAATCTGTTTTTATGGGATAATAATATCTTTTTTACGCTGCATCCATCTGAAAACTTGCGAGATCCGTTTGGATTATTAATTTTTATTTGTATCATATTTGGATTTATAATTTATTTGTATCATATTATTTTATATGTTTATGAGTAAAACCATCAATTTATACTTCTTGTTAAACATTTGTTTGAACGATAAAAATATAATATCCAAATAACTAAAATATGATGAAACAAATAAACCTATGTAAAAACTATTGCTCAAAATATAACTGGAAAGAGTAGAAATGATCCTAATATGTAATGTTAGATGATCAGTTGAATAGGCTATAATGCTCTTGGTATGAATCTTGTAATTTTAAGGTTTATAAAATGCAAGTCCGTCCCATTTTGCTTGTAAGTACCTTATAAAAATTCATATCTAGTTGTATTAATATAACAAAATTAAACACTTTTAGATTGCTAAGGGGTAAAGGTAAAAATTGCAAATTTAAAAGGAAAATTCCTAAAAATAAGATCGTGAGGGAAAAAACCTCAAGACTATCGTAGAGGAAATTGTGTTTTGATGTCATGATTCCAAAATGAACTAAAGACCAATATATAGAGACATGATTTTTTTTTGGGTTCATTTTAAAATCATGTCTTCAAGACATTTCAACTATGGTATTCTTAGGATCATTTTCCTTAACATCTAATTAATTTTTTCCTCAGCCCCTAGTTGTGAGGGGTATTACCGGGTATCTTGCCTTAAGTGGACATTTAAATTAATAAATTTGAAAAAAAAAAAGGATGGGATTTGGAAAAAAATAATATTTTAATAAAAATATATAAAAATGTCACCAAATCAAAAAATAATCCAAAAAATGGTAAGTCAAACTCGCTTGATGAGAAAACAAGTTAAATATAATTACCCTAAATCTATCTCTTGAAGAGACGAGTTGACCTGACGTATTACAAGAATAAATCTAACCCATCTTCTTCGTTCTCAACTAATATAGATGAGATTAGTTTTGATTGTATAGAAACAACATACCAAAAATAAACTGAAAATAAAATATTTTCTGGTAGCAGCTTAAATGAGCATAACTTTTGATCTAAAAAGAGTTGTGAAACCTATTACTCCATTCCAATATCTGATTTTCAAGCCATGTTCTGAGGCAATTAATATTTGCTATATTGAAATTGTTAATGTGCTGTTTTATGTTTTTGGAGTATGTATTTTTACATTTCCTTACATTTTTATTTCTTATTTTGGTTCAAGAGTTTAAAGGTTCATCAATGAAGTTAGAGAGAGAAAGAGTGAGTTTTTTTATTGAATTTATATGTTAGTGTAACTGTATTAAACTCGTTTATTAGTGTAATTGTATTGAACTTGTCTCTTTAATAGATAAATTTAACTTGCCTATGTTTTGGATTATTTTTTACTTGGTGACATTTTTATAATTTTTAAAAACTTTTTTTTCCTTAACCAAAAGATGGAATCTTAACTAATATGGAAAAAAAAAAAGAGTCAAAATAAACTTGAAGTTGAGAAAAATTGGGCAGCCATAAAAGAAAAATGAGAAACTACATAGAAATAAGAAACTAAGATGGACAATAGAATTTTAAAAGGATATAGTATGCTTGAGAATTTTAAGCTCGCATTTTTTTTCCTGTATCTTAGCATTGGGTTAAGGACAAAAAATTGCAAATTAAAAAAAAATCCAGAAAATCAGATTTTGAGAAAAAAAAATCCCAAGAAAATCGTTGTTAAAATCATACAATTTCAAAATAAAGAAATCATGTATGTATTGTTGGAGTTTTTTTTCCTCAAGATCTGTATTTTAAGATTTCTTTTTTTGATTTGCATTATTTCCCCTTTTACCCAAATATTTGAAGAACTTTTGTCCTTTTATTTAATTTTCTTTTGTTTAATTATATTCTATATTTTTTTAATTAATTATCACATTATTGCACATATTAGTTGTAATTCATGCATAGGCACTTATATCAGTATTTTATGGTCTGAATGTCGATTATGAAAATGTATTGTCGATAAGTAATTTTGGGCATAGGCTCCCTTGGCCTAGTTCAACCTTGCTAGACGACGGGCCAATCTTTCAGGGCTCATGCTCAACCTCTCGAAAGCTTTAGAAGAGTTTTGAACGTTTCAAACTGACCTCTAGCATGAGTTAGCAGATTGGTCTTAAGTTGCATGGTGAAAGAAATTACCCATTTAGAGTTTTTCACACAATCTCGAAGATTTTGGAATCTGCCTTAGTAGGGAATTACATCACTGTCTAAGCTAAAGAATACTGGCCACAAAAATATCGCTCATTCACTTCATTTAAATAACTTGTGACTCTTAATTATATCCAACATCTTTATTAACTTAAGTATTAAAATTGTACTATCCTTTGTCCTTAGGTCTTCCACTATTTACTTGAGGTAATCTTAGCTTATCCTTTGAAAAATCTTCTATCGGCAAAAGTTAGGATGAAAATGTAATATGTTTATACAAATAATAATTTTTTTAAGGATAGCAGTGAATTTATACAAAGTTTCATACCATAAATATATCATAAAAAATTTAGGGTTTTTGATAGGGTTTATTTTCTAAAAACCGGGAGTAATTAAAATATTTAACAATAAGATGCTGTATCCTTGTACCAGTCTGGCTGATGTTGAAAGAATCGGATTTCTGGTGATTCCTTTCATGACTCGGTCAAATATTCATCATGATGATGGTTGAATGGTATTTCTACACCAATAAGGGGCCATATAAAAGTTCAAGTTGGCAATAAGGGTGTGGAAAAATGAAGTCTTGCACAATTACCTTAGAATACACGTTTTATTTTTCTATGTCGAAAGAATAAAATGTAAAATCAATTAATTTGCGTTTAGTGCTTCGTGATGTAAACGAAATTGAATTTTATGCTCAGATGAGCGTCACTTCGACTAACACAAACAAAAGAAGGAAAAAAAAAAAAAAATCCGGAGCAGAATTTCCAAAGTACTGGTAGACAGGCGAAAAAATCAGTATTGCTAGGGTTGTAAACGGTTTTCTTTTCTTTTCATTCATTCAGTCATTATTTTTTTCACCCCTTTAAGGTGAACAAAAAGAAAATGATATTTACAAGAAATTCCAAAGAAAAATAAATTAAAGAAAGTATCATCAATCAAACAAAAACAGTCACATCTCTCATAATAAAGGTGGGTATCAACAATCCTATAATAAAAATAGTTTTACCAGAAGAACAAATAGGCTTCACAATACCTTAACTTTTTTTATTTTACTCATAGTACCTGTAGGAAAATTCCATCTATTTTTTCATCGATTCACTAATGCGGCAGGTTAACCAATTAATTTTTTTTTATTTGGGGGTAATTTTTTTTTTTACTTTTTTTTCCTTCTGTATCTCTTCTTTTTTTCTTCTTCTTGCTTCTTCATCTCCAAATGCCATTAATGTAGCTTGAAAGTAGGGGTGTAAAAAAATCGATGAAATCAAAAAACCAAACCGAAATCGAAAAACCAATCCAAAACATATGGTTAGCCAGTTTGTTGGTTTCGATTTAGGATTATAGTTTTTATTTTTTCCGGTTTTCGGTTTCAGTTTTGGTTTATAATAACAAAAAACCGATGGTTAATAATTACCTGTTTCAATATATAAATATATTATATATAATTTATAAATACATATAATTATTTTTTTAAATATATACACATATGATTTACATATATATATATATATATTTTTTTTTTTTTTACCTATGCTAATGTTCTTTGGATTTATTTAATGTATTATTGTCTTATGTTTGATAGTAGTTAATGTGGTAATTGATTTGCTTTGATTTTGTTGACGATAATACATCTAAGGGCTTATTTTTTCCTTTTTCTTCATTTGATTTTTCTTTTTTTAGCTCTTGTAATATATATAAAAACTTAAAGAAAAACTTAGTGATAAAGGTTAAAAAAATAAGGTTTTTTGAAATTATCATTATTAATTTATTGAAATCATTACATTAAATAATTAAAAATCGAAAAAATTAACCGAACAAAATGATTGACCATTTATAATAGATTGGTTAAGGATTGAGATATTAAAAAATTGGTCATCATGGTTAGACTCAAAAAATAGGGTCGCAGACCAATTAACCGATCCGTGAATACCCAGACTTGAAAGCTCTATTCCTATTCCTCATATTGAGCTCCATGACTCCAACCTTCCTCAAATCGTATTCCTAAGATACCCATCCCACTTCTTCCTCCTCGACCAACCTTTACCTATTAAATTTTTATTTTATTTTTACTTTTTCTCTTCTCTCTCATCTCTCTCTATCTTCTTTCAATCCTAATCCCAAATAAAAAATAAAAAAAAACCCAGACCACCCCAAATCAAAATCAGTAATCATTAAGTGAGTGTGTAATTGATAATTAACAACCGAACAAAGTTAAGTAACAAACAACTATAAAAAAAAAAAAAAGAAAGACACGCACCACTCATGAATCTCAAATCGAAGGATGTGTGCTTCTATAAATCAAAGCTGACAATTGCTAATATAATACATTAGAAGATACTCAAGTTATGAATTGATAGGAGGAACCAGCAAAATAGTATATAATATAAATTATTTTTGCATAAACAGCGTAGGAATGAATTTTGGCATTAGGTCTTTTCCCTCTGATACTCAATAATCGTTGTTTGTTGCTCCATCGTTTCGATCCTCTTTCAAATGTTTCTTGTCAAATTTGAGAAAAAAAAACTCTACTTTTTGTGAGGTTAGGATAAAAGACTAATGTTAATCAATAGAATATCATCAAAAAATATATATACATATGTCTTGAAGATGCTTTTGATTTATTCAAACAACAATAAATCATCAAGAAAATTCTCTACTATGCTAAGATTTTGACTACAAAAAACACAAATTTGTGTTTTGCTCCCTTCAATTTTACCTCTAATGAAAGGATTTTCTGAAGAGAGAAACAACGTTGTTCAACCATAAAAGATAGAGAGAGAAAGCCTATGGACGAAGAAGATGTTATGCTCTAGTTCTTCATTCGTGCATCTCTCCAAAAAAAAAAAAAAACACCTCTTTATTTTTAGTTTCCTCAAGAGCAAACCCCAAAATTTTCCATTATTTTTTTTTTATTTTAATGTTTGAATCACATGATTTTGGAAACTCTAGATTTCAAAAAAAAAATGAAGAAGAAAAAGAAGAGAGGAGAGATAGAAAAAGAGAGGAGAGAGAGAAGGAAAAAAGTAAAAAAAATTAAAAAAACTAAAATAAATTGCCCACCCGGAACAAAAAGATATTTTAATTGGTTAACCTGCCACATCAGCGAATTGATGGAAAAATAGATGGAATCCATCCACAAGTACCGTGAGTAAAAGATTTTAAAAGTTTAGGTATTTTCTTGTAACGAAATTCTGTTTAGGTATATTTCTATTAGAATTAAACAAAATTTAAGTACCGTAAATGAAATTAACTCGAACAAATACTATTACTTTAACACAAAAAAAAATCCTCTATAATGGATAGAAAATGAAAATAAGTTAAATTACATTAGAAAGTCATAATATTTAGGGCAAGTTTATTTAAGGTTACAATATTTCAAGTGATATTGATGTGAATGATTAATCATGACTATTATACTATCTAACTTTTAATTAAAATTTTCTCTTGTTGACATATGTCAATTGTGATATGAAATGATTCACTTCTCTAAACATTATGATCTTAAATGACCACTTTCTTTAAACGTTATAATCTCAAATGAACTTATTATCAAACATTGTGATCCTTTGGTATAATTAACCAATAAAAATTAATATATGAATGAAACAAAGAATGAAAACTTTTTCACCTCACATCTACGAAAATGGAAGATTGAAAAAAACATTCACTTTATGTCTATTGAATGGATCCTAAAAATACCATGAATTTGGGTTTATCTAGATAAGATGAACCACTCAAATCATCTAGAGTAACCGAAAACAATTTAAGTGGATCATGTAAACCTTGAAATTTTGGTTAATTTTAAGCTTAATCTTATAATTAAAAGTCAACCAGAAACCCTAAAGGTCAACAAAAAACTAATACAAACCCTAGAATTTGGATCCGGCAATCCCGTATTCTTTAGCCCTGGAAAACGGAGTTGAAATAATTAGTAATAATAGTTCATAATAATATAAGAAAACGTAAAAATATCAGGTTTGCGAATTTTGAGTGTCCTTCGGACTCGAACGAGATCAGCTCTCAAAAAGCGTGTTCCAGGGTACGGAATAGTAAAAATATTTCGATAACATTGTTAGGACCGAATTAATACAAGGATTTTAAAAATATCAGTTTCGTAATTTTTCGGTAACTAAAAATAACAGATATTACATTTATACGTGTATTTTCTTTAATACCTATATTATTAGTCTTGTTTACTATTCATTGTCCTATACTACTATTTGTTACAATTCATCTATTTCTACTTTACCTTACAACCTATTCTTACTACCTACATACCTATTTTTCTACTTTTTTTTTCATTTTCAATACACATTCACATCAACCATACTTCACATCTTTATTACTTTTTATTACAAAACAAAAAATAAAATAATTTTCACTTCTCTCTCTCTAGGCCGGCGCCATCTCCCTCTCTCTTCCTTAATTATTTTTCTTTTTCAATTTATTTTATTACATCTAATATGCACTCCAAAATTTTTATAAATACCTCATTTCTCTTCACTTCTTTCACACATCTTTACACATAACAAAACTCTCTCAAATTTACTCAACAACTCTCTCCACAAAAAATTTTCTTCTACCAAAACTCTCTTTCATCAAATATTCACAAAAACTTCTCTCTATATACAAACCATTTACCAATTCTCATTAACTACACACTCATACATTCACTACCTTCTTCTATATCATAAACACTTTAGGTAACACTCCTACTCTTATTTTATTTATTCATATCATGTAACTAGTATGACCATGGTGTTGTTTTGAAACTCATATGAATAGCAAAAGTAATAACATATTCATGTTTTGTTCTTGTACATGAAATTCTAATTTTACTATGTTGTTATTATGCTTATATATATGTTGATTATTAATGATATTATTGTTGTTATTATGCTCTAATCTAACTCTATATATATTATTAAGTATAGGTATATCTATATTTTTAGAGCCTAATGCTTACTAACTATTTCTAACTTGCTATTATTATTGCTTTTTCTTTTCTTTTTCTTTTTTTCTTTTTAGAAATAGTCTATTCTTAATCCCAGGTTGCCTTGATGAAGCTAAGACTCCTAATACTTGGCCGGGTTACCTTGATGAAGCTAAGGTTCCCAAATATTTGATATATTAACTTGCTTATTATATTGCTTATTATGTCTTTCTTATATTTTCATATTCTCATATTACATATTCATGATCATGCATGAGCATATTGATTATTGTCTCAACAAGATAAAGAGGGAAATGTTTTCTTAAATAAAAAGAAGATAGAGTTCTTTTCCAAAATAAATTTTGTCATGTAAGAAATGATTTTTCCCATAAAGACTTAGGAATTTAACTTAGCAAATCTTTTCCAAAAATTTAGAGGAGTTCATCATAAGTTTTTAAATAACCAAAGAACATAGGGATCTTTAGATAATACATAAAGTGGATATATCATACATACACTTTACAAAACCATAAAGTGAAAAAGTTTTCTTTAAAAATTAAATTTTCAAATTCTTAGTTGACAAAAGTTTTACTAAACTTCATTAAGAAAGTTTTACTAATGCTTTAGAATATGAAGGAATGGACTAGTTTGATAAATCACCAAGAATGTTTCTTTTATATGAAAAAATGTTCTTAAGGAATAAAGGTAGTAAACAACTTAGGAAATCATTTTAATTAAATGAAATAAACTTCAGGAAAAGTTAAGAAAATGTAAAGCTTGATAAAATTTTACTACTCTCAAATAATATTTAGAAACTACCCTTTCAACCTCTAAAAATTAAGTAATAACAAACTTAGAAAAACAAAAATCATTTCTAGAGAAACTTAAAAGACTAAGGAATAGAATTAAAAGAAGAAAATACTCACTTAAAATAATCCAAGAAATTTTCCAACAAGCTAAGTGGAAGTTTTCCAAGTTTTGATTTTCTAAATTCTAGAAAACATTGCTTTTACAAAAATCATGGTTGAGACAACTTCATTAAATTCATGCATATGATATGAGTCAATATATATATATATATATATATATACATTCTAAAGGTTTTTCCAACTATAATATATGTATTTTGGTATAAGTATTTTTGGATAAAGAAAAGTTTGCAAATTTAAGTTTTGAAAACTAGAATTTTCATGATGAATTTGTACCTTACGGTTTCGGGACCTAAACGACCTTTTATAATAAAAATAACCTTAGAAATGGATAGATCTTTTTGAATAGGTAGAAAACGATATATTATATGCGAAATTCCAAGTTAAAATGAGCAAGTTATGGCCATTTTAAGTTGGAATTTCTACCCATACGAATTTTACTGCAACTAGAAAGTAGAGTTAGAAGTTTTGAATAGAAATTCAATGGAAATACTTATTTTGGGTATTTCCTATGATTAGGAACCGAGGAGGAAGATGTATACTATCCCGAGGACTACTTCGACTAAGGGAGTATCGTCATGGCCGAGTAAGTCTACTTCCTTATTTTTCATGCTTATGTTTGTGCTTGTAATTTAGTTGTACTAGATTTAAGAAAAGATGAAATTGAAGATGCATGTGTTTATAACATGTTGAAAGAATATTAAGCATATTGAGCCACGAATTGTTTGTAATATTGTATGTTTATTAACACGTGGAAGTGTCTAAAATTGATTGGTCACTTGCAAGAAATTGAAATTTAATGGTTAGGCTTTAAATAAAAATTGATGCATGCACTTCATGAGTTGAGTCACATTGCGTTCCCTATTGTACAATTGATAGGATAAGTGTATGATAGTGGTAGTAGGCATAATCGATATATTATGTATGTGGCGAGTAGGAACCGGTAGATACTACATAAATTGACGGCTAGTAGGAGCTAGTAAAAACTACATAAATTGACGACTAGTAGGAGTCGGTAATAACTACATATTTTTTATGGTAAATAGGAGCCGGTAAGATCTATAAAAATTATTTTTAAAGAATAACGGTTGTAATGGGCCGGAATACCTAACCCCAAATGAAGAGCGTAATTCATTCAACATATAATTCCCAGAAAATCATACGTCTTGTATGCTAACGTGATTGTTGCATCCCATTTGCTTATCTAATAAACTTGGTTGTTATTTTGTTTTAAGTGTGAATATTGGAATTATGCTCACTAAGCCCGAAAAGCTTATGCCCCTATAGATATATGTATTCTCAGGAACACCTGTTCTTGTATTCGAGGTCTCCTCATATCCACGTAAGTTTTCTTTTGGGAGATTTTGAAGGAAATCTATTTGAAGGATTAGACTAGAATTCCTTTAAAATCTTTTGATGTAATATTTAAGTTATTGTAAAGACTATTAAGTATTTCGATCCTTGGAGTTTTAGCGGAGGTATGCCCCTAAGAATCATGTAATAGACTTTTAATTGTTATTATTATGATATATTTTTATTTCTAGATTCTTGTATGTTCAATATTACTTGCTTAAACCACATTTCCCAAAAGCGTCTCCTATTACCGCGTTAGACTCCTTACATGTAATGCCGAGACTTCCGCGTGACTAAGATAGTCATTCTTAAATCTTGATATTGTATGTGGCGGACTGCTACGTTTAGGATATCCTTCGAGACGTGACAGACCACGAACTTGAGTTTGTCGGAATTGAACAAACTTCTTAAGTCTTAAACTTATCTACCTTAATCAGCAGCTAACAATATCAAATTCTTGCAAATGGGATTATTGCCAATGAAAAAGGATGAGCTTCCAATCTCCCTAGGTAGGACCCCATCTGTCGGGTCTGGGTCTGAATTTTTAGGACCCATAACCATCCTATATAGGGGGTAGGTTGGGTCTAACCAATAGACCCATCGAGTCTTAGGCCAGATCGGAATAGTTTTCACCCATTATCTATTTAAAAAAAAATTGAAAAAATTCTTAGATAGAAATAATAATTTTTTAAACTTATAATATATTATTATATTAAGTTTTGTGGGGCCTACACAAAAAGCAGAGAGAATTTTTTAGTATTAAAAAAAAGTGGAGTATCCATCTTTTTCAAAAATTTACAATGTCAATAATTTTTCCTATTTATTATTTGTATTTTATCCTTTTTCTTGCTAAATTCACGATGATGATATTTGGGCTTAGCCTAAAGAATCTTTATACATCGTGAGTGGATTCGGCCTGCAAAAGAAAGCATGTGATAGGAATAAAAATCTAAGATATAGATTTAAAAGGACAAAGGTGAATAGAGGCTCGAGCAGATAGAGGGAAGATTAGGTTCGCAAGCAAATGAGGAGTTGAAAGCTGTAGAAGCAAGATCAATCAGCAAACATTGATAAGATGTAAATAAAAAACAAAGAAGAAATATGTCCAAGAAGAATAAGTTGTTCATGACAAGCTCGAATAGTTGATACAAATGTAAGTTAGAAGTAGGGAAGTAATTCGTAGATCCTTTCGGAATCCAAGGCAACGAAAAACCAAACAAACTTCATCATATATTATGCAAATAGTGATTTCAAAATTTGATAAGCTTTTTACATGAACAATTTCCTTGAATTATCCTTAATTCTAACCACACATGATTATTAAGCAATGTTTTGATTTCTTTAGCTATTTCAAAAGTTTAATATAAAATAAAATAAAATGAAAGATAAGAGAGTGTCATTTGTTATATAATAAGAGGATAAATGGGTCACTTACAATATAATAATTTTTATTACTCATACCTAAAAACTACGTGTATATCCTTCAGCAGTAGTTTCTTAAGAACCCCCACAAAACCCTAGATACCCTCCTTTGTTGGTACCCAAGAACCAATGAAGACTAAGAAACCAAGGTAAGTGTTTTCTTTTTCTCATCTTTTGACAATCTTAAGAGTTGCGTTTCTGATGTCAAGATGTTCATGCTTAGGGAAAATTGTTGATTTTACGGTTGTTGAATTGCAAAAGAAGAGTAGAACAATGCATTAATTTTAGGCATTATATTTAGGAAAGTAATTGAATGTTGATAGGATTTATTTTGGAGTTTTTATCTGTTTAGAGACTCAAAGAATGGATGTTTTTAGAGAATTTTCATGTTTTAAAGCATGGGAGGTATCAATAGAAGGTGACGGCCGTGACGTCAGCCGTAATCTCCTCTATACAAAATGTTCTAGACATCCCTGGCCTCACCATGGCCATAGCCAATAGACCTATCACTATCCTTGTCACGGGTGTGACATAGACGGTGATGTCCATCACTTCCTCCATCACAAGCGTGATCCAAGGAGTGACATTGTATTCTTTGTCCCCCTAACCTAACATCTTCCCACAATCACCGGCATGAGCTACAGGGTGATGTTGTAACCTTACTTTTATTTTTATTTTTTTATAGTCTTCCTGAACATCTAAACCCTTAGCTTAACATCAAGTACACCTAACCTAAGTAGGACTATATATCTAGTCCTAGAATGGTAATAACTCTTAGTAACTTAGGAAACTAGATAAGTTTAGAGGGTATGCTTTTCTTTTTTACTGGAGTAATAAACTAGTATTGTTATGTGTGAACAGGTGTCCCCAATAGAGTTAGAGTTCTTTGTTCTAGATGTTGTATTAGGTATGTCATTACCTTAGTTGTTGCTTGTGAGTGTAGTCTTAGAAATTGTAAATGAACTAAATGATATCTAGCTTTAATTGTTTGCTGCTTGTGCTTGTTGGTTCTAGTGAATCAAGAGTACCGGCGTTACTAGGACGACGCTTTAATGATTGGTGTGTGTCGTCGTCCTGAATGGAGTTACACATGAAGAGGATTTCAGTAGACTAAGAGTGGTACAAGTATGGTACCTAGAGTGTTGGGGAGTACTCAACACTAATATATATAAGTATTCTTATATATATCTATTTATTATGGAGTTATAAGTTACTTTGGGTTTAGGGTTAGTTGCAAATAGTTTTAAACTATATTGGTTACTTGGCTAATTTAAAAATAATAATTTGTGGCTGTTGCATTTATTGCCATGTTGTATGTGGATATGTATGTTGTTTGTTCACACGCATGTGGGTATAGTTTTGACGTACCGGGCCTTCTGCTAATTCCTTTTTATCTTTGCAAATTCAGGTGATGAGCCTACAATGTTCGATCTATCATGTTAGGACATTTATGTGGACTATGGGGACAGCGTTAGTAGTCCAGGTTATCCAGCAAATTTGTGATTATAGTGTGATGTTGGACATATGATGTTTTAAGACCATATCAAATGTTTGGGTTCATGGAAAGACTAAGTTTTTCCCATCTTTTTGTTATGTCTGAGTTGGCTTTCAATCAGGCCAACTATACTTTGAAGTATTTAGTCGCAATTATGATCATTGATGAGACAATCTTTATAGTGAATTTGGAAGTATTTAATATATTTATGGATATTAGCAGGTATTTCAGTCTTAGCGTGTCCCCTTCTTATAATAATATGTAGCGAGTTGATAATGTACTAAGTTTAGAGCGTTACAGAAAGAGTATAAAAATTATCTTAGATCAAAATTTAGAATTAGTAACTTGAAGCATTTTTGAAAGGATCATATGGGTAAATCTTTAGTTTAAATTTATGAAATATACCATATATCTATTTACTTATTCATTTTTTTTTTATATGACATGGGAAGATTGAGATTCATACAATTAAGGATACAAATGTTTTAGTAATTATTTATTTCCTCTTAGTAAACATTCCATCTGTTTTCCAGTATTTTCCTTTCTTGATAATACTTCATTTTTACAATTGTCTTAATTTAATAAGAAGATAATATGTAACCTTATAAGGAATGTGAGACAGTGAATGAGTGAAATCTTTTATTGAATTTGACTTTACTAATTGAGTTGTCTCAATTGACTCTATCTGAATTAGTCATTCCGATTATGATGAACATTGAACACTCTTTCAAACTTGTGATGAACAACTTATTACTATAATTCATGAGTGATATTGAATCCCACAAACATTTTCATGATTGAATTCTCCGAATGTCATTTGGACCTTTCTCTAATAACTCAATTATATCAACAATTGTAAGTCGCATCAATGGTTTATTTGATCAATCCCCAATTTATTTTTTTAGATTGATGTATCATATATAGTCTCAAGATTTGTCCAATCCTAAAGCCAATTCTAGCTAGAGATTATATAATCAAAACTGCTAAAATTGGGTGTTGGATGCAATTCCAAAATTTGGATCTTATGGCGAAAAATCTTAAAGTTGCATTAGTTGAAGATTAAACAGTTAAATATCATTACTTTCTAAATGGTGATTTGAATAATGTGTGTTTTTTTTCAAGGCTATTGCAATCTAATAACATGATCTCTAATCTTCCATTGGGATGGACACGTTTGATTTCCCACTCCAGCAATAATTGTTATATGTATTATAATCGGCAAAAAATCGATAAATAAATAAAAAAGGAGAGACATGTTTTTTTTTTTTTTTTCCACTTGGCAGTTCATTTAACAGAGATAGAGTTGGGATCCTCTAAGGTCACTACTGTATATTTTCCTAAAATTACAAGTCAATGATTGAAATGGTCTTAATTTTTAAAATGTTTGGCATCATTATAAAGTAATTTTTTTTCTTATGATCTTTAATCTTGAGTAAGTTCAAGCATCCATTTCCAAATTTAGCATAATTTTTCTTATAATATTTTTTTCTTTTCTTATATGACAATATCCAGCTCATGTGACAGAGATAGAATAATGATGGGAATACACACAAAGTACAGCAAAAATGGTCCAAAGGCTTACATATACACACCATATAGTTATGTCACCAAATCCAATCAGCATCGGGTCGTCGAAGTACACATGGCAACCACTAACCAGTCTTAGTTCACATACTAAGTTATTTGGAAATTTTTGTGAAAATTTTAGGTGGTAATAAGTTGGTGTATCGGACAAGAAAGAAGACAGCAAGTGGGCCGAAAGAATTCGAAGCATATTTTTCGATTTTTAAATTGAGAATCATGTCTGATTGAAGAATGCAATTTGCATTGGGTGTTCTCTCAGTTTAGTTGGTATACGCATGGATTCTTTTTTTGTGTGTTCGTATGCGATGCGAGATATAATCCTTGCAATGAAATAGCCTTTGATGTCGGGATTTTCCCGATGCTTTTTAAAAACTTAAACTTTTATATTAGATAATTATGGTGTTAACTTTAACATGTTATCGGTGGAATTGATTATAAAATAGAATTTTTATGCATTTAATACAATCTCATTAAATGAAAATTGTCCACTTGGTGGATCTTAATTAAAAAAAAAAAAAATTTGATCGACAAGTGAATGAGAGTATAAGTGATAAATGCAATGCCCTAGGAATACAACTAAATTGATTTTTATAGAGTACCTGACCTATCCAACCTAGTATATTCCCTATAGGTAATAACCTATAGGGTTTTGGATGAGTTTATAGACATAGTATTAAATTCTATAGGGTTTTGGAATTAATATAAAAAAGCTGTTGGAAACCTAGACCTGTTATGAGAAAATTTTTACTTAATTTTTTTCAATTAATAAAATTAAAAGTTAAGTTGATTTTAAGTTTGTAATTTTCTTTTGTACTAGTTCAATTTAATAAATTGTATACCCATTTTTTTCTAATTTTTAGTTCTATTTAATACATTGTATATGCATTTTTATATTTTTTAGATGATTCATTTTTAATAATATTTTATTTCAATTAATCATGGTGCCTTATTGCAATGTTAAGTTAATAGAGAATAAAGAGAATTAATTTGGAAGCATTTATTCTATACACAAATAATAATGGAAATAAATTTTCCATGAATAAATAAGAAAAGAAATTATGGGGATGTATGTTAGGAGAAAATGTTTTTCTTAAAGATAATTTTAGACATAAAATAATTCTAATTGAAACACTATTGGGTTTATTGAATCTAGGTTTGGGTTTAGGTACTCTATATGGTCTTTTTAGGTAGTTTTGGATTTATGGACAAAAGCCCTATAACGTCTAAGAGGGGTTTCAAGAATCCTACGGGATATTGGGTTTGGATTTTGTAAAATTGGCCTTGGTTGCATCCCTACCAATATCATATTTACAAAATTAAATTTTTATATTAGATAGTTATGGTAATAGCCTTAACACATGAGACATGAGTGAAAAAAACTCTTCTCCTAAAGCTGCTTAGGTACCGGCTATATTTTTTTTTTCAATTTACAAGTTAATTAGTTAATGGTTGGGATTATCCAAAATTTTAAAATAACTTATAACATTGTTATGATGTTTTTTTTCTTTATTGTAATCTCATATATTAACCATATATGATTATCTTAAAAACATTATATCGATGAAAATTAAGCAAAGGTTAAAAAAAAATCCATTTTCACAACTAAACTTCTTTATAGGTGCACGATATCTCCTAAATAGGACTTGTAACACATATGAATCTAAATATTATCACTTTTTCCAATGTATAATAATGCTTTTGCAGTTGATGTGGCTAGAGGTGAGTGTCGGGTTGAACCGGCCTAGAACCGTCGATTCACGGCTCAGGTCAAGATTGAACTAGAACCGGCTCGTGGACATGAAGGGCCAGGCAAGGCCGGTTCAAACTGGTTGTTCACGACTAGTTCATAAACTTTTGATTCGTGAATGATTTAAAAAAAAATTAAAAATTTTTAATTAAATTGATAAGAAAAACACATAATTAGATCATCATACAATATACATATAAAAATTTTAAATTACAAACTTGTGCAAAACAAACAAAATTTAATTAAAAAAGCACACTTGAATAGGAAAGTTATTCTAGAGTGCACACACTTAGGCGACAAAAATATACTTGAACAAATGAAGGAAAAAAAAAGGAAGACAATTTCATAATAAATACTATCTATTCACATTAAAATGAGTTTAAATATTTATTTCTTATATTTTTGCATATATTTTTTTTATTTTGACTCGCCCTACTCGCCGGATTGACGGAATGAGGCCTTGAACTAGCTTTGACCCGCCGAGCCAACAGGTTGGCTAGAGGATCATGACTTGTACAATCAGGCCACGGGCCATGACCCGTTGGTGATGGTTAGGACCGGATTGAACCATCGACCCAGCCTATGCCTATGTCTAGATGTGGCGATCCACCTTGGCGTCATTTAATCTCATCCTATATTTGAGTGTTGTTGGGACCAATACTAATATGTCCCGGGGATTAAAACTTAAAAGTCAAAATTATTAGATTGATGGAAATTTTGAATAAGTCGATCTCAATCAAGGCACATTATTAACTGCTAACACTATTTTGGGATGCTGTGTTTTTTTTTTTTTTTGGGATAATTAGCAAGTTGCAGCTGTTTCTCCCGTATTAATCATTGCATATAGCATATCATGCTTTCCAAATCCCCTTGTTTAATGGTTGCATATCCTATCTTTTGTGAATGAAATTCTTTATTTACTTCCCAAATTGAGGTTATATGAGTAGTTTTCTCTTCTTCTTTTTTTTCTTTTAATATAATCCATTTTATTTGAGAGGCCAATGTCAATATCACTTTGACTGCAGGATCATTGGTGGAAATATAAGTAGTTTGATTTGTAATATCCTATCATTTTGTCTTGCTAGGATGGTTTAATAATTTTTAAATATATAAGATATTGAGTGACACATTCATAAAATGCTTTTGCTCTGTATTGATCTTTACTCTTTAGTCCTGATAAATAATTTATCCCATAATCCTATCTATTTTTCCGTTTTTCCTTCATCTTTATAGAGCACAATTTGAGAGGGAGACGAGGACCATCACTTAATCAAGTCATAGATGTAGTGCGTAGTTCGGCGAAAATATCATTAGAAATGTGGAAACTTTCTCATATATGATTGAGAAAAACCAATTGTTGAAATTTCACCCTTTTGTACTGTATGCTTCGATGATAAGTGCCTTCTTCCTAACAATGATTATGTTTCAAAATGACCGAGTAGAGGAGCTCATAGGCCATACCTTTTAGTTTTGCCTGGTCTTATGTTTCAAAATGTTCTGAAATGATATTCTATTTGGTGGTTGTATTAGTAGATCCGTGTTCTCCCTATGAGTTGAGTGTTGCTTATCTAGTTTTTGGGGTTCTTACAGAAATTTGGTCTATAATTTAACCGCTAAAATGATTATAATAGTTAATCTAATAGAGATTTTATTGGTTGAATGATGAATTGGGTTGTAATGCCATCTAATCTTTATTGTAAGTTGAATATAGCAAAATTACTTAACCTTTGTGTTACTAACAACGATCACGTAAAATTGTATAATTATGATTTTTACTTTTTTTTTTCCTGTTTATAATGCAGATAAATAAAATTACACTTGCTTAATTCTGCTCTAATTTAATTTCATTAGCGTCTTTACTTCGGTTGTCTCAATTGGCCGTGAATGAATGATCATGCACTACCTGGGATGGGTGTGCGATTGTGCTTCGTTCTAATCCGATTCCTCGACCGCAAACCAAGGTAGGATAATTTTTCTTTTAGCAATTCAAGAATATCTTTCCTAAATTTGTCGACACTGTTTCGAATAACAGAATCTAACTTACCTCGTAACCAAGCATCGTAGTCAAGACCATCTTACTGCAGACACAGCGCTTCCATTCACGAGTTAATTCCTCATGTTCCATGGAAGAATGTTCTTTTATTTGATGTCCTCTTTTGTTGCTTTTGTCATTACTTATCAGCAACGTAAAGAGATGGATCCAGGGAAGCTTTTTCCTTTCATTTTTTCTTTATCTTTTGGATTTCATTCATGCTTTTTAAAATTGCGCTAATTTACTATACGGTTCTATAAGTATATGATTATATATGTCTCTTTTTTAGTTAAAATGGAATGCAAAATCTTTTTTAGTTAAAATGAATTCGGAGCAAGCTCCCAAGCTTATCTCTGTAGAGCTCAACTTCTTTTATGATGTTCTCTACAACAAAGCTAGACTGTCATACTAGTCTGGGGTTTTTGTTTCGTTGTTTATCCTTAGGGACTGTCACTGGGGCTGTCGTATGGTTTCTACGATTGAACAAGGATGTCTACAGCAAGTTTGATGTGAAACTCAGCTATGCCTTGCTGTGTAGTACCATTGTCTTTGACGGTATAGGTTTGGTCATGATGTTTTTCTTTTCTGATTGGCCGGTTCCCAAAATAGCAAGTTTTGGAAAGCCATCAAGAGCTGTGAGTAGAATTAAGAACTACTTCACCATTCAAAAGCCACCGTATTGGGTTCCACATAAGGAGAAATTCGGACTCATAAGTCATTCATTAGGGAAGACAGCAGTAATTTTTAGGCGGTGGTCAGAATCCATACCGCAGGACAGTTTGACATCCTACGCTTTGAGACGACCTTTCACTGACATCTACATACATGGCCTAAGCCGCTTGTGTTTGCATAATAACATCATTTTTCTTTCTTACGTCATGAAGATTTTGGTTATTGATTTTCTTGAAGAGTTATCAGATACAGCTGAGGATATTTTCTGGAAAAATCTCACCCAGCCCACCAAAAGTTTGTGGAATTCGGTAGCTTCTGTACTGAAAACCGGAAAGGATTTTGTCAGTGATAAACTGGGTCTTACGGAAGTACTGGACCGCTTGATATATGTATCTAAAGTGCGGATTCCGAAGGAGTTGTGGGACTTCATCTTTACGGAGCTTAAGGACAAATCACATCATCCTCAGTTAGCAAACCAGATAATTGGAGCCAAAGGAGGTTTTGTTCTTCATGACGATGGATTCAGGAATGATTGGAGGGAGATGTTGGGTCTTATTGAAAGCCTAGACTTTGATGAAGTTGTTCTCTTGTGGCATATTGCCACGGAACTGCTTTACCATTCTGATACGCTTAACATGCTTAATCGTGAGCGACTGGTTGAAGACTGGATTTTTTGTAAGATTTTATCTGACTATATGCTGTACCTATTAGTCAAGAAGCCTAAAATGATGTTTGCTGTTGCTGGAGCTGGTCAAATTCAATATAGAGATGCTTCTACGGACACTGGTGCTGTGGCCAAACAGTATCTTGAGCATCATGAATCAAATAGTACATTTATAGCGCGAATTCGTGGAGCAGAGACAGTCCATGGTGCAGTTTGTCACGATCTCCTTCGAGATTCTAAAGAAAAGCTATCTTCTCCAAAGGTACACCACAGGAACTCTGTGTGGTCCGA
This sequence comes from Combretum micranthum, assembly GCA_024138025.1. NCBI lineage: Eukaryota > Viridiplantae > Streptophyta > Magnoliopsida > Myrtales > Combretaceae > Combretum > Combretum micranthum. The sequence goes on from JAMXBD010000379.1 coordinate 491,966, forward strand.
TTCCTTAAGATTGGCCAAGGCATTGGAGCCCTTCGATCAGAGGAAGAGGTGGAGGATGATAGCTAAAGTTTGGGTGGAAATTCTTTCATATGCTGCTAGTCATTGCAAAGGAGAAGCTCATGCTCAAGCACTTGGTAGTGGTGGAGAGCTCATTACCATAGTTTGGTTATTGGTGGCCCATTTAGGTTTATCTCATCGAAAAAACATCGAGACTGTAGTGGCTGATAGAGCATAAGATGGGCTGTTGTATTCTTAGTTTTAAATTATATTATCTTTACCACAATGGAATCATGTATGGAAATTCCTCTTCCATCAACCGACCACTTCGGAAATCACATCTCATTACTCATGCCTTTTGCGGTCTTCCTATGTAACTATTCTATCCTTTAATTATACATAATACACATAATAATATTGATGTATACCAGTTTTCCTGTACAATGCATGCAATAAGATGAGCTTAAACGGCAGATAGTGATAAACATGCTTCAGCTCATTTTTAACCCCAGAATTTTGAGAGAGAAATGGAGAGGTTTCAGCTTAACAGATATGCTTACAAAATAGGATACTGTACAATACCTTAAAATGATGAAATACTTGAAACAAAAAACATTAAGAGTGTCTATAACTAATATGTAGTCTTAACTCGATTGATTAATCAAGTATAGCATTTGTTAGTTGAAAAACCTGAGGACATCTCACTAGGACAAGGGGGTGACTCTGACTCCCAGGGCATATTAACTTTCCATCCATCGGGCAGACTCGGCGGCAAGCTAAAGGGGAAACCGATGGATCGTGTCACTCCCCATTGGTTTTGTCCATGTGAAATCGCATTGGGATTCTTCTTGAATCGTACTTCCTCATCCTCAGTGGATGTAGCATTTCCTTGTAAATCCTGTGGCAGAGCAACTGAGAAGCCACTGATTTGGTGTGGCCCTTCAAAGTCTATGCCTCCGGATGCCTTACTGAGATCACTTATCAATGCAGGGCCCAAAAGCATGGATCCTGATCCTGACTCGCTTGTGCACTTGCTAGGTCCTGATTCAAGAGGTGAGAACATGAAACTAGTGGAAATATCTCCATTGGAGATGGAAAAGTTAGGTGATTTTGAGACTGGCAGATCCGTTGGCCTGTAGGAATTAATATCTATTGCAGAAAAATTGACCGTCGAGGCCTGTTGCAAGTCATTGTTGCTGCACAATTGGATGGTTGATCCTATTTCTGTTGAGCATGAAATGTTCTCTGAATTAAACTGGGAACATGGTAGGCCTCGGTTAAATGGATATGTTCCAATGGATTCGGGTAATGGAGAAACCCAAGAATGAGAAATAGCCCTCTGTGCCATAGAGTTAGTCTTCTTGAATATCCTACATATAGCCCAGGCATCCTGTGCATATAGAAACTTCGTCACAATTAGGAAAACTACAATGACAAATCAAGAGATATGTAACCACTCAACAAGAGTTTTGGGGGTATAGAGATATACACATGGAGGGATGTTTTTGTCTAGTAATTTCTTTGGAGGACCTGAATCTGTTAGAGTCGGGAGGCGAAACTCATGCATCATCCAATCGGTTTTGATGCCTTTGGCAGCTCTTCCTCTATAGAACACGAGGGACTTCTTCAGACCTATGCACTTGGTTCCCTCCGATGAATATATTGGTCTGTCTGTTCCTGTAGCCTTCCAGAAGCCAGCACCGGTTACACGGTTCGGCCTCGTGCTGTTCCTGTATTTACGATCTCTTGGGCAGTAGAAGTACCACTCTTTCTCCCCCGTAGGCGCCAACTCTGCCAAAAAATGCAAAAGGAAACAGGAAAAATGAAGCTATTAGTCTTACTTCCATCCAATGGTCCTAACTCACTACATAAATTGATTAGCGGCATAAACATATGCAGTTTCTGTAAAATATGAATGAATCTTTGCCCAATACATCAAAATATCATTATTACTACCAATGATTATTTTATTATTACTTTTTTTTTTTCATTTGCTAAGGTTGTATCACTATGATTTTTCATAGGTTTTGAAGTTTAAACACTGTTGTGCCCATCCTTAAAATTATCAGCAAAAAGATAATAGATGACTCCTATGTGAGCATCTTAACACAGGTTGCGACAGATATAAATATACTATGATGTATAAAAAAGAAACAGCCAGAAATGATTACATGGTTCAACTTTGTAACAACATAACCAAAGACAAACAGAAGATTTTCCATTCATGCTGTTAGGGGAAAGGAGTTGAATGCATAATAAAGAGACTAAATCCTTACTTGGAAGATCCCATGGATCAAATTTGTAAATATCAACTTGTCTGATAAGCTCAATAGGCAGAGTTTTCTGTTGAATTTTCCTCTTAAGATAAAACCCGACTAGCTCTTCATCAGTTGGATGAAACCTAAATCCTGGCAACATAACATCATCAATCTTATCTGAATCATTTCTCTCATCCATGCTTCTCCTTTTTTTGGTGTAAACCTCAAAAAACTCGAAAAAACAATTCCGGGTTGTGACGTAAACTATACTAGAATGTCCTAGACAGTAGCAATATGTCCTGAAACAGAACAAAAAGGCAACAGAGGCCACTGAATATTATAGGATCCTTGACAAGGGTAGTGAAAACCGGAGCTTAAGCCGATCGATCAGGTAGGCTTCAGTGGAGATTGTGTTAAGCGTGTGAAACTATAAAACCTTGGAGTGAGCTAAACACTATTTAAAAACAACAAACATGTACCGAGAAACACAGGTCCAAGAATAGTCCTACTTTTGAACACAAATCAAAACATTTTTAATAAGTGATTAGTGACTACTGACTACAATGGTGTCCTTGTGTGTTGTGTGTAATGAGGACTTTAGCATGGGATTCTGTATTCACACTTCACAAGATTAGATTGTTTGGATATCTCTAAATTTGTTAATTTATTTATATAGGCTAAAATTTTAATACATGTGGCATCTAAATCTGAATTATTTTATAAAATATCTATTTCATCAAAATGTGTATTAAGATTTTATTACAACTTCGTATCCATATACATAACATGCAATACCTGTTTTTTTTTTTTTTTTTAAAATTATAATGAAAGGTATTAATGTTAAATTTAAATAAGAGATCAATATTTTAAGTAAATAGAAAAGACATTAGCATTATAAAATGGTGTAAAAAAGAATTCAATAGATTTAAATGATTAAGAAAATATCAATATTTCGAAGGAGTAAAAAATTTGCATAAAAAATGAAATTTATTATTTGCATAACTTTACATTGATCTTCTAGTATAATTTATTTATTTATTTGTTTTTCCTTGAATGGGCATTTCAATATATAATATTATGAGGAGATTAAAAGTATAGAAATGCTTGTTGTCTTTTTCCTATTCAAATTAAATCAAAGGCACAAAATGACAAATAAGTCGTCCAATGTAACAGCATTTATCTAATTAAGAATACACCATCTTTGAACATTTTTTCAGTATACTGTCAAATGGCTGGACACAAATAGCAACATTTTTTACATTCTAATATAAAAATTCAGTGCAAATTCCTCGAAGATAAAAACAAACAAACAAAAAATAAATAAATAAAGAAGAAAGAGGGTACATAATAAATTCCCAAACTCTCGATCCCAAATTTCTATTCCTTGTCATGGAGCTTCTATTCCTTAATACCAACGCCAGATATGAACACGTGACCTGTCACTAGTAACATCGATACGTAGAATTTTGAAATTTTTATGGAGAGTATTAAAGAAATGATAAAGAAGGTAAATAAAATAATTTGGAAGGACCCACTAAACCGTACAATAAGGTTTTGTGCATTAAATACCCAGTTGACCCCTTGGAAGGACGTATCATGACCTCTGTTTCAGTACCTATCTACACGGCTATGCACAGCGCAACTTTACAATGTTTTATTGTGTAGTTTGCTTCCCACAATACCGTGCTACCCTTCTTTATTTAAATTTAACTCACGATCATAAGTAGATTTAGCTCTGTTTGCTTTATAATATCCACGTCGTTAACATTATATTTTTATTATTTTTAAATAAATATTTATTAAAAAACAGATAGCAATAAAAAAGTAAAAATTTTACTCATAAATAGATAAAACAGATACGATACAGATATAAATACAAATATGATATAAATAAGTTACAGATGCAGATTTGATACAAATTTAATATAAATAAAATCAAACAATCCAAACAGACTCTTAACGTGTTAATACTTTGGTTGGATAAAAATAAGAATCAAGTTTGCAAATTGGATAAAATAAGGTATTAATATTTTTCAAAGTTTATTTTAAATATCCATATTTAGATTATTTTTAATTAATTTTCTTTAATGATCAACTATGGATACCTCATGGCAAAAAAAAAAAAACTACTGTATATAATTCAACATTTAGATTGATTTTAAATTAATTTTTCTCGACGATTAGCTGTTGATACCTTATTTAACTCATTTTATAAAATATTGATTTTTTTTAACCACTTAAAATGTTAATACTCAAATGGATTTATTCAAAAGATTAAACTTATTTAGAAAATTTATAACTAAAAAAACATTTTTTTATTCTACTTTCTAAAACACCGAATTCCAAATGTTTGAGTAATTAAGAGTAATGTCCCAATGCTACACAAATATTTGTAAATTTGATTGTGTCAAACTTATTAAGTGGGTAACTTAATTATATAAGGATGAAATGATTGCAAAAGATATGAATCCATAAAACGGGTATAAATAAAAAGTAAAAAAATTTACTCATAATAAATTAAACAAATCAAATATAGATAATATATAAATATAATTTAAATATAAATATAAATATAATATAAATAAGATAATCCAACCATACCTTAAACTCAGAGTACGAAATTGCTAGCTAGATTACGGTTTTGTTAAGATCACTAGTGGCAGCCTTCTCGTCAATAAATTGATAGTCTAATTCAAATATGTAAGCCGGATTGACGGACAAATGAAGGGCACCAAGTGTATCGCTACCTTTAGTTCAAAACATCAAACGCGAGCTACTTCCTTCGAAGTTGTTTATGGTCTGTTTGGATGTTCCGTTGTTTTATTTTTTTATTTGTATTTTTTTAAAAATAATATATAAATATATCTAATTTATATTTATATTTGATCTTTTAATGAGAATTGCTAATTTTTTTATTTATATCTAACTCTTTATAAATAATTTGTTTGAAAAAAGTGTATGTTTCTGTAATTTGTTTGGATGATCTTTTTTTTATCTTTATCAGTATCTTTTTCAAAATGATATGTATAAATGTCCAATTTATATTTATATTTGATCTTTTAATGAGAACTACTAATTTTTTTTATTTATATCTAACTCTTTAAATAATTTGTTATAATAAAATTTGAAAAAATATCTATATCTATAATCTGTGGACAAACAAACCCTTAAATGTACCCTTAAGACATGTGAATGAGGGAGCCCTCTAGTACTAGAAGTAAATTACTAAGCCTTGTCAATCAAATGTTTCTTTGGAAGTTCAAAATAAAGTGATCCCAAAACAAAAATTGAGGTATTGTCCCAATCCTTTCAAATAGTCTAATTATATCATCTAAATCAACCCCACTTCATTTGAATGATTCAATAGATCGTTATTTATATGTATGTAAGTTTAATTAAGCAATTTTCATAAAATAAAACCAAAACCAAAACCGGTGCAATTAATACACAGTGCTTATTTCTTGATTGGTCATCTAGTTGTCTTTTAGGTTTAAAAATCAAATTTTTTTTATATGCTAATTCCTTCACAACTTGCTAATTAAAATCATTCTAAATTGGCAAATAATAGTTATTTCAACATTTTCGTTGGTACGATCTAGAATTCACCCTCTAAGTTCACAAAAAAAAAAAAAAAAAAAAAAACTTATGCTACAATTGACTCATTTATACTTGTGTGATTAAGCATTTGTAATCTCAACCCTAAGCCAACAATCAACTATTACCTCATTCAACCATACTTTAGTCGTTCTTTTACTATTTATTTATCCTTATTTTTGTTCAAATATTCTTGCAAACCCTAATCTTATACAAATTCAAAATACAAATCAATATTTATTAGATCAGTGGTCCTATCATAGTGGATCTATCCTATGTCACGGATTTATACATGATATAAGCTTTACATCATAAGATGGATGACATAAGGAAGCAGTCAAAAAAAAGAAAAAAAGGTCCTCCTATTTACCATGAGAAATTGCTTTTTCTGGGAAAGTGTACAAGCCAGTGATTTTTCTAACCCAGAGGTGAAAAAGATTGGACTATCATGTCATGGTAAAAAGTTATTAGAAGTAACAATTTGCGCAGCATTTCATGACTGGAGCAGCAAGGCAATGTTAGGCGAACAATCTTGTAATCAACCAATTTAGAGCCGAAGTTCTCTAGAAAGCAGCGGGTAAAATTAATGGAAGACTGTTCACCAACTTGAAAACATAGGAGCAGTTCAACTACTTTCACATGCTTTATTGACTTCTGACCGATTAAACGCAGGTCATCTATCTCTAGTTATTTTGCAGAAGAACACTCTGGATATTTAATCAGAAGAGTAAATATGAAACCTAGCCTCACCTTCAGTGTGCCAAAACCCCTCACAGCGTTAAAAAATTGGAAAATTTTAAGATGAGGATTAATGTTTAAGAGTAAATTTAAATACAATATCAATGTTTTAAATGTTAAAAAAAAAAAAAAACCAACATTGTGAAAAAAGAAATTGTGCAGATAAAACATCCATTACAATGGCATTATAATATATGCTTAACATGATATGTTTGGATAAAACACATCAACATCTATTTGTGATACTAAAATTAAAAAAAAAATGCTGATCCTTTTTTTTTTAACCATTTAAAATATTGACCTCATATTTATATAACTTGATATAATATTGGTTTCTTATTTAGATTTAACTCCAAGCATGGTCATTTCAAGTGCAGCTTTCTTTCCAAAAAGTAAAGGTAAAATGCAAATGTATCTCCCAATTCTTTTTTTTTTTTAATGTTTAGTTTTTTAATCACTTAGAATTTCTAATTTTTAATTTTTTTAAATCCAATATTTGACCATTTTACCTATTAAAGATAATACAAAAGTGCTTTACAATTATTTTTATATTATTCAAGGCAAAGTAGTAAAATAAAAAGCTAAAAGCACATTCATAAGACTTAAAGGATTCCAACACATATTTTAAATGGGTAATGTTGGATTCGATGTCTAATTTCGCCAAAATCTACGGTTAACTACTTTAACTTACAAATAGCCAATTTAATACTTAATCAAACTTCATGTGCATGCTAACCTTTTTCCGCTAACTTCATTTGTTTTTGTTGATGACTTGGTATTTTCAATCTATGGCTATTCAACACATGGCTAGGCCCACATAAATGTCTATATTATATAATATATATATTTTCCCTCAAATTTCTAGAAATTGTTATGAAAATTTAATAAAATTAAAAAATAACTCAAAATTGGAAATGAAAAATAAAAAAAGGGTAAGGCCTTTGGCCATCGAACAAACTAGACACACGACCACCAAGTACCATTATTATGGATTTTCCCAATGGCTACCATCTTGAGGCCAATCCTTCATCACTTTCACTCAAACTATCTACCTATTCCAACGCCCATCCCATTCTCTTAGCACTTAGAAATTGTCATTGCAATACCAACCTCCATCGTGAATGTAACTAGACCTAGACACACTTACTGGTTAAGTCTATACTGAACGAAGGAGTGGACAAATCAGAGAGAGGAAAGGAAATTAATGGAAAAAGAATTAGGGGTGTGTAAAAAAATCGAATATTTAGTATAACCGAATTGAAACTGAAAAACCAATCCCAAAAAAACGGTTAACCAATCCATCGGATTGGGTTTAGGATTAACATTTTTAATTTTTTCGATTTTCGGTTTTTAGATACTAGAAACCGATGGATTCGGTTAACCGATTCGTAATTATAAATATTCATATTTTATAATATACCTATATAATTATTTTTTTAGTATTATCAATATGAATTATGTTGAAATGAATGATTCAGATAAGAAGCAACAAATACATATATGTTTAAAAATTGGAATGGTGGTGTTTGATTGAGATTTTGTATTAAGCTCAATCGATCAAGGTTGATAAGAATACATGAGTAAAAGGTTATGATGATGATTATCTTGATGGTATCGATATATATTAATAACTGTTTTACATGTCTTACATTCTTAATTTATAGTTTTTAATATAATTATACAAAAAAGTAATCTAATTTTTTTACGGACATATTCAAAAATATGGTTAACTGCAAAATTTACATAACCATTATGTTAAACAGTTAAAAATCGAAAATCGAAAAAATTAACCGCAAAAAACGGTTAACCAGTAAGGCGGTTAACCGTTCATAATGGATCGGTTTAGGATCAGGATATTGAAAATCCAATCATTACGGTTAGGATAAAAAAATAGGACCACGGACCGGTTAGCCGAACTGTGAACACCCTTGAAAAGAATGTGAATGAAGAAGAAGAAAAGGAAAGAGGGGGAGGAAAAGAGAATGAGGAGAAAAAATAGGAAAAACATTCAATAGACAGTACATCAATTATATTTTAACACATGGATGGAGTGGTTGATAGTTTTTAAAGTAACTATTACTCATTCGGCCACATGTTAGAAAGTCGTTGGTAGTTACTCACCACATGTATATTCACATGGCATGTAAATTGGGGTAAATTATGCCAGAATGTCACAATATTTTGGGGAAGTTAATTTTTTGTCACAATATTTTGAAAAGTTCAAAAAAGATTATAATGTTTGAAAAAGTGTCTAATGAAATTTAATTAAGCATTTCTCCTATTGGTACATGTCAATGGAGCCTTAAAAAGAAGGGTTTCTAGAGTTTTAATTAAATATTTCCCACGTTAATACGTGTCAATTGTGATCTCAATTCACCCACTTTTCTAAATATTGTGACCCAAAATGAACTTACCCCTAAATGTTGTGACCTAAAATGAATTTACTCATTAAATGTTGTGACCTCTTTTGAACTTTTTAAAACATTGTGACCTAAAAATGAACTTACCCCCAAATGTTGTGACTCTTTGATGTAATTTTCCCCATATAAATTTTAATACTTACTGAAGCCTTTCCCAAAAAAAAAAAAAAGGGAAACCATATCTTTCATGTTGAAATTGTGAACAACTTTTATTGGATTACTTATAAACATGACAATAAATTGGTGAAATTAACAAATAAATAGAGGACTGGCTCTAAAGCATGATAAGCAAGAAGATAAAAAATTTGAGCTGAAATAGAGATGCAACTAGGCAAGTCATTATAAGGTAGGGTTTAGGTTCAAGTCATGGGTCATACTAATGACCTGATGGGAAACTCGATCCGCCAAAATATAATAAAATTTACTAAAATATTAAATAAAAATCCAATTCAAATTCAAAAGAAAACCCTAAAGAATCATAATATCTCTCTCTCTCTCATATTAATCGTAGTATGACCTTTGAAGCTCAACTCATATTTTTATATTTATCTAGGTTAAACTAATATTCATAGTGTGTAGTATATTATATTTTTTATAGTCATCTTATGAATAAAAATTGAATTTTCACAAACAATATGTTAATTTTTAGTTTAGAAAACAAGAGAGATCTAATTTTTTCATATTATTTGAAGATATTCTTCTTTATTTCAATAGCTTGCCTTAGATTTCGTTATTTATTTTGGGATTAGACTAATTTTTTGTTTTAGTTATATGCTCAGATTATCTTCAATCAAGTTAAATAGAGTAGGAATGGTTGACTCATACCCTATATGGGGTTAATTTAAGTACATTGATAAAAGCCCTATAGAGTTTAGGGTCAAGTTTGGGTCATTTATAATGCATCACAAACTCAACGTAGTTGCACTTGTACCCTTAAGAAAAAGTCTACATTTCCAATTTAATGTGATCCAAACTTTAAATTAAAAAATCAAGTCGATTTTTACATACGATTAACCAAGTCAAATATATATGAGAATTTATCGCACAAATTTGTAAAGGAATACACTCTAGAACTTTTTCTCTCTAGAATGAACTCCATGAACGAAACTTTTCTTTCTCTAAACATTTCTACACTAATATAAAATTGAAGAAAACTAAATCTTGAGATTAGTCTTAGTATGTTCAAGGAACGAGAAAAGAAAAATCTTTCACTTTGATTCACTTTGAGCTACACAAATTATAGAACAAGTTTCAAGCTCCTTCAGTTGTGTGCGACACCTTCTTCTATCAATGTTGTCACCATTCATAACTCCAATGGTGCAAACCAACATTACACAAGACCCATCAAAGCCTTCATTGAACCATTGACCAAAAGCCCCACTAAACCACAAACCACCATCCACAATAAGTAACCAGCTTACCATTGCCCTAAAACCTAACCTAGTGCTACTCAATACTCTAACCACCACTTGAGTGGCTCGTTTGAGTTAGAAGACTCCTTTACATACACGCGAACTAGTTAAAGAAAAAGAAAAAGACAACCAATTGGAGAAGATAAATGAAGAATACAAAATTTTAATTTATAAGAGAGAGAGATTATTTGTTTTTTATTTATTTATCTTTTTGGGTTATTTTTTTTAGGTTAGGACATGTGATGTTGAGTTATGAGTTAAATTTCTCATGATATTGCTATGGTTTGTTACTATCATTACATTTATGGAAAATTTTCATTCGAATTCATTCGCTATATAATATGATATAGTAAATGCAATTTGCGAATTTGTATTTTCTTTTAAATAGGGCTTGGTGGAGCCATATGTTTGTAAAAGTTTAGCTATTCTTGAGATTAGGTATTAAAATGATTTTATCAAATTTTGTTTTTAGAAAGTTAGTTTGCTTCAATACGAGTAAAACTCTTTATTATGTTTTTATAAAAGTTTAGTTTTCTGAACTAAATACAGTTGTTTTAGAAATCTAAACAAATGATTTTTATAATTAAAAGTGGATAGTAATGTTTAATATAAACATATCATTCTAGGAAGTCTGAGCATGTAATACATAAAGTATTATACATGACGATAATGCCTTAATTAAATTTAGGGCATTACACGTGTCCACCAATCATTAGCCAGCAAGGATTTTATACTAGTCAAATTAACCAAGGTACTGGGGGAAAAAAAACGAGAAGGTAGTGTTTTATGAGCATGATGATAAAGGCATATTTTATACTCACTTTCATGGAACGAATCATGCTCAACTATTATAGATTTTATAAAAATAATAAGGAAAAATAGTACTTAAGTATGTTTATTTTGATAATTTAGATCTTTAAATACTTATATTACAAGTACAAGCACTTGAGAGAAGCTTTATGCAAAATTGGAGACAAGAAAAATGTAGGCTGGCCATGAAAGATAATTTTGGTTGTTTTGTAAATTTGACATATCTCTCTCATCCGAGCTCCTATTGAAATGATTTAAAATTTTCTGAAAGATAAGAGAGACATCTTCAAACTTTATGTTTTAGGTGTGGAAAAATTTGGAATGTATCAAAGTAAAATATGTTGTGAATTTGCTACTATTATAGTGATAGCGTCCAAGTTTTAGAAAATGACAGAGTTTGGTAAACTATAAATATCTCTCTCATCAGATCTTCTTTCAACATGATTCAAAATTCTACGGAAAGATAAGAGAGAGACCTATAATCTTTATGTTTTTAGTTTTGACTAATTATGAAAGAGTAGAGGTTAAAAGTCATCTTGAAGTACTGCATGTGCAGAATATCACCCAGATTTGCAGCTCGATTTGTTTTAGTAAATTTGACATGTTTCTCTCATCTGAGCTTCGTTTGATATGATTTAAGATTGTATTGAAAGAGGAGACAAAGATATACAACTTTCATATTGTAAATTTTGACAAATTCCAATTGCATCAAAGTCAAAAATTGCCATGAAGTTTTTTGTAAATTAGCATTGCCTCCAAAGCTGCCAGCCTTCTTAGTTTGAAAACAATTTTCACATTCAAGGCAGACTACTAGGAGATTCAAGGCCACCAAACTTGAGCCAACATACATGCAACAATGCTTTTGGAAATTAATTTCTACAATGAAGGCCGACTGAATTAAATTAAAGGCCGCTGGCGTACAAAGCCAGCCTATGTCTCTTGCGACCTTATATATATATATATTATATATATATTCTCTTATTGGATCTTGTTGTTGAGAGAACCCTAGGCACGACTTGAGACTTATTTTCCATTACTGCTAGCTCTAGATTAAGGCTTAGAAAGTAGCAAAGCTTTTTGTTTTTATTTTTTGTTAAGGATTCCACACTGGATTCAAGTGGAAAACATCATTTAAACTTGGATTCAAGAATGGGATTTTCTTATTAAGGTGATTTCATTCTTTTCTATTATTCACTTTATGGATGATGTTTAATACCTATTCTTTTTGCTCTTAAATTAGTTTTGTGTTGTCAATCTGAATTATTATTGATGTTTATCTGTTATTGATTGATTCTTTATTTGTATTCGAATTGTTGATGTTATTTCACCGATCATGTGTTTTGGATTGAATATGGAATTCATGATAAATTAGAATCTTAATTGAAAATTCTTTTATGATTGATTATGTGAATAGCTAATTTCGATTATAAATCTCATAAACATATGAATTTGAATTCGATTAGGGTTTGGTAATTTATACCGATTAGTCGATTGATCACTTTCCTAAGAATATGGGATGTTGATTGGTTAATTTAGGATAATAGCTTTCTTTGGAAAAAGGAGTTGTTATCTGGTGCTTGATTGATTGCAAAACTAAAGACATTAACAATTTAGATTTACAAGGATATATGTGGTCATAGCATACATTTGATTGATTTTTAGAACTATTAGCTCTTAACCTAAATCAATTAAAAGTATTGGAAATCCCTATTTCTTAGTAGAGTAGTTCTATCTAAAAATCCAAAAATAATTTCTTTTTTATTTTGCCTAGCTACAATTATGACTAGTACAGTTGAGAGCTAGCCCTCACTCCCTATGGACATGACTCGATATTCACCAAAATTATATTACTGCACATGCACCCGGTATATTGGCTGGTTAATATCTGCTTATTTAAAGGAATTTTAAAAAAGATTAAAAAAAGTTTTAAAAAGTACATATAGAAAAATCGTGATCACATGAATAGTTCAATTAAGTATTAAATCAATTAAACTAAAGTTTGGGTTGTTAATTACTTATTTTAGGCAATATTGTCAGAACCAGACCGAGGTTTAACCCAAACAAGCTAGGGAGTCAGGGATCGAGGGGTTGGATCGAGTTAGGGGCCAAACTGGGGTCACGAAAAAGTAAAAATATAAGAGATAATTTAATTATAAAAGATCAATATATGTGTCATTACTCAATTAAATCTATATTTAGATCAAATTCATCAATTAATTATTAAATAAATATGATTTAATGATTATTGTTTATAAATTTATAATAAAGTATGAATAAATATTTAAATTTCTAGTTTTTATTTTTATTTTTTCGGTTTAAAGTCAACCGATTTGACCACCCGGATCAATCCAGGTCTCGTCGGTTTGTTGCAAAAACGAGTCTTAAGCGAGACCCCACCCGGCATTAGTGCCTGTTCCGATCTAATAGGGTTGAACCGGCCTGTCCTAGCCGGTTTTGACAACCATGATTTTAGGAAACTTCAAGTACCAAATGTGACATTTAGCCTTTTTTTTTTTGCCATAAGACATTTAACGTGTTTTTAATATTAGAAAGTAGAGCTATTAGTATCTTTTTCTTTTATGATATTATATAATTAAGAACATTTACCATATTTGGTCCCTAAATTTTGTATATTTTGATAGTTGTCAATAATTTGATACCAATATTTGGTCTCATCATTAATTTTGGTGAGACTGGTCGCGTCACTATCCAACAACTCATACAATATCTAACCGTGATCGAATCACTAAAATAATTAATATTCTAATTACTATGTTTATTTTAACAGTTAAATCGTTGACTGGAGGATCTCGTCAACTAACAATAAAAGCTCCCCTATGCTTTATCCATTTTTACAATCAACTATTTTATTGAAATACTATAAATAAACTAGAGAACTTTTGTAGAAGCAAATTAATATTTTTAAACATTAAGTACTTGATTGCATAAAGTACTAAATGTGATATTTTACCCTATAACAAAATATATTCAATATTTGTTATTAAATTGATTATCATGGACCAAAAAAAAAATCTAATGGAATTGACTTTAACTCCTCTTTTAACAAAAATTGAAATACGACAAAAATTCAAATAGAATAAGATTTTTGTTTTCTGAAAGATAAACGTTAAAGGCATGTATCAATTAAATGAGTACCTTTTCGAATATATATATATATATATAATATATTGTATACAAAATCCATATTGATGATCATCATTTATTTTTATTTTCCAATTCCGGGGCCAAGTCACGTGCACGGATATCAAAAGCTACAAAATTCAAATAAAAAATCAAAAAAAGATTTATATTATATATAAAATGTGAGAGTAATTGTTTTAAAATTTACACATCATACTATTATTTGCGTCAAAATTTATTTTATATTTATAATATATCATGTACTCATACACATGACATATAATTCTTATTATATATATACACACACATTTATATATTGCTTTTGAGCTAATGAAACTACCGCATTGCTTAAATTTCCCCGCCCATGTCTGCTCTCGGGAGAGCAAGGGACAGGCCGTGTTAAATGGGGAAGATACTTGAGTCAAAGTGACTAACTAGGAACTCCAAATTCAGTGAAATTTGCCCAAATACGATCCTCGTTTCAAACCATTTCTCTTGGGCTAATAAGCCATACGTGAAACCCAAGTTGGAAAAATGGGTCAATAACTTAGAATCTAAGTTTCCTAAGACCCTACCTCTTTATTAGTGTCGACATTGACCTCTTAAACATTTTCCTGTTCCCAAATTCAGCAAATCCACATGAAGTTAATGACACGATATATATAGGTTTAAGTAGTCACTGTTTAAGTACCACATACGCAGCCATAGCCCTCCTTACTATTTATAAAATTACTCAAAATTCATCACCTAATATCTAATACTCATAATTATGGGTCTATTATTTATTTATTTATTTTTGGTCCATTTGATCTCTTTTTAAAATCCAGCTAAATCCACGTGTTTGTTAAGAAAAAAAATTATTAAAAAGGATAAAATAAATAAGTATATATGCCCTCATATAAAACTAAGGGATAATATCACAAATGGTACATAAGTTTTGACAAAATATTAAAATAGATACCTAAACTTTAAAAATGATCAATTTAGTACCTAAACTTTAAAATTGATCAATTCAGTACCTAAAAAAATTTGAAATTGATCAATTTAATATCTGAAAAAATTTGATAAATATAGTATTAGCATACAAGAAAATTTTTTTTTTCAGGTATTAAATTGATCAATTTCAAAATTCAAATATCAAATTACATATTTTATCAAAATTTAGATACCATTCGTGACATTAACCCTAAAATTAAATACCAAACAAATCCTTATAAAGTTCCTCTTCAAATGTGCATAAGATACGTATACAACATTTTCTCTTAAAAAATATTATAGTATAAGATAATAGACAATAATATGAGCTAGAAATGTTAGCTCATATACTAAAACTATATGCTGGTTTCTATCATAAATGGGAAATTGATTACGCGTAATACCTTGTCTC
Organism: Combretum micranthum; assembly: GCA_024138025.1. Taxonomy (NCBI): domain Eukaryota; kingdom Viridiplantae; phylum Streptophyta; class Magnoliopsida; order Myrtales; family Combretaceae; genus Combretum; species Combretum micranthum. Next base: position 507,723 of record JAMXBD010000379.1, read on the forward strand.
TAGCCTAGAAATATTATCTCGTATACTAAAAGTAGCGAAGGAAATTGTAATCGGAAATCGACCCTCCTTTGGTTTGATAATTCTATAACCAACTTGATATTGATAAGTGATATTAACATAATGGAAGTATTCGACATATAGAATATATAATTTAATATTCATACACCTAGCTAGGCCATCAATTTACTCAATCACGTCGACATGCTTAGTATCATATGGATTTATGGTTTGAGACCAATCTCCTTGAAAGCAACCTTGTTAATTATGTATATTTCGTTCGTTAACAAAATACCGTCACTTGCAAGATAAGTCTCCGTTCAAATACTATTATATTTAATTTATCTGTAATGTGAGGCCATAGGAGGGTTCTTATAACTTTCTCGAGGAATTAAATACTCTATGATAGTGAGCATAATCATATAAAACTCCAATATCATGAAGTTTGGTGGTTTTCATGAACCTAATTTTGCATTCTGCGGTGGAGACAAAAAAAAAAAAAAAAAAAGGGATGTCAAACTACATGTATGTCCGCTTGTCAGATATCTCCTATTGTGTTTAATGAGACATTTATAATAAGAACACTAATATTTCATCTAATATGTAGGAAAAGACATGGAATGGTGTTGTAATTCACGTATATTGAATTTTTCTTCCCACACTTAGATGCCAAATTGAAAGTTGGAACTATCACGTTTAATTTCCTGTGATGGGACAAGGTTAGGAGTGAATGATTATTACTCGGCTGTTCTTTTATATCTAACCTATAATTGAATTTGGATTGTCATATAGAACTTTTCAAATTGGTAAATTACATAAAAGGTATATAACATTTGGGGTAAGTTGATATTAATATTTTAAATGGTTAAAAAGAAGAATGAATGTATCATAAAGTGAATCAAATGATGTGTCAATATTTTATAAAGTCAATTTAAGGTGTCAACGTTTCAATTAGTTTACAATTGAGTTTTCTAAATTTTCATCAATAGTAAATTATTAATACTTTATTTAACTCACTTTCTAGAACATTGATATCTCTTTTTAACCACTTGAAACATTGATATATTAAATGAAATTGTCTCCAAAAATTGATTTTTTTTTAAATTACTTAAAACTCGATACCTTTAAATGAATTTATCTTCAAACACTAATGCCTTTTGATATAATTTGCCTTTTTTGATTCTATTATTTCTCAAACATGATATAACCTTCACATGATAGAATACATATAATGTTGAACCATTTTAAGATTACAATCTTGTTTTGATGAGAAAATGTATTGCACAAATACTTCACAACTTAGTTAAGTTGCATCTAATAAGTAAAAACTTGTTTTTTAATATATTTGAGCTTTGTTGTGCATATATGTGTTTGTGCTTGTATTTGTTTTGTGTTTTTATAGAGTGTGCGCAAAAATTAGGAGAACCAACAAGTCGGTGGCTTTTGGATCAACGAGCCGGTACGATGGAAATTTGCAGAAATAAATGATCAGTGGAGATGAGGTAGGAATCGAGAGAGTGATTCATGGATCAGTGAACTAGTGGATCGTGGATCGGCGAGCTAGTTCAGCTAAAACTAGCTGTTTAACTTTTTTTTATCCAACCGTTAGAGATATTATTAAGGGGCAACGACTATGTTTTTAAAGCCTCTATAAATTGAAGTGTTAGGGTGTTTTATGCATGGGAGTGAAGCTTAATAGTTGATATTATGTCAAAATACTCTCTCATTTTGTATTTGTATTTGTTGAGTAAATAGTGCCATAGTGAGATTAATTAGCTAATATTGTAAGTCACTATTCACATATTTTGTTTAAATATTATAGTGAAGTCCTCCCCTGTTTGAGGCAATAGGTAAAGTTTTCAGTTGTGAGACATTGTTGTGAAGTTCTTTTGTGAGACAATTGGTTGTTTGAATGAAATGTGTGAAGTCCTCCTTGAGTGAAGCAATAGACCGTGGAGACTTGGGGGCTAGCCAAACTCCACGTTATATCGATGTAATCTTCTCCTTCCTTATCTCTTTATTATTATCTTTATAATTACATAAATTTGGCATAATTGATAAAAGAGATAATGTTTAGTTAAGTGAGCTTAAAATTAAAGCTGGGCAAATGGGTTTTAGCCCGCGAGCTAACCCATTTAACCAATTTTAAAAACAGGTTATAGTAACTTTTTTTAGCTAGTTTAAAAGTGAGCCAACTTTACTTAGTCCGTTTAACCTGCAAGCCAAAATGGGCTAGCCGTGGGTCAAGTGAGTTGGCCCACTAGCCTACTTTTATTAAAAGAAAATAAAAATATATAGGGGAAATATCTATTATTATAGCATTGTTTTTGTGACTTTTATACTTGAGATTAAACTTATGTGTTAATTATAACAAAGAACGACAAATTGATGTACATGCATCGTAACATTTTTTTAAAGTATATTATTATTGTTTTAAATGAAATGTAATATATAATAAGCTATTTTAGAAAACTTATTTTTATATAAAAGTAATTAAAATAATAATGAAAATCATTAATATACATATATAACTCTATAAAACTCATTTTTTTTTTTTATATATCTTATTTAATTAGTATAAATAAGTTAAATGGGTCAACTCGGCCTATATAACCCACAAAGTATAAAGTGGATTAAAAGGGTCAAAAAGTGGGCTGGCCCGTTTAACCTACGGGCCAAAGTGGGCTAGGTTAGGGTTAAGAAATTTTGATATGTTTTTAAAGCAGGCCAAAATTTTTTTGGCTTGTTTAACCCGCAGATCAAAATGGGCTAGGTCGGGTTGGCCCATTTAACTCACTTGTCCACATTTACTTAAAATTGGTTTAGAGACCCACCTTATAGCTTCCACTTGTGCATATGCATACGCATGCAAACAAGCCTTGTCTTTCTTCCAACATAAAACACGTGCTCAATGACAAAGAAATCAAAAACATAAATTTCTAGATTTAGTCTTGAAAAACATAAAAACATAATTGTAATATGAAGGAAACTCACAAGAAGTAAGAATAAACAATTAATTTTGAAATTGATAAGAAAAGAAAAATATAACAAAGAAATCACTTAAATTGATTGAAACTTCATCTAAGTTCCTAAAATTTTATTAGGAAAAATAATGTAATAAATAATAAAATATTTTCTTCTTACTTATAAATGATAAATATAAATATAAACTAACGTAGAAAACCCAATTGGAAAAAAAAAAAATCATGGTAGTACATTACAAACTGTTAAGGTGTAAGTGTGAGGTTGGAAAAATCCTACAACGAAAATATAGGACTTATATGAAATGTTTATAAGAAGGAAGACTCGTTTGGTTATAAATAGTATCAAGTCCATTTGTGTATTCCTTCACAAAGCTTGTTTAAATTTCTTTCCTTTGAAGGCTTCCTCCTCTTTTAACAATTGGTATCAGAGCCAATGGTTCGACTGGGAAACTCCCATGGTTGATATTTCATGCGAAAAGAAAAGCTTTATGGTATGACTCATTTATGAAACCCTTTATATATAGTAAGTAGGTGGAGAGCAGAGCACTTACAAAAAGAGATTTAATTGAATCAATTTGATAAGCTCTTATTGAGAGGGAGTATGGCCTAACCCAGTGTAGAGACTCACACTTGAGGAGGAGATTTGTTAGGGTGCAAATATAAGGTTAGAAAAAATCCCACATGGAAAATATTTGACTTATATGAATAGTTTATAAAAGGGAAGATCCATTAACCTAATACCTTAAAGTTTTGGATTATAGATGATGTCAAGCCCATTTTATATCCCTTCACAAAGCCTGTTTAAAGAATTTCCTCCCTTTGAAGGCTTCTTCCTATTCTAACATAAACTTCCAGTATCAATAAGTGGTATAATTATATTGTTTTTCATCACCAATTATATTAGGGGATAGATAAACATTCACCAATACCGTACAACCAAAAAAAAAAAAAAACCTTTACAAATACCAATATGTTGGATATCTATATAATCTTGAAACTAATTTATTTGTTAAAACACATATTCAATTTGAAAAAGTGAGAATGCTTGACAAAGTATGGTGGCAATTACCTCATAATACTCCATGCCATAGGTTTAATGGAAAAAAATTATCATAATTGGGCTTCAATAGGCTATCCAATTGTGGATCCAAAATTGCTATACAAAAATTAATTTTCTTCCTATTTCATAAAATAATTTATTTCCCATCAGTTCAACATTACCATTGTGTTGTGTCATGAAATGATTAAGGTACTTTTTAACTTTTAGTCTTCTTGTAAAGTACATCAAAAGTCTTCTCTTCTTTTTCTTGATAGTGCTTTCTTCCGTCACAAGTTATCTTCTCAAATAACACACCAAATTTTCTTTCTCTCTTTTTTTTTTTTTTATCGTGAACCCATATGTATTTAACCTAAAACCCAGTGAACTACCCCTCCAACTCTTACAGGGGATTCCATCACACTAGTTATCTGTTCTTCTAAGGTCGCTTGCCCTTCAATAGTTCCACCAAATGATGAGTATAATTCTCATGCAAGGATTGCATCTCTTCTTGCATGATTTTTATCATTTCTTTTTTCTGCTCATATAACATAACCTCTTGATAACGTATTATCTTGACCACAACGCCCCCTCCCTCCCCCCTCCCCCCCCCCCCCCAAGTCAATCCTTAGCATCACATGCTCATCTATATTATATTTAGTGGATAGTCTTTGCTCTTTTATTGATCTTCTCAACTTAATCTATCAATCAAGCTCTTGGGATATCTCATAATCTCCAACTAAATCTTGCATATCTCTCCCATCATTATTAGAATCTTTAGGAAATGACAGCTGTCTCATAATCTCTAACTAGATCTTGAATATCTTCCCTATCATTATTAGAATCTTAGAGGAAGATACTGGATCTATATTGGTTATGATCTCACCTAGAATTTGAACTTCTCTAGCTTCTCTATGTCTTTAATGGTCTAGTTTTCTAGAAAGACTGCATCTTTACTTCTAACAATTATCTTCCTTACTAGATCTCATAACATGTACTCATATTCATCATGTGCATAACTAAAAAAAAGAAAAATGAAAAGAAAAGAAATACATTGCTTTGATTTTGCAACAAATTTCACTTTTTCATCCTTAGAAATATAAACAAAGGCCCTAAAGTGAAATACTCGTAAGTGATCATAAGAGATATTTTTATCTATGCATACTTTTTGTAGGATATCACCATCAATAGCATACGAAGAAGATATGTTGATCAAGTCGATAAATAAACTCATTATTCTTCCTATAATGGTTTAGGTCACTTGAAAAGAGAAAACATACACTTAACTCTCTCTATAATAGTCCAGTTCATCATTTTTTAATTCTATTTTGCTATGGGGTCTTTCTAACTATTTTATCAAGTTTAATTCCATGAACTCTGAAGTATTGCTCAAAAGGACCTTTGCATTCACCACCATCATCTACTCTGACACATTTTAACTGTCAACCTGTTTATCTCTCAACTTTAGAATAAAATTGCTTAAACATAACTAGAACTTGATCTTTGGATTTCAAAGCAAAGGTCCACAACTTTCCAAAGTGATCATTAATAAATGTTGCAAAATAAACAACAATACCTGTGAACATGTCTTTCATATGACATATGTTTGTATGGATTAAATCAAGTACAACGGATTTCCTAGTAGATGGATTTATATGAAATGCATCTCTACATTGTTTGCCAATAAGAGAGTCAATGCAAGTTTTTAGAGGCATACCTTTTACATCAGGCAAAAGTTACTTCTTGGAAAATATCTAAAGTTCTTTCTCACTCGTATGATCAACTCGTTTCTACCAAAGCTTTATTGAATAATGATCAACAATATTCATATATCCTTTAATTAGTTTTGTGGACACTAAGTAAAGGGTACTATGAGAGAATCATTGGTGAGTTTTCATTTACCTTTACCATAGGAGCTATCATGACCTTCATCATTTCCTACCGATATAAGATTCATATGAATATCTGTGACATGTCTTACATCTTTGAGAATGAGATTGCAACCAGTATAGGTCTTTAAAATAATATTTCTAAGGCCAACAATTTTGGATGCCCTATTGTTTTCCATCCCACCGTTATCGTAATCATCGACACCAGAGGTTGAGAAGAATCCATCATGTGATGTCTACCGAAGTCAATAACCTAATCACTTTCATGATATCTGAGACTAACATAATTATCATCCCAAGCAGCAGTAATTTCATCATCTATTATTGTAACAATCGTCTCTTCACTTTTTCTACCACTCTTACCTTTAGTGTGCTCTCTTTTCCAGATTCTACATTCTCTCTTTAAATGTCTCCACTTGTGATAATGAAAGCCTTTAATATTCCTTCTTCTTTATTTGGATCTTTCCCCAGATTTGTTGAATCTATCAAATTAATGTCTTTCTAGCTTATCAGTAATTAATGCTTAAGTCTTAGAACTTATGACAAGCTCCACTCTACTAACTTATGTACATCAAGCTATCTTTTGCCATTGGAATGATAAGCATTCCTTCTTGAGCAGAATGGTTAATTGACACTATAAATGTCTTTCGGCAGCTAGATAGTGAACTCAATAATAAAAGTTCTTGTATCTCATCATCAAGTATAAATTTCATAGCAATTAAATGATTTACAAGACCCTAAATATTATTTAAGTGCCATGTCATATTGGATCTATCCCTATACTTCAAATTCATCACTCTTCTAATCAAAAAGGTTTTATTCAAGGAAGTTTGCCTCCCATACATGGAGTTCAACTTCTTCCATTAAGCGTCAACTCTAACTTCCTAAGTAACATGTTGACATCAATCTATTGTCAAATGTAACCAACAAATTTTCTATACATTATCACTTAATCTTCATCAAATTTATCTTTCGGCTTCACCTTATCGCTGGCTAAAGACGCATACAAATCTTTTCAATATAAAAGATCTTCCATCATTGACTTCTAGAGTGAATAATTCAAAGAATTTAATTTAATTTTATCATGATACCTAATGATTCTATCATATTTTGGCCACACTAAAATTCATGCATTAAATTGAATTTTCATGATGTACCAAGTTGGACATTTTTCATATTTGAATATATACGAAAACTACATGAAAAATGACTACAATTAAATCAAAATAAACAATAAAAACCATATGATGCTATATACCTAGGTTCCATAAGGTACGACAAGAACTCAATTTTTTTATTCATCCCTAAATTTAAGTTTTTTTTCTTATTTTTATATATATTTTATTAAATGGATCTCTCAAATCTCATTTTTAATCATTTTTTAGATTTTAGATGTGTATGTTTGATGGCATGCAACTTAATTTAATTTTGTCAGGGACTATCAAATTTTAGTTGGAAAATGCAAGTATGTCACCTTGACCAATAAAGTTGAAACTATTTTTGGCTAAGATAAAGTAATGTAGTATGGTGAATCTCCATGGATAACATGAAGTGGCAAAAGATGGAGAAAATTAATATCTCAATGCATATGCGCTATCATGGATGCTTAAAAAAATAAGTACAGAAAAAAAAACATGTCAGTAACAAATAGATCCATTTAGCAAAGAGCAAAAACAAAAAAATTAAATAAACAAAGAACATTGCATTAATGTAATTGTCTTCAAATTTATTAGCATACCACACACTCGTGCGAAAAAAGACAAATTAGAAAAGACGTGTGTGTGTGTGTGTGTGTGTTTTGGGGGGGGGGCCGCGCCGAAGGGCGCATGGGGTAAGCTAGCACAGTGTTGGGGGTGTAGGGTGGGGTGGGGAAGGGGTTGTGGGGTTTGGTGGGGGTGTGGGGAAGAGAGAATAGAAGGGAGAATAAGAAAGGGATAATCGCCATACATACTCATCATAAGATAAAAAGAAAAAAGTAAGATTGATATTTTTTTGATATCACAATTCAAAATTAGCTTAATATTATTAGATATTAAAAAAAATAGATAGGTAGTTACAAATATAGTGGTATTTTTGTTATAGATTTTTCTTTTTAATTGTGCAAAGTACAAAATTCTCTTTATATTTACATAATATAGATAAATCAAGAAATCAATTTCTAACACCTCTCAGCATTGTTTTTCATGATTATATTTTGGATAAACTATATTCAACTTGTATTTTTATCATTTCTTTTTTTTTTTTCCATTTTTCTCATCTTTTGGTTTTATATTTTGCATTACCTATATATTTTGAGAAAAAGAAAAAATGCATAAAAAATTCTAGAAATCTTTTTGGAAAGAAATTTCAGAAATACCATAATTAAAACTATAACTTAAGGTCACGATTCCACGTTACAAGGACGTGAAATGCATGAAATCGTAAGTTGGAGTTACAATTTCATCATGAGTTAGATGATTCTTCGACCAGGTTGAAGCATATTAAAAAGAGATGAAATTATCAACTTTGGTTGTATGAATGTTGAAGTTGAAGGAGATGGTTTTCTAGCGAGGTTGAATCGTGACTCCAACTCAATAGTGTTCAAATACTGAGGTTGTCAACTTTGTTGTTCTATGGGTGATTTGTGTTCAAATGAATGGTGAAAGTGGATTGGGATTGCTTCCAACACAGCAGAGATGAGACAAAATCTTGGCATTATTATGGGATTTTGAAATAAATCTATTTGAATGATTTAGCGACTTAGGGATAAATAAAGATAAAACACAGACATGCAAATTATGAAGGATAAAAATACAAAAATACAGAGTTTAAAGGGACGAAAATGGGCATATAAATCAAGAATTGTTTGGTTTTCCTCCGTAGAGCAGGAACTTCGCCCTTTGCATGAAATGTAGTGTGGGGGGAAAAGAAATAAAAGGTTTAAGACCATTATACTTTTAGTAGTATAAACGAATCTTGTAACAAAATGGATAAACGGTCCAAATTTAGTTCTTGTTTTAGGAATTTCTGTGCGTAGAGTTACGTGCTTAGAGTGAATTAGCCATTGGTGTTATCACATTGCGATTGACCACAAGAATTTTGGGCCCCCCACAAAAACAAATAAAAATATGATAATGCTAAGGAAAGGAAATTTCTCAATCATTGTTATTTTGTTTTATTGTATACGGAAGGAAAGATGTGCCAATATGAGCTACCAAAGCCGAGCTTCCCACATCCATATCCAAACCCACTTGATGATGAGCTAATCATAAATTGTTACCCAGTTGTCTCCTTATTAGTCGGCATAATATAATAACTACTTCATCATCATACGCGAGACGTTTGGAGAAAACGAAATCGTGTTCACACAAACTAAAATTTAGTGTAATTGCAAGTTGCTAAACCACGGCCTGCATGCGATCTTGGCATATTTTAGTTTTTCACAAGCAAATAATAAATGTTTGACCACTTAATCGGCACGGGGGAAAAAACCATTTATTTAAGGATGGGACTATTACCATGCGTTTTATGTAAATCGTATGGTATGGATATTATTATTATTATTATTATAAAATATTTACTATATCAGTTAGGGGAATTCAATTCTTCCTTATTCCATTTAATGCATGCTCAATTGTATTTTGAATACCAAATAGTGATTCCCCATTATTTGTGTGTATTTCTGATCTATCAATTCCCAGGCCAACCTTAATGAGTCTTCAATGCATGGTGGAGTCCTAACTTGCATAAGTAGCACAAACAAGCATAGTATCAGGAGTAACCCCAAGATGAATACTGACATTCTAGTTAGTAGAGGACTCCATGGAGTAAAGACTGTAGCACCATCAATATAATAAAGGGGTATAAAAGAGTAAAGTTGTCTGGGTTACTAGATCAAAGGAATTAATTGATGATTTTTTAGGGAAGATAAGGTGGTAGATGTCGGAGAAAATGTTTTCCTCAAGGGTCTAATGAGATTCTTTCTTTTTTCTTCTTTACTTTTTCCACTCCTCAGTTTTGTTAATTAAGGCATTTATGTGGAGGGGGTTGTGTCTAGAGAGGACACATTCTTATTATCTTTTTATCCCTAATCTGATCACATTGGTCATGTACTAAAGGTGGAAGAACACATCCATAAGAGGGAGAGGCAGGGGTTGATGTCCAAAGCAGCACCAGACCCACAACCAACTATTCATAAATTGAGAAACCGGGTCAAGAAACACCCCTACCATGGTTTCTTAGCCAATTCATAATATTTAATATATTATTAACAATACAACAAATAAATTTATCTTCAACATATCATAGTTCGATTTATATAAAATTTTACTAAAAGAAAAATTCCCTTTCTTTGTAACGTGGGACTATCTTTTATCTTGTAATTTTAATTTTAGCTTTTACAGCTCATTTACTTTAACATAATAGAGGAAGAATAAAATATGTAGTCCTATTAACTTGTTTACATGCAAAAATCACTGTGAATATTTATTCCCAGTAATTTTTTAATTCCTTATGTAAAGGGAATAATTAAAGCAACTCGGTAGGTGGTTTTCTTATTTCCTCTCCAATTTTAATAAAAGATCGAGAATAAGAAAACTGAACAAGAAGACTATTTTATCGCTAATAAAATTTAGCAATTGACAAGAACACCCACACAATACACAAAACCTTTTTTCTTAATTTTCATTAACATTTCTTCTTCATTATTCTTCCCAACATCTCTTTGGACCGTCTTCTTCATCCTATCAACAAACTAACTCTTCTTCTCATTATCAATGGACAATGTAACTATATCATCCTTAGTATCAACTCGTACTACAACACACAATCCAAAACAATCAAATTTTATTTCGTAACTTGTTAACAACTATCATACATTGATTTTGATGCTTTAAATTTATAATTTTACCCTTTTTTTTACAATGCGGATTCAATTTTGTTTTTTGGGCTTTTGAAAAAAAAGTTAAGACCTTGTGAGAGAAAAGTTAGAATCTTTTAGAGAAAAAGATAGGTGATTCAGTGGTTAATTGTGGTTTCTATAGAGGAAAAGTTATAGCCTTAAAATTTAGGTTTTTCCATCCTTTTTTTTTTCTTTTGTATACCATGTACTTGAATTATAGTTTTGATTGTAAAAATCGAGAATTTATGACAAAAATAAATCACAGGACAAGTAATCCAAAAAAAAAAGTATTAACTACCTTTTATTTTGATTTTGATTTTTATTTTTATTATTATTATTTTTATTTATTTGTTGGGTATGTGGTTATTTATGTGCTAGAACGATGATCTAGTACAAGGAGTTCTTGAATGTTGCCATAAATGATATAGATCTATTGTTGCTCTTAATACTCCATCAAAATATATATCATTAGGGATACGCAAATCCTTTGAAGCATAAACTAATTTAAAAATCCTTTTCTATAGAATTTATATCTACATTGAAAATGAAAAGCATATCACATGGTGACTTTTTGAGAACATTCCACTAAAGCCTTTATTTATTTATTTTTAACTCATTAACATATCCTAGTCCAGTGATACTTGATTATTATTAATTAAAAGTACTTTAAAATGATTAGCCCTTCCATCATATCAAGCAAATGAATTGACATCTAAAGAACTTGCAATCTTCAAATTAATAAAATTTCTTGATTCAAACCGTAGAATAATATTTTACCATTGATTTTACTGGCAACTCAAGGAAAAATTTTGATCCTATCATCCTTTGCCTGCATGACATATAAAAGTAGGATTATGCAAGTCTAATTGGTTAGTGTTGGGTTCATATGGTGTGGCAATGCATTTTTATTATCATTATCTATTTGTAGTAAGGAATAAAGCCCCTTTTAGTACCTGAACTTTGGTCAAGTGGACAATTAGGTACTTTAACTTTCAAAAAGAACAATTTCATACCTAACCAAACTTTTCTTGCCCCTTTTTTGCCTCACCCAATCATTACTTGACACGTGTCTATTACTTTAAGAGATAATGAAAGAGTGACATAGTGAAAAGAGGCATAAAAAGTTTGGTTATATATGAAATTAGTCTTCTTGAAAGTTCAGGTACCAAATTATCCACTTGGCTAAAGTTCAGGTACCAAAAGTAGCTTTTTCCCTTATAGTAATGGAATGATAGCTTCGTAGAATAAGAAAGAAAGAAAAAAAAAACATTTATGGTTATATTGAGCATATTTTTTCAAATGTTTACTATTATTAGATTTTTACATGTTGTTTTGTTCAATAGTTATACCCCATGTCCATATATGCCAAGAACTTAATGTATGGACTTTCATGCTAAGAGAGAACATATTAGAAGAATCCTATATAACAACAATGATAGCTATAAAGAGATGTGAAGAACAAATGTAAGAGTGTTTTTTAAACTTTATGAAATGCTGGGAGCTTTAAAAAAAAACTATAAAAGGGTTCGATTGAAAGTTAATCAAAGAAAAAGAACGGATCATCAACGGCAGTTACATGATCGGTAGTTTTTCCAAAGTTTAAAAATTCAAACTTTGTTAATATCTGATAGGGTAAATTACAAATAAGTGACATGTATTTTTCGCGCTTTTATAAAAACATGACTAGTGTAATTTTTTTTAACAATTAACTGACTTGTGATACCATCTGCCATGTTTTCTCATATGCATAAATTAAAACACGTGCCTTGTACGTGTAACCTTGTACAATAAAAAAAAAAAACGCATAAATGAATCATTCCTCCCCAATGCACTAATCCATTGCCAAAGGAAACAACAAAATTAAAAATTAACCTTCCTCTTAAACCCTAAGCCTAACGTCCCCAATCCTAATTTTCCTTCTCCTTCATACACTGCTTCCACCATCGATAAATCAATCACGCCATTGGGTTTGGCCATAGCATTCTACCATCATCAACCAATCCGTCATCTTCACTGGTTTTATCAAAGGTAAAGCTGTAATGCACTAAATTTAATTAAGGCATTATTGCTACACATAATACTTAGGTATTATACGCTCAAACTTCCTAGAATGATATGTTTATGTTAAACATTGCTATCTACTTTTAATTATAAAAAAATCGTTTGTTTAGATTTCTAAAACAACTAGATTTAACCTTTCAAAATAAACTTTTATTAAAACAAAACATATAATCTACTCACTTGAGTATATCAACTTTCATAAAACAAAACTCTACAATCAAGTATCTCCATTACTTTATACGTTGGTAGATTAAAGCTTTAAAATATATTACAAAACATATGGATTTCTCAACTAATCCTTATATAGAAATATAGATTTCAAAGAATAACCCAGTTCCTTATACAAAAACAAAGTATAAACTAATTACAAATAATCCAATGCCCTATTTCACTTTATTCTCCCTAAGCATCTCTAGCATCGCCCATACCCGAATCATCATCCTCATCATCTCATCATCATCACAAACATCATCATTATCAACAACAACAATAATCATCACCATCACATCACCTTCATACTCATCAATCATCAATTCAGAACCTGGAAAAAGAACAACAATAACAATAATGAGCCGAAGCTCAGTATACAGTAACGCAGACACATATGGAAGACACACAAGCCTAGCTAAATGCAATGCACAAACAACAAGTTAATTATCTTTAATTAAAAGTAAACAAATCAACACTAGCGCACTCACACTCACGGTCTGAGATAAGCCAATTGGGAATTTGGGGATCCTGAGTAACGCTCTCGACGCTCATGGGGTTGACATAGGTAGTCTGAATCCTTATATCTCTTAGATGAAATATCCAAAAAAGGAGAAAATAGCTTCTTCCCCGACTCTACTTAAACTCAGTCTACAACATGAATATAGTTCGGTCGTTCCCATAAACGTGAACAAAATCATGGTATTTCCCTCTAAGTTTAAGTAAATGTTACACAAATACCATTTATCACATCAGCTACCCACCGTACCACTTATGAAAGTCATATCTCAATGATGGGGGTAGCCTAAGCGCCAAAACTACCTATTCATCTTAGGACAAGGTGTTGCTCCTCGAACTAGATACCGATCTTCCACTCTAGGGCAAGAATCGAAATTCAACGGCGGAAAACACTACCAATACTCATCAATTAACTAAGCCATTTTTAAGTTCTTAATCCATTTTGTATGCCTATCCTAGCATCCAATATGTAAGTTATTGCGTATCTTTTATATGAAATCTAAATAAAGGCTCAGACGCCATCTCAATTGATAATCTGGTTATCCATATATCTGTTCAAGAATTTAAAGTATATAAGCAATTAAATAGATTATTCATTATATTAAACTTATTTTATTATCATACTTGATTGGACACTAATTTGGAACCCCGCTATGGCTGCGAATATCGCCCCGCCAAAATACAAACAGTTCTCATTTGTCTGTCAAAGTATTTCTCTTCACTTTATTATGGTCTCTTATTACAAAAGTATTAACAAGGTATTCATATTCCAAAAACATACAATTCCTGAGCAAATACCTAGATGAAGCAACATATTTCTCATGTCAATCATGGTTTATTCCAATTCATTATTCTGAGCTAACTATTAACTATTAATCCATTTTTAACTTAATCTTAACCAAATTGATTAATCATTTAATTCCATTACTAAGTCAAGATGATTAAACTTAAGCAATCTAATTTTTTTAACCAATTGTAACTTATTTAGTCAAGTTAAACTTAAGTTTATTAACTAAATTCACTTTATGTTTAACTTCTACATTTAATCCAATTACTTATTAAATCTATATATTAACTAAACTTGTGTTTAATTATATTATTTAATTAATACATCACATTAACTATCATTTATCTATTTCATTTTATTTTTATTTATTTCTTTCTTTCTTTCTTTTTCTCTCTTTTTCTTTTCTTCTTTATGAACAGCTCCGAGGGACAGATCACGTGCGTAATGGAGGTCATTATCATCGTCGCTGTCTTCATCACGTCTATTATTCAATATGTGATCTCCATCGTTTGTCTTATCACGCCCATTTTAGGGTCATGATGCGGTCTTTGTCACGCCTGTGACCAAGAGGAAAAATGTGATAAGAGGAGACCACGCTCCTCACCACGGTCGTGATTCAGCCATCATGTTTCAAAATGATTTATGTCAAGGAGATCACAGGTGTGTTACGGCCATGATGAATAAAGGAATCCCTGTTACGTTTTCCTTTATTTGTTCTTTACTTTTTAACTACTTCAATTCAACATACATCATCAAAAACGTCATATTATCAACCTACTCAAGCCTAATCTTAACTCCTAAATACTTTTAATCATATCTCTATATCATATTACAACAAAACATTTGATTAAACACTTAGTCTACATAATATGCCCATTTTTAGGTTTTTAACAAATATGTTCATATACTTTGATTTATTACTATCATTACATGTTTTACATAATTCTAGTCCTAATACAACATTTGCAAACAAAATCAACAACTAAAACAAAGAAAACAAGAAAACTTATCTTTTGAGCAAAAACCCGACATTTTCATCTTTTTCCACCACTTCTTCTAGTTTAATTCCTCTACTTCAATCTTGTTCTTCTACCTTCAATCTTGATTTTCTACCTTTGATTTCCTAAAATCTTGTTTGAATTAAGATTTAGGTTGTGATTTGAGAAAGAAAAGAAAATTGAAGAGAAGAAGAAAGAAAAAAAGAAAAGTAATGGTGGAGAGAGAGAGGAAGGGAAAGGATTAGGGCAGCCCAAAAAGTAAAAGGAACAAAAGATATTTATAGGAAACATTTTGAGATATTTGTTAATAAAGGTTTAGAGCTTAAACCTTTCAAATTATTATTTTAAGTATCAAAACTAATTTGAAAATAATTTGAGAATATATATTATAAAATTTCTAACTTGATTTAGAAACATACTTTAGAAATTTAAGTTTACAAGAAACTGATATTTAAATTGGGTTTTGGTCTAAAACTGATTTTTAAGCAAGTAATTGATTTCAAAAAAATTAATAAGATTTTGTAAAATAAAAGATAACTAAAGTCTAAAGGTTTAGGAGTTTTTAAAACATTTAAAATATTTGGTTTGGGATTTAGGAATTTGAATTTGGAGTAAAAGGAGTTTAAAATAAAGAATTGTGTTATAATTATAGTTTGATTTATTAAGAAAAGTTATTAAGGAAAATAGATGATCTTGTAAAATAATTCAAATCTCAATTTCAATTCAAATCTATTTACTAACTCATTTACATCAAATTATCTATTCATTTTCTATTATTTACTTATTTAATCCTTTTAAACTATCCACTTTATATTCCTAACTTAGGTTAAATTTAAGGTGTTTCAAAAACCTTCCATCTCCATCATCATTTTGGACTTGTAATGATTGATTTAAACTTAATGTGTTTAGTTATGTTTGAATCTTTAATTGTAATTCAATACATACAATGCCATTGAAAGTAATATATTAATGCCTTAATTTAAAGAAAAAACCCTAGGAGAATCAAAGGTTTGAAATTGGAAAAATCACTTTTAGCTTCATCCTCAGTGCCATTAAAGGTGAGTAGATTTAGCTTCGCTATCTTCATATGTCACTCTCTCTAAATTGCTTACCTGAATTTCCTACTCTTACTGATATTGCGGATGTTGCTTTGCTTTGCTATTTTTTTTTTTCACCTTAAACAAAAGAGTTGGGAAATATGAGAAGTGGATCCATGTCAAACAATTCTGTAAGGTCCAAGGGGAGCAATGTGATGTGCTATTATGGTGAAAGATCCACATTTGTAATATCCTACCAACCTAGAAGTTTTGGAAGGATATTTTGTGAATGTTCTAATTATTGGGTATGTGTAAAATGATAACAATTCAATGTGAACATTTTTTTTCAAGTACACATTGATCTAAACTAACATTTTCTTTGCATAGAGTAGAGATGGATGCAATTATTTCAAGTGGAAGATCCACCTACATGCACATATGGACTGGAAGTTGGAAGAAAGGTGTTGGAACGAATTAATAGGCTTCAACATGAATTGGATTTAGCAAAAAGAAGGAAGAAGGAATCAACTAAAAATCTTAAAGTGGAGTTGAAGCACATGCATTGCAAGATAACTAAGTTACAAAGAGTCCTTTTTGTATGTTGGATGTTTATTGTAGTAGTTAGTGTAAGTTGTATTATGCATAGTATTAATGGGTGTGGATTGAATGGTCGATGCTTTGTTGAGATATGCAATGCGAAAATCAATATTGAATTTGGGTTTATATTTTGTATGATTAGAAACATGATGAAGGCTTGATGTTGTTGTATTCATTGTACTTAGTTCACCATGACAACCCTCTGTACTTAAATGTACTTAATGACAATGTCTTTGGTCCTTTTTTTTTTTTTTTTTTTTTTGGTCAAATCCTCAAGTCAGTGTTGATAAGAAATTTGAATTGCATTTTCTGCTAGCAAACAAATGACAGGATATGCTTCATTGAAAGATGGCAAAGAAGAGGTGGCACAAGAAGAAGTAGAGTAGAAAAGCTGAAGTTCAAACTCACGGTTTGAAAAAGAGAAGTTTGAATGAGATGAAATCCAATTTAGCACAAAAAATATAGCCATCAGTTATGTTAATGGAGAATGAGTCACTATAGAATGCTTCTCAATTCTTCCCCAATTTTGTAGACCGAATAGTATAAATGCAAGTGAAATAGAATGAGATGGATCGTGTCTTTAATCTATTACATAAACAGGATGTTGCCAATGAAAGTTTTGAAATTTCATTCATTTCCATTTTCTCCATGAAGCCATTGTCATCGTGACTATGTTTGGCATATTCATGTAAGGCAATCGAAACAACTAATGATTCCCTTTTCTACTTAAATTACATGGCCCTTTTAATATATATATATATATGGTTTTCCATTTCTGTGCGTCAACATAAATGCATATTAAATTGTTAACTTGTAAACAAGATTATAAGACGGATTAAATAATCTACGTATTTTACGGATCTAACATTATATTATAATTTAGGGATTTCTAATATATTTTTAGGTTTTTGGCTTATATAAAACTAAAAATTAAAAAAATATAAACAATCAATTATTGATATGATGCATCAAACTCGTTGTTCCAATCAAACGATATTACACATGATTAAAAGAAAAAACAAAGAATAATCTTAAGAATAAAACTTAATATTACTCAATAAGCACAACAAGATGTCAAAGATAGCAAAAACCGATGTTAACTATTGGAAAAACAAGAAAAATATTTTGTAATTGTATATTAGTTGTAACATAGCTACAAAGTGTAAATCT
Source organism: Combretum micranthum (assembly GCA_024138025.1). Taxonomy (NCBI): domain Eukaryota; kingdom Viridiplantae; phylum Streptophyta; class Magnoliopsida; order Myrtales; family Combretaceae; genus Combretum; species Combretum micranthum. Next base: position 525,884 of record JAMXBD010000379.1, read on the forward strand.
GTGTTTTTTAGGAAAGTTTTGACTAGGAATTCTTCTCTCATTAAATCAATGATTTAATTCCGGATTTAATTTCCTTAAATATGTGTATATAAAAGAATAATCTCAATGACATAATGTATTATTCCATGCAAATCTATTTTTCAACTTAGTATCAGAGTCAAAAGTATATCTTGCCGGGACTCTTTCTTTTTCCTTCTTTTTGATCCCTGCACCCTAAAACCATGTTTAACGATTCGTCTATTTCCAAACTGTCTAATCAATTCTAGCAGCACGGATGTTTCATGGATTATAGATTCAGGGCATCTGACCATATGACCAATTCCTTACATTTGTTTGAAACTTATTTATCATGTTCTAAAAACAAGAAAGTCAGATAACATATGCTAATTTCTCATCAATTGTAGGAAAAGGCCTTATAAAACTTTCTAAGGGAATAGATCTTAAATCTGTTCTCTATGTTATGTCCCTAAACTTGCTTATAATCTCTTATCGTTAGCAAGCTATCTAAAGATTCTAACTATTATGTTATTTTCTATAAATCGCATTACATATTTCAAGAATGAAGCTCAGGGAAGACGATTGGCAATGCTATGATGATTAATGGTCTCTACTATTTCGAGGATAAATTTCTTCGTAATAAAATGGTTCAAAGGCTTAGTAATATTAGTTCTTTATCTGTTCATGATCAAATAATGGTTTGGCATTTTCGTTTAGGCCACTTAAGCTTTTATTATTTAAAACATTTATTTCCAATGCTATTTAAAAGGATTGATCCTTTACCATTTCAATGTGAGAGTTGTTAAACAACAAAACGTCAAAGAAAATATTATATTCCAAAACCCTATCAGGCTTCAAAACCATTTTATCTATTTCATAGTAATGTTTGAGGTTCTTCAAAAGTGACAACTATTTCTAGAAAAAAAATGGTTTGTGACTATTATTAACGATTATGCATGTCTTTGTTGGATTTACTTAATGAGGAAAAATCTGATGAAGAATAGATTTTTAAGAATTTTATAGGATGATTGAAACTCAATTGCAAACAAAAATCAATATTTTGAGAACTGACAATGGAACAGAGTATTTTAATAAAGTTTTAGAAAAATTTTTAAATGAAAAAGGAATTTTACACCAATGAGCAAAATGACATTGCTAATCATAAGAACAAGCACTTATTAGAAGTAACTGAAGCCATAATGTAATATATGAATGTTCCAAAGTATCTATGGGATGATGCTGTATTGACGCTTTGTGTCTAATCAACAGGATACGTATCAAAATTTTACAATATATCACCCCATTAGATTGCTTAGAAAAGGTATTCTCATAATCTAGAATCAGTTTTGATTTACCCTTAAAAATATTTGGTTACACTATGTATGTACACACTCCAAAAAGGCTAAGATCTAAATTAGATCCACGAGCTAAAAAATGTGTTTTGGTAGGATATGCACCTAATAAAAAGGGTTACAAATGCTTTAATCCACTTTAAAAAAATGTCTCTATGGATGTTTCATTGATGGAAAATACACCATACTTTGCCAAAAATTCGCTTCAGGGGAAGAAAATAGTTGAACCAAATTTATAGGAAATCGTTGAACCCTTGCTCAGCACACTTCTTAATACTTTTTTTGAAAAAGAAACCTTGGAACTAAGTTTGAAGAGATCGAATTTGAAATTGGTATGACAAATAAAGAAATACTATAAATAAAAAATAGAAACAATCTTGAGCCTGTGGTTTATTCTAGGAGAGGCATCCTTAGAGATGGTAGAAACTAGGCCATTATTCCAATACATGGTCAACCAAAAGCCCTAAGCAGTGGTCATCCAAATGCTTTGGGTAATCCTTCTTCTATTATTTCCTCTTCCTCTCTTATTATTGACTTAAACTCACCATTACAATCAGATTCTAAGGGATAAAACTCTATACTGAACCTGGTTTGGAATCAATCCTTATTATCCCTAAATAAAATCTTGATCTTGACCATCCCATTGCCAAATATATTTCCTATCAAAACCTTTTTGATAGTCATAGATCATTCACTATAAACATTTCAAAGCTTGTTGTGCTTAGAAATATTCAGGAAGCACTTAGTGACCCGAATTGGAGGTTAGCAGTGTTTGAAAAGATAAATGCCTTGAAGAAGAATGGTACTTGGGAGATTGTAGAATTATCGAAAGGAAAAAAAGGTAGTGGGGTACAAATCAGTGTTTACTATCAAGAGTAAGGCAAATAGGGGGATCAAAAGATACAAAGCCCTTCTTGTTGCAAAAGGTTTTACTCAAACCTATGGGATAGACAATCAAGAAACCTTTACTTCGGTAGCTAAAACAAAATCGATTAGGGTCTTATTGTCTCTTGCTATTAACTCCAATTGGCCCTTACACTAATTAGATGTCAAAAATGCTTTTCTTAATAGAGACCTTGAGGATGAGGTATATATGAGTCTCCCACCAGGTTTTGAAGAAAGGTGTGTAGATGGCAAAGTGTGCAAATTGAAGATATCCGTATATAGACTTAAACAGTCGTTGAATGCTTGGTTTGAGTGCTTTCACAAGGTGCTAAAGCTATGGATGTGTTTAAAGGCAAATTGATCATACAATGTTTTACAGGCGTTTGACTGATGGTAAAATAGCTATTTTGATAGTATATAGATGACATAGTGTTAACTAAGAATGACTGTGATAAGCTAGAAAAGCTGGAAAAAAAAAAAAAAAGCGGCTGAGGAGTTTGAGATTAAAAATCTTGGGAATTTAAATACTTATTGGGATGGAGTTTGCTAGATCTAGAAAAGGCATTTTTGTAACTCAAAGAAAGTATGTTCTTGATTGGCTGAACGAGACAAGCATGCTTAGGTGTAAACTTGCTGAAACCCCTATAAAACCTAATGTGAAATTGCAACCTACAGAAGCTAAGAATGTAAAGAATAGGGAGCATTATCAGAGACTTGCTGGGAGATGGATTTATCTATCCCATACGTACCTAGATATATCCTTCTCTGTTATTATGGTCAGCCAATTTATGCATGCCCCAAGACCAGCACACTTTGAAGCCTTCAACAGAATTTTAAGGTATCTAAAGGGGACACTAAGCAAAGGACTTCTGTTAAAGTCATGAGGACACTTGCATATTGAAACTTACATAGACACAGATTGGGCTGGCAGTATAATTGTAAGGCCCCGGATTTACCCTTGTATTTAAAATAGGCAACCCAGTTCCCCAACCACATATAATCTGCAGTATTATATGTAAGGTTGTAATCCAGGATCAATTTGTATAGTTATTTGCCTAAATGTCTTATAAGAATAAATTTTATTACTAATAGTACATAATACATACATACATACATACATACATACATACATACATTACAAACAAGGCTCGTAAACAAGCCATTTACAAAATATATCAAAAGATAACAAAAATCCTATTAACTAATACATAAGTTTTCAAAGCATATATATACATATAGCTATTCTATTACATAAGGGTTCCATCAACGTCAAGGTCGTCTCTACTCCTTCCAATCATCTAAGAACTCCTCAAAATCCGATCCATATCCCATACTTGTATAGAATTCGTCATCCATACCTGAAAAGGATAAAATGTGAGCCAGAGGCCCAGTACACAGTAACAAAAACAAATGCGTAATGGCTCACACGATCTTAAACTATAATGCAATGTGACAATCATTCATTGATTAGATAATCTTTAATTAGTCAAACATCACTGGAGTGTTCAAACTCCGAACAATAAGGATATTTGGGGTCCTGAGTAACGATCACGACGCTCAGGGGGTTGATATAAGTAGTTCGGACACTTATATCTCCTAGATGATATATCCATAAAAGAGAAAATAACTTCATCTAGGGTTAACAGCCGTTACACAACTTCACTTATCTTAGTCCATAACATCACTTAGTCCAACTGTTCCCATAAACCTTTGAACTAAATCATATTATTTCATTCTAAGCTTAAGCAAATGTTACTCCGATACTATTTTCCCCATCAGTTACCCGCCGTACCACTTAGGAAAGTCTTATCAAAAGACAGGGGTGGCCTAAGCGCCTAATCTACCGTGCCCCCAATCTGAGCAAGGTGCTACTCCCCGAACCGGATACCGATCTGCCATCTAGGCCAGATACGGATTTAAATAGCGTAAGAGACATCGAATTCGAACAAAGGTTTAAGTTTTTCTATATTAAAATTTATTAAAGATATGCCTATCCTAAGCAAAGAACAAACACGTTACTGCGTACCTGTACTAGCTCGAGATTCAATGGGAAAAACCGAAAGGGAATCACTCACTGTAAAAAGAAGACATTACAAACTCACACTTAGTTCTAGTATATATATATATATATATTCATCAAATCTCAAGTACAATCATCCAAAGAAATTCAAATAAATCATTACAACATCATCACATAACATTCAGATATCATATATTATCATACAATACTCAACAAATATTTAAATGATCATTTATCAAGCTTGGGAGAACTTTTAACAACCAATAATAAGTTTTAAACTTTGTTTGAAAAGTGTATCAGTTGAAAAGAACTAAAATTTAAGCATTGTTACTCTTAAAATTTGTGAAGACTTAAAACATAAAAGTTGTAGATCTCTTTTTAAGCTTTCCAACGCAATTTGAATCACCTCAATCGGAGGTCGAATGAAAAAGTTATGATCAAATTACAAAACAATATCGCAGCAGGGAAGAGATCAGAAATTGAAACACCCTCCCATATGGGCCGTTTGGAAGGCCGTATCAACCCAGTGAAATTGCACTTTTCCATCCGAGAGTGATACACCCTTCCATATGAGGCTGTTTCAATTCATACACCCTCTCATTGGGCCGTTTCAACTCAGGGAAATTGCACTTTTCCATCCGAGAGTGATACACCCTTCCATATGAGGCTGTTTCAATTCATACACCCTCTCATATTGGGCCGTTTCAACTCAGGGAAATTGCACTTTTCCATCCGAGAGTGATACACCCTTCCATATGAGGCTGTTTCAATTCATACACCCTCTCATACAGGGCCGTTTCAACTCAGGGAAAGTGCATTTTCAAGATCAGAGAGTGAAACACCCTTCCATATGGGGCTGTATGAAATTTTCCGCCTTCCCCTGTTTTGAACACAAAATTTTTACAACTTTAACACTTTTAACTTCAACCAAAACACTTTCTTAGCTCTCCATAACTTGATATATGATCTCCACATCATCTATTATACATTTCCAACTCATTAAACAACATCATTTCACTTTAATCTCTACCTTCCAATCAATACAACTTTCAACAAACTCAACTTCACTTAACCCTTACTACACCACTCATACATCATTCCATCTTCATTCTCACACTTCAAATACTAAACATGCATATATTATACTTCATTGGTAGCCCAAACCTTCATCAATACATCACCAATACATATATACATATCAAATCCACATTTAACAAACTCTACACTATGAAACTTGCATCAAATGTAACTAAACTTACCTCAAATCTTTGGGCTTGGTTTTCAAGGCTTTAGAATGATCTTTTGGTGGCTAACTTGCAAGAATTTGGATGTGGATCTTGGTCTTGAAGTTGGGGTGGCTTTGGGAGAGAAAATAATGGGTTTTGTGCTTGTTTGAGGGGTTGTTTGAGGGTGGTCTGATTTTGGACGAAATTTGGGTATTTTGGCTTAATGTTTATCCAATGTTTGACTTTCAAGGCAGCCCACAAAAGTCATAAAGTAGCTTTTAATTAGTATTAATTAATGTTATTAATTTAAGTAAAATAAAAGCATTTATTTAGCTTTTGTTTTCCTAAAAAAATCTGCTACACTCCATTTGAAATATATATACATATATCTAATATTACTCATTCCATATACAACATCAATATGCAAATTAATATTAAGTATTTATTATACTAATGCAAACATAATTATTCTACACTACTCAAATATATACATGTTATTTATTTATTTTAATAAGCAACTATAATCACTTATATATAATATGATATTGGGAATAAAAGCATGGCTATTACATCCTTCCCTCCTTCAAGAAGTTTCGTCCTCGAAACTTAGCTTACCTTACTACTCAAATAGCTCGGGATACAATATTCTCATCTCACTCTCCACTTCCCAAGTAGCTTCTCTATCTTCTTGTCCACTCCATTGCACTTTCACCATTGGAATCACCTTTCTTCTTAACACTTTATCAACTCTACCCAAGATTTTAATAGGCTTCTCACTTGTTGTTAAATTTGGCAAGACTTGTGGCTGATTAACACTGATAATTGCATTCGGATTCGAGACACATTTTCGCAATTGAGAAACATGGAATACATCATGTACTTCGGATAAATGCGGTGGTAGTGCTAATCTGTAAGCTAGAGGACCAATCCTCTCCAACACTTCATAAGGACCGATATATCTCGGGTTTAACTTCCCTTAACTCGGTAGGTGCCATTCTATATGGAGCTTTGGAGATAGGAACTGTTCCAGGTAGAACTTCAATTCTGAACTCAATCTCCCTATCCGGAGGAAAACCGGGTAACTTCTCGGGAAATACATCATTGAACTCATTCACTACTGGCATTAACTTGATATCTCCTTCCTCATTACTCATTGTAGCTACCACTGATCCTTCCCACAATTCCATGGAACTTATACTCCTAGGCCTTTGTCTTTCCAACACATAAGTAAACCTTCCCTCTTTCAAAGAAAAACTTAATTCCGCCTTGCTACAATCAATTGTGACCTTATATCGATTCAGCCAATTCATTCCCAAAATCACATCAAAATCAGATAAAGGTAGCACAATCATGTCTACAGGCATGCTCACACTGGAAATTAAAACATTCACATTTCTACATATACATGGTTGTCTAGTCTCAACCATCAAAGGAGTATTTATACACATCACGCGATCATTCAAGATCTTAGGAACAAGCTTACATTCATTCATGAAATTCTCAGATATGCATGCATGTGTTGCTCCCGTATCAATCAATACATATGCATTTCTATTGGAAACATTCAAAGTACCTGCCAAAGTGTCTACAGAGGGAGTATCTTCAACTTTTTGCAAGGCAAAGACTCGAGCATTCACCTTTCCCTTCTCTAAATTAATTCCACCTTGTTTGTTGGGGCGGTCCTTACAATTAGAAATGTGATGACCCCTTTGCTTGCAATAGGCACAAAATATTGGTGGCAACTTCGGATTCTTGCACTCAGAAGATATATGTCCCACTTGTCCACATGTGAAACATGCACCAGGTGTCCACTTACATTCAGATATATCATGGGGTCCATAGCACCGAAAGCACTTTTTCTCAAATATAGGAGTAGGAGCTTTGAATGTCTTCTTTCCCAAATATGGTTTCTTTCCTTTTCCTTGGTAGTTTGATCCTCTGCCATGCCTTGATAACTACTATAAGAAGAAGTCGGTGAAGGCCTTTTTCCTAGAAATGCAGCTCTTTTGGCTCTCCTGACTTGACTATCATTTTGAATCTGTTCTACTAACAAAGCCTTGGCAACAGTATTGGCTAGAGTAATCAATTCAAACTTTCGAACCTCCCCTTGTATCTCCTCATTCAGCCCATTTTGAAACTTTTGAATCTTCATTCTTTCGTCTCTATAATCTCCTCCTGCAAAGCGTAGTAGTCGACAAAACTCAGCATAATATTCATCAACTGATTTACTTCCTTGCCTAAGGTTCAACCAATCGGCTATCATTCTTTCTCTTACTGAATTCGAAAAATACTTAGCAAAGAAAGTATCCTTGAAAGTCGTCAAGAGATAGGCACTTGCAAATTCCCGCTAGCTAATCTCCACCAATTGTAGGCTTCCTTTTTCATCATAAATACAGCCAAATCCACTTTCTTCTCTTCGGGAGTATCACAGGCAGAAAAAGTCTTCTCTAACTCTTCGATCCAACTTTCGGCTATAGTCGGGTCGGTACTTGTTCCATCAAAATTGGGAACCAATTTGCTGAAATCATGTAACTTCATCTGAGTAGCTTGATCATTAGCTGGTAAGTTTTCATTTTGTCTCATTCCTTGCTGATTGCTTTGTTGCATGAATTGTTGCTGTTGTTGATACATCATCACTTGACATTGTTGCATCATAGCCATCATGTCCCTAAATATGCCATACATTGATGCCGGGTTGTCCATAGTCTCTTGAGACACCGATGGAAAGGTCGGAATTGGAGGAGGCGGGGGAAACTGATTCAGTGGAGGAACTTGTGAAGCTGTGGCTGATGCTGGTGATGGATTAGCTTCAGTACTAGCAATAGGAGAAGAAGTAGGAGCTGCTATAAAAGATGATTGAGGCGGTGGAGGCATATTCTCTCTATCTGATTGCTGACAAGAAGATCCATTCAACCTATCCATCTTGAATATACATACAACACATTTATAACACACATTTATAAAAATTAAATCATCATTACATTTACATTCACATTCTCATTCACAAGCAATAACAAACAATTAAGCAAACAAACAGCAATATGGACAAAATAAATAAACAAGCAAATAAAGAACAAGCAATAAACAAATCAAGCAAACATAAACATTTAAACAAAACTTAACTCTTTTCTAGTCTAACTATTTGTGTCCAGGGTCAAGTCATGTCTAAACCATAACATCTTAAGCAAACAACTATTCAAATTAGCTCTGATACCAACTGTAAGGCCCCGGATTTACCCTTGTATTTAAAATAGGCAAACCCAGTTCCCCAACCACATATAATCTGCAGTATTATATGTAAGGTTGTAATCCAGGATCAATTTGTATAGTTATTTGCCTAAATGTCTTATAAGAATAAATTTTATTACTAATAGTACATAATACATACATACATACATACATACATACATACATACATACATTACAAACAAGGCTCGTAAACAAGCCATTTACAAAATATATCAAAAGATAACAAAAATCCTATTAACTAATACATAAGTTTTCAAAGCATATATATACATATAGCTATTCTATTACATAAGGGTTCCATCAACGTCAAGGTCGTCTCTACTCCTTCCAATCATCTAAGAACTCCTCAAAATCCGATCCATATCCCATACTTGTATAGAATTCGTCATCCATACCTGAAAAGGATAAAATGTGAGCCAGAGGCCCAGTACACAGTAACAAAAACAAATGCGTAATGGCTCACACGATCTTAAACTATAATGCAATGTGACAATCATTCATTGATTAGATAATCTTTAATTAGTCAAACATCACTGGAGTGTTCAAACTCGAACAATAAGGATATTTGGGGTCCTGAGTAACGATCACGACGCTCAGGGGGTTGATATAAGTAGTTCGGACACTTATATCTCCTAGATGATATATCCATAAAAGAGAAAATAACTTCATCTAGGGTTAACAGCCGTTACACAACTTCACTTATCTTAGTCCATAACATCACTTAGTCCAACTGTTCCCATAAACCTTTGAACTAAATCATATTATTTCATTCTAAGCTTAAGCAAATGTTACTCCGATACATTTTCCCCATCAGTTACCCGCCGTACCACTTAGGAAAGTCTTATCAAAAGACAGGGGTGGCCTAAGCGCCTAATCTACCGTGCCCCCAATCTGAGCAAGGTGCTACTCCCCGAACCGGATACCGATCTGCCATCTAGGCCAGATACGGATTTAAATAGCGTAAGAGACATCGAATTCGAACAAAGGTTTAAGTTTTTCTATATTAAAATTTATTAAAGATATGCCTATCCTAAGCAAAGAACAAACACGTTACTGCGTACCTGTACTAGCTCGAGATTCAATGGGAAAAACCGAAAGGGAATCACTCACTGTAAAAAGAAGACATTACAAACTCACACTTAGTTCTAGTATATATATATATATATATTCATCAAATCTCAAGTACAATCATCCAAAGAAATTCAAATAAATCATTACAACATCATCACATAACATTCAGATATCATATATTATCATACAATACTCAACAAATATTTAAATGATCATTTATCAAGCTTGGGAGAACTTTTAACAACCAATAATAAGTTTTAAACTTTGTTTGAAAAGTGTATCAGTTGAAAAGAACTAAAATTTAAGCATTTTACTCTTAAAATTTGTGAAGACTTAAAACATAAAAGTTGTAGATCTCTTTTTAAGCTTTCCAACGCAATTTGAATCACCTCAATCGGAGGTCGAATGAAAAAGTTATGATCAAATTACAAAACAATATCGCAGCAGGGAAGAGATCAGAAATTGAAACACCCTCCCATATGGGCCGTTTGGAAGGCCGTATCAACCCAGTGAAATTGCACTTTTCCATCCGAGAGTGATACACCCTTCCATATGAGGCTGTTTCAATTCATACACCCTCTCATATTGGGCCGTTTCAACTCAGGGAAATTGCACTTTTCCATCCGAGAGTGATACACCCTTCCATATGAGGCTGTTTCAATTCATACACCCTCTCATATTGGGCCGTTTCAACTCAGGGAAATTGCACTTTTCCATCCGAGAGTGATACACCCTTCCATATGAGGCTGTTTCAATTCATACACCCTCTCATACAGGGCCGTTTCAACTCAGGGAAAGTGCATTTTCAAGATCAGAGAGTGAAACACCCTTCCATATGGGGCTGTATGAAATTTTCCGCCTTCCCCTGTTTTGAACACAAAATTTTTACAACTTTAACACTTTTAACTTCAACCAAAACACTTTCTTAGCTCTCCATAACTTGATATATGATCTCCACATCATCTATTATACACTTCCAACTCATTAAACAACATCATTTCACTTTAATCTCTACCTTCCAATCAATACAACTTTCAACAAACTCAACTTCACTTAACCCTTACTACACCACTCATACATCATTCCATCTTCATTCTCACACTTCAAATACTAAACATGCATATATTATACTTCATTGGTAGCCCAAACCTTCATCAATACATCACCAATACATATATACATATCAAATCCACATTTAACAAACTCTACACTATGAAACTTGCATCAAATGTAACTTAAACTTACCTCAAATCTTTGGGCTTGGTTTTCAAGGCTTTAGAATGATCTTTTGGTGGCAACTTGCAAGAATTTGGATGTGGATCTTGGTCTTGAAGTTGGGGTGGCTTTGGGAGAGAAAATAATGGGTTTTGTGCTTGTTTGAGGGGTTGTATTGAGGGTGGTCTGATTTTGGACGAAATTTGGGTATTTTGGCTTAATGTTTATCCAATGTTTGACTTTCAAGGCAGCCCACAAAAGTCATAAAGTAGCTTTTAGTTAGTATTAATTAATGTTATTAATTTAAGTAAAATAAAAGCATTTATTTAGCTTTTGTTTTCCTAAAAAAATCTGCTACACTCCATTTGAAATATATATACATATATCTAATATTACTCATTCCATATACAACATCAATATGCAAATTAATATTAAGTATTTATTATACTAATGCAAACATAATTATTCTACACTACTCAAATATATACATGTTATTTATTTATTTTAATAAGCAACTATAATCACTTATATATAATATGATATTGGGAATAAAAGCATGGCTATTACAATAATAGATCGAAGATTCACTTATGGATATTGTTCATTTGTAGGTGGTAACTTGGTTACATGGAGAAGCAAGAAACAGAATGTGGTTGCTAAAAGCAATGCTAAGGTTAAATTTAAAGCTGTAGCCAAAGGTATTTGTGAGATCATGTCGATTGGGAGGCCATTGGAAGAGTTAAAACTGACGAAGTTATCTCCTATGAAGTTGTACTATAACCACAAGGCAGCAATCTCATTAGCACATAATTTAGTCCTTCATGATCGCACAAAATATGCGGAGGTTGACAAGCATTTCATCAAGGAGAAGATAGATAATGGGCTAGTTCATATGGAAGACATTCCGTTTGGAGAATAAGTGACTAATATCTTTACCATGGGACTACACATAAGATAATTCGATTTTCTAGTTGGCTATGGAAGATATCTTCAAACCATCTTGAGAGGGAGTGTTGGAAAATCGAGAAAAATATTTGTTGTGATTATATATTAGCTATGACATAGCTATTTAGAGTAAGTCTATGTTTTTTTTACTAGGAATTATTCTTTCATTAAATCAATGATTTAATTTACTTAAATATGTGTATATAAAAGAACAATCTCAATGATAGAATGTATTATTTTGTGCAAACTTATTTTGCAACTTTAACATGACCTAAGATCCCTTATATACTCCTAAAGGTCAGGTAAGCGCAACTATGAAATATAAAAGTCAAAACTAACAAATTGGGAAACTAAAAATAGATTTGGAAACAGGTTACAAAAGCACTCTAACACCCACAATCATGTATTTGAGCATGCCTTCAACAGCGACTCAAAAAACTCACCTTTAGACCTTAAAGCATCCCAAAACATGGTCGTGTAATGCAAACACTGCTTGAAATGTTAGCATTGTTGATCCGATGTTCTTGTCTATGCTTTGTTTACTTGCTCAATATCTTTAAACACCGTTTGAAATGCAAGGTTGGTTATGGCGGTGTTCTCGTCTATGACTTCGTTTACTTGCTTAATTTCAACCACTATCTTCATCATGGCCATGCTCATCAAGTTTAATGAGTTTTATTTCAAATCTTGTCATTCCTTCAAGCTTATATACCCATTAGCAAATTGTCTCTTATAATCATGTAAATACTCTAATTTATCTTCATTCAGTTCATTCATAAGAATCTATTGTGCTAAGTTCATAATCCTTTAACTCTAGCACAAGTTATCAAACCATAAGAACCATGATTTCTATCTGACTATACGAGACATATTTCTCCGTGTGAGTGGATATGTGTAAGTGTAGTCGAAGGAACCAATGCCATCAATCCTCACACTTTGACTTAACAACTGCAATGGTAATAGGAAATATATTTTCATTTCCATCTCTACCAATAGCCGCAAGCATATGGCTACCACAAGGTCCCTTCAGTCTTGACCCAAAAAAAAAAAGATTGCTTCAGGAAACAATCTTCTAAGCCCACAATTGGACGACATCCACTTACAAAGCCAACTTTTTGTGCATTGAACTGAACCTAGATTCTTTCAAATAAGGGTGGGGACCCCTTCACAGATGAGTCACATTTGATCTTTACATAACTCCCAACGTTATGAGTAAACAACAAATAAGCATAACCATAAACCAAGTCATACTACTTCAAATCATCTTCATCAAGAATTGCTTTAGCTTTTTCTTTGCACGGTAAGTCATGTGAGTGAGAATCATCCACTACAATGTCCCTCATAACATGGCATTGGATTGCGTTAATTTCCCATTTTGGCCCATTATCTCTAAATACATGGAGGTATTTTTGTGCAAGGAATGTGGAGATAATATGTTTGTTAGAGAAGCTCCTAGGGCAAGCGCAACAAGGGTAGATCGTCTTTATTTGAAATGTTTCTTTATCACTTAACTTGGATCCATATACTCATCATCCACATTCATTGACACAATGAACATATATCTTTATTGGATGATTTTAAAGCATAGCAATAAGATATGCCATTCTTAGCTACATATGCAATTAGACATTGCATGAATGCCTTTACATTGTGAAATTCCATACCCAAAAGAATCCTTGGATGCTTCTCATCAATTTCTACATTATACTTAACATTCTTATCTATTTCTTGCTCGTCCTCAGAACCAACCACATTCAGTAAGCCATCATCAAGGCCATCCTCTTCACATTCATCCTCCCTAGTTGTCAATTGCCTAACTTCATTCCCAAACATTGCTACCATATTGTATTTGTCTTTGTCCTCATTTGGAAATATGAAGTCTTCATCAATTTCAGTTTTATCATCAATCATTTGACAACTATTCTCATCATCAATAGTAACATCCTCTATTGTAAGCACATCAACATCTTTTATGATAAGGACATCATGAAGCTCACTATAAGCCCCTAGCTCGTCCTGATTAATAAGTAATGCATTGAGGACAGATTGGTTCAAAAAATCAACATCCAATATCTGCTTGGCCACGTATAGAGTGATTATGTACACCCAACACCACATAATAAATGAAAGATCCAGTTGACTCGCCAATTTCAATAAGAACATCCTCAACTCCAGAAAACCTATCAAATCAGGATCAACATTCTTTCTTATTTCAACCGAACCTCCAATATATGACCAAACAACTCATTTGCTAAACGTCGTACCATAGTGAAGCTCAAGGTCAATAAAATGTGGTATGACCATGACTGTTGATATTATAAAGCTTGGAAAATGGGATAAAATCTTATTTAGTAATATGGTCGTAGTGTATTTCAACTCATATATACCTATGGACATACACATTGTCATAAAAAAAAAAAAAAAATCATGGTTTCTTTATAGAACATGGTGCTCAAAACTATCTACAGCTTTCAATTTATAGACCCATTATCAAGCTATCCCATTTAGGGTTCTTTAAATGTGATGTTTTAGGTAAAGAGAACACAAAGCTTCGTTTCTAAGTTAAGGTCAAACATATAATCGGTAAATAAGGTGTAAATAAGGTTGATCATGGAAGTGAAAATCAACTTTCCATGAATCATCACGCAAACTACAATAACACAAATGCACGTATTGTAAACAAATCTACAGTACAGATAAACCTAGTAACAGCACCACCACCTACATTTATAACGATAGAGCTAAACACGATTCAAAATGGAGGAAAAAGGAGTTACAATGATGATTACAAAAGACATAAAGTTAGCATTTAATGGAATAAAATGTTGAAGAAAGCATTTGGACGAGGAATGAAATTTTCCTCACTATTGATATTAGTTGATCATCATGCTACAACTAAACCCAATGGTATGATTGATTTATTGATGGCAGATGCAGTGTATGAAGGAGAAAGAAGATTGGGATCAGGGACACTAGGGTTAAGATTCAAGAGGATGATCAATTTTTAATTTTGTTGTTTACTTTAGCGATGGATTAGTGTAATAGGAGGAATGGTTAATTTCCACGCTTTTTACTTTTTTACTGTACAGGGTTACACGTACAATACTCATATTTTAATTAACAACATATAAGACAATAAATGAGGAATGGTATCACAAGTCAGTTAATTGTCAAAAAATAAAAAAAAAATACACAAGTCATGTTTTTGTAAAAGCACAAAAACACAAGTCACTTATTTGTAATTAACCCTATTTAATAATGCCCCTAGTTAAATTAGTAGGTAATTAAAATAAAAGATGGTAATTTAAAGGGGAAAGCATTATGGAGTCTAAAAATGCAAGCATTCTCTTTATAATAACTAGAAGACAACATATCTGCGATGCATGTGTCCCTCCCCTTCCCTAAAAAAAAAAAAAAAAGAAAAAAGGTTGAAGTTTTGGAACGAGGGGGTGGTTTTTGTTACAGGGAGTAAAGAGGGAGAAGAGACAGAAGTGTAATAGTGTCAAGGGTAGGGATGCAACTAGGCGGGTCATTATAGAGTACCCGATCCGCCCAACTCACTAAAAACCCTATAAGGTAATGGGATGGATTTGGGAAAAAATTTTACGACCCTGTAGGGTCATGGGTCGGGTTCGGGTCATAGATATGATTCTATAGAATCGACCCGACCCGATAAGATTATCAAAAATAAAATACAATTTTACACCATGAAAACTTGAAAATATCCAATTTTTTATTATTTTTATAACTCTATGATTGTATAATTTATTTTTTTTTCCAATTGAAAACGTCATGCTTTTTTATGATTAATAAGAGACAATACTCTTATTTATGTATCTATGTTAGTCCTCAAGTAAAGTAAATTATACTATGTTGTGTTACAAATAATTAATTATCATACATCTAAAATCAATTGTTTAGCTTACTGATTTTTTTTTTTAATATGTAGTTTTACCATCAAATGAAAAGAAATTGAAACAAATAAGCAAAATGGAGATATATATCATGAAAACAAATAGACAAATGATGAATAAAAAGAATGAAAAGGGGAAAAATTATAAAAAGAAAATCGGATCAACGAGGTGGGGCGGGTCGAGACCATGATCCTATAGGGGCGGGTTTGGGTATTACACACAAAACCCTATAGGGCCACGAGTCAGGTTTGGGTAACCCTATAAGAAACCAGGTCAAGTTCGGGTTTTAAATGACCCGTCGTAAACCCGCCTCGGTTGCATTCTTAGTCAAGGGTGGTTTGTTACAAAGAGTAGAGAGAGAGTTTGGAGTAGCCTAAAAAACGTGTTTTAACAACTGTGTAACAAGATAAAGTAAGGTAATAAGAAAAAGGAGATAAGATAAAGTAAGGTAACCGTCATACTTTAGTTTCTAATTTTTTTTACACGAATAAAGTAGATTCACTTAAAAATAGTAATAAATAATAATAGGTAAAGAATAAACTATAATTTATATCATATTGATACGCACATATATAACACATTATATATATAATATGAACATAAAACATATAGAGTTTATATCATATGTCATGTCTATGTATAACATATTATAGGCTATATACAATGTACACATAATGTATATAAAATATAGACCATACACATAGCATATAACAAATAATTAGATTATGTACATATCTTTTTTTTTTTTTGTAAATTATATGTATTATTTACAAATAACATATAAAAAATATTAATAAAATATAAATTATAAATAACATATATCATATTGACATGCATATATCTAACACATTATTTATAATAATATAAAAATCACTTTTTTTGTAACTTGCAATTTCTAAAAGCAAATTTTGCAAAAGAACAAAAATCGTATTTATGACCTATGATTTCTAAAAGTATATACCATCCTTGAATCACATTTATGAGTTGTCATTTTACAAACAACATAATGTAAACCAGATTTTAAACATGAAATTTTTATGTAAAATCAAAAATTGCATTTTTAGCATGCAATTTTGCAACAATTTTATATAATTTTTTTTGCATAGTTAGTATTTGGGTAAATAAATTTGTAACGGATGGATAAATTGACAAATATCTCCAATTATAATACATGTACACAAGACTCCTTTCAAGCTCTTACAATCTAGATACACATCTCTACGAGATAGGTCTAACCCATAATCTAGACTAGACCCATTTGGCTAGGTCTAAACAATGGGTGGACCCGCACAAGTTTACCAAGTTCATTAAAAAAAAAAGAAATAAAAATAAGTGGAAACCAATTAAAATAAAATAAGAAATATAATAAATATAAAACAAAATATATAAAAACATAAATAACATTTAATAATGCTTAGGCTACTTTCTTTCTTTTTTTTTTTTTTGGCCATCAAGCTACTTTCTATATGAATAAAAATAATTTATTATCAATTGACAACATTTATACATTGTTATAACAACACAATAAATAAACGTAATTGACAAATATGTCTGATTGCTCTATACAAAATTCTACCAACTAACAATCTCATTTCTAAGAAATGTGGGATTCTTTTTTTTCTCTTTTGTAACCTCTTTTACAGTATTATTTTAGTTCTACATCACTAATATTTTAACTCATACAAAATGTACTCGTATATAAATGAATACACATGATTGATAATTTCAACTGAATTTAAAATTTTATTTTAAAATACAACTTACGTCTTTAATTTATAATATTCTTAAGTCCAATTTTTTATTTTGAATTTGAAATTTATTTTAAATTACAAATTTTGTCTTTGCTTTATTTATTAAAAAAATAATGGCACCCCTAATAGGACACAACTAGGTTTCACTGGGTCCCAATTCAGTTTTTCCTTTTAATCCGGAGTTGCCGCAATCTGTTTGAATCTAGAAGGGAAAGGGGTATTTTTAGTTATTAATAGTGAATTATTTTTTCATTTGAGCCCTTAACTTAATTTTTATCTATTTGAGTCATCAATGTTTTGAATACTTTTTATTTGAGTTCTTTGGTTAGCTCCGTTTAAAATTTCTATTTCAACTTGAGTTGTTACTTAGTCACAATAAATAAATATATTATTAAGTATTTTTTAATTATATAATGAATAACATTTCAAAATTAAGAAAACTAGAAAATAAACCCGTGCAAGATCTCAGTTTGGTTTTTACTATTTTCCTTCGTATCATTCACATTGCCTGAACACCCAAATTCAAAAATCTATGATGATAAAACTCAAAAAGATAATTTTTTTTCATACAAACTTTAGATCTAAGTAGCTAACGAAATGTTCATCATCTGGTCATCCGACTACAAAGTTTTGATTTATGAAAATTGATCTTCCATCTTTTCCTTGCAAAGAGTCCTTTTTAAGGTCATTTCTTTGCATTTAACTCATCAACACCAACTTGCGTGGAATTAAAGAAATATGGTAAATGGCTATCTGGCTTACTACAAAGTTACAGAAAAAAAAAGGTTGAAGTTTTGGAACGTGGGGTTGGTTTTTGTTATAGGGAGTAAAGAGGGAGAAGAGACAAAAGTGTAATAGTGTCAAGGGTAGGGATGCAACTAGGCGGGTCATTATAAGGTACCCAACCCGCCTAACTCGCTAAAAACCCTATAGGGTAATGGGATGGATTTGAGAAAAATTTTTGCTACCTGTAGGGTCACGGGTCAGGTTCGGATCATAGATATGATTCTATAGAATCGACCCGACCCGATAAGATTACCAAAAATAAAATACAATTTTATAACATGAAAAATTAAAAATATCCAATTTTTTATTATTTTTATAGCTCTATGATTGTATAATTTATTTTTTTGTCCAATTGAGAACGTCATGCTTTTTTATGATTAATAAGAGACGATACTTTTATTTATGTATCTATGTTAATCCTCAAATAAAGTAAATTATACTATATTGTGTTACAAATAATTGATTATCATACATCTAAAATCAATTGTTTAGCTTAATGTTTTTTTTATGTGTAGTTTTACCATCAAATGAAAAGAAATTGAAACAAATAAGCAAAATGGAGAATATATATCATGAAAACAAATAGACAAATGATGAATAAAAAGAATGAAAAGGAAAAAAATTGTACAAAGAAAATCGAATCAACGGGGTGGGGCGGGTCAGGACCATGATCCTATAGGAACGGGTTTGGGTATTACACATAAAACCCTATAGGGCCGCAAGTCGGGTTTGGGTAACCCTATAGGAAATCAGGTCAAGTTCGGGTTTTATATGGCCCATCCTAAACCCGCATCGGTTACATCCTTAATCAAAGGTAGTTTGTTACAAAGAGTAGAGAGAGAATATGGAGTAGCCTAAAAAACGTGTTTTAACAACTGTGTAACAAGATAAAGGTAATAAGAAGAAGGAGATAAGATAAAGTAAGGTAACCGTCATACTTTAGTTTCTGGTTTTTTTTTTTACACGAATAAAGTAGATTCACTTAAAAATAATAATAAATAATAATAGGTAAAGTATAAATTATAATTTATATCATATTGATACGCACATATATAACACGTTATATATATAATATGAACGTAAAACATATAGAGTTTTATATCATATGTCATGTCTATGTATAACATATTATAGGCTATATACAATGTACACATAACGCATATAAAATATAGACCATACACATAGCATATAACAAATAACTAGATTATGAACATATCTTTTTTTTTGGTAAATTATATGTATTATTTACAAATAACATATAAAATATTAATAAAAAAAATTATAAATAACATATATCATATTGACATGCATATATCTAACACATTATTTATAATAATATAAAAATCACTTCTTTTAAACTTGCAATTTCTAAAAGCAAATTTTGAAAAAGAACAAAAATTGTATTTATGACCTATGATTTCGAAAAGTATATATCGTCCTTGAATCACATTTATGAGTTGTCATTTTACAAACAACATAATGCAAACCAGATTTTAAACATGAAATTTTTATGTAAAATTAAAAATTGCATTTTCAGCATGCAATTTTACAACAATTTTATATAATTATTTTTGTATAGTTGGTATTTAGGTAAATAAATTTGTAACAGATGGATAAATCGACAAATATCTCCAATTATAATACATGAACACAAGACTCCTTTCAAGCTCTTACAGTCTAGATAGACATCTCTACGAGATAGGTCTAACCCATAATCTAGGCCAGACCCATCTGGCTAGGTCTAAACAATGGGTGGACCCGCACAAGTTTACCAAGTTCATTAGAAAAAAAGAAATAAAAATAAGTGGAAACCAATTAAAATAAAATAAGAAATATAATAAATATAAAACAAAATGTAATAAAAACATAAATAACATTTAATAATGCTTAGGCTACTTTCTTTTTTCTTTTTGCCATCAAGCTACTTTCTATATGAATAAAAATCATTTACTATCAATTCACAACATTTATGAATTGTTATAACAACACAATAAATAAATATAATTGACAAATATGTATGATTGCTCTATATAATATTTTACCAATTAAAGATCTCATTTCTAAGAAATGTGGGATTTTTTTTTTTTTTTTAACCTCTTTTACAGTGTTACTTTTAGTCCTACATCACTAATATTTTAACTCATACAAAATGTACTTATATATAAATGAATGCACATGATTGATAGTTTAAATTGAATTTAAAATTTTATTTTAAAATACAACTTATGTCTTTAATTTATAATATTCTTAAGCCCAATTTTTTATTTTGAATTTGAAACTTATTTTAAATTACAAATTTTTCTTTACTTTATTTATTTAAAAAATAATGGCACCCCGAATAGGACACAACTAGGTTTCACTGGGTCCCAATTCAGTTTTTCCTTTTAATCCGGAGTTGCCCCAGTCTGTTTGAATGTAGAAGGGAAAGGGGTATTTTCAGATATTAATAGTGAATTATTTTTCTATTTGAGCCCTTAACTTAATTTTTATCTATTTGAGTCATCAATGTTTTGAATACTTTTTATTTGAGTTCTTTGGTTAGCTCCGTTTAAAATTTCTATTTCAACTTGAGTTGTTACTTACTCACAATAAATAAATACATTGTTAAGTATTTTTTAATTATATAATGAATAACATTTCAAAATTAAGAAAAATAGAAAATAAACCCGTGCAAGATCTCAATTTGGTTTTTACTATTTTCCTTCGTATCATTCACATTGCCTGAACACCCAAATTCAAAAATCTATGATGATAAAACTCAAAAAGATAAATTTTTTTCATACAAACTTTAGATCTAAGTAGCTAACGAAATGTTCATCATCTGGTCATCCGACTACAAAGTTTTGATTTATGAAAATTGATTTTCCATCTTTTCCTTGCAAAGAGTCCTTTTTAAGGTCATTTCTTTGCATATAACTCATCAACACTAACTTGCGTGGATCTAAAGAAATATGGTAAATGGCCATCTGGCTTACTACAAAGTTACAGAGAAAGCCTTGTCATGGCAATCTCAGTGTTCATCATGGGCTGAGCACCATCATCCTCCCAAACTTTTATTTGAGATTATGATTCCATTCTAAATGGCATGCAGCATGCACTCAATGTTTTCATAATTGAATTATTTCGATTATATGAGCATTCGTTCGTAGAATTAAAATCTTTATCTTTCTTCAACAACATAAAACGTCATGAAAGCAAAGAATTTTTCTTTTCATTTCCCCCCCTTAAATGGTTAATTTTGATTGAACACATTTAATAATATATTTATCTTATTCAAAGCCAATAAGTGGTTGACATGTGTCAGCTCTTTACCTAATTTTTAACGGAGCTAAAGGAAGGACTGAAATAGAAAATATTCAAAACGTCAAGACCCAAATAAAAAAAATAGAAAATAAGAGTTACAACTCAAATAGAAAAACAAATTTGCCCTTATCCGGATCTATAAATATATTCAACTAAGATATATTCCTTGATATGCTCTAATTGATTCCAACCAGTCCTAGTCTTATATAAAGAGAGCTTGAATAGTGAGCCTAAAATCACTTGAAATAACAAAACTCAGAGAGAAAATACCTACAATATTTCGTGAGAAGTTGCAAAATGGTTTACCGCCTTTGAGAAACATAAAAACATTATATAAATATAGCCTTGGTATTTGGAGTCATTATACCCTATAGACTTGGGCAATAGGATGAATCTAAATAAGCCAATCAGCTCCAAAGGTAATTGGTTGAGTTAGTGAAGAAAAGGCATTTGAGTGAACAATGTAGTCTGTAGTCTGTAGTCCTTGTAATTTTCACATTAGACTTTAATATTTTAAGTGAAGCACATTGTGAGCTCTTAGTGGCATGGGGAGATTTCTAGTGTATTAAACAATCTAACCGCTAAGTATAAAATCTCAATCGAATAGAATTCTAAAACCAACCAAACTTACTCGATTAACCTCATCTAATGCATTTCTGTTTGTTTTGTTGGCTAGTCATCGGCTCAATGTATGTTTTCCGTCAGCTGGGTGTCTGTTGTTTAGGCAGAAACATACTGAAAAAAGACGAGTGTGAAATTACACTGACATCCTAAAAAAAAAAAAAAAAATCAAATTCCTCTTATAACATCTATTTCATTGATGGTAATAGTAATACCCCTTTCTACTTTGACGCTTCAACCATCATTCACCGTGTTCTTCTTTATACCCACCTCCCACTTTAGTCTAATGCCTTATTTCTCCTTTCTCTTGCTAGCCTTTTCCAGTTTAGATTCCCTCTGTATTATACGTTTGTCTTATCATCATGAGATAAACAGTCGCATATTTGATATATAAAGGAGAGAGGAGAGTGACAAGTTGGCTTCGAAGTACATCACATTAGACATGTCTTCGAGGTCAGGTCCGAATGAGGATCTGGCCCTAACAAGCCATAGATTTAATTCATATGGGCCTAACCTGGAGGGGTAGGTCATACCCGTGAGCAAAATCTGTCGAGTCCATGAGTCAAGATGGGTCAACTTTGTGGACCAATGGACAGACCTTGCTAGTCCATATGGGTCTACCCATACAAAATTTAAGAAAAAAATTAAAAATAATGTAAAAGGGATGTGTTAAACGAGTGGACCTGCCCCCTCTCCGAGGCAATTCCAGATCCATTATATTTGGACCCATGACTCGATCCCACCCTGAGACATGTATACACCACATTGCTTGTCGACCAAGAGAGATAGAGAGAGTGTGAGACCACAACTTGGTTTTTCCTTTTCCTTTTTTTTTTTTTTAATGCAAGATCTGCCGCATTGCTCAACGATTTCCGATCGTCAACAGGCTCTAATCTTCCCTAATTTTCCACCCGCATCTACTCGTGGGTTTTGGATCTCGCATTCATCAACAATACAGGGTAAGTGCAGCCTCCTTCTATGTCCAAACATTGAACCAAGATGCATCCATGAACCACCTGCTATCTCTAACAGATGATTTTATCTTATTTTGGAAGTTCTATTTGTTTTAATTTTAAACCAAAATACGTAACATAGCTCTGAAGATGTTCGCTTGTTGTGGGCTCATAGTACTATGGACAAAAACGTTTAATAGTGATTTTTATATTATCAATCTGATTAGATAGTATATTTTTATCTGCAGCTATATTTGTATCTAATATGCTGCCAATTTGTGTCTTTTTAAAATGGAGTGTTTGGGAAACTATCTAATCTGTATATGCTCGATTTTGTTTCTACCCTAGTGTTTGGATAAACTGTCTATTTTGTACCTGATTTGTTTCTGTACTGATGATATTATTTTATTATTATTACTCAAGGAAATATGTACATTGATGATATTGTTTTAACTTACAAGATATGAGCAATTTTTTAATACAAAAAAAAAAAAAAACAAATGTATTAATATCAATGAAAAAGAAACTACATCACACCAATTTATTATATGGAATACAGTGCATACATATAAAGTTCATATAACATAGAAAGTGGTAACACACCATTTAACAATGCAACTTGTCTAGCTCAACTTGCTATCAAATCACCAGTAACAGAAATCTCACATAAAACTCATCAACAGATAAATTAGTCTCACTACTACCTTCGGGTACTTCTTTATCAATATTATAATCTAATCCTGTGATTTCATCTCTGAAAAACTATCCCTAATGTTTGGATCATTACCATCAATCATTAAAATATAATTATGTAAAACCAAAATAGCAATTATTATATTTATCTGTTCGGCCATTTTATTTTGTGTGTGACAAAGAGGTCTTGTCATGTTGTAAAGAATATAGAACCTATTCTTCGATATTGCGAATGTTCACTTAACAATGTTTTTAAGAGAGAGGAATGGACATGATTAGAGTTCATGGTAAGCGACCCTGCTAAAACTCTAAACCATGATATCTTTCTCCTTTGTGAGAGTAAGAAATCCAGTTTTATTTGGAAATTCTGAGTCAACCAATACTTTCCTACAAGATCATTCTTTGCATAAGCAAATGAACCAAATTCAAATAAGATATAATTTTTCAAAATATAGTGTTAGATATCAAATACTTATACCTAGGGGCAGTTGTGGAAAATTGAATCGAGGATCACCCATACAAGAGCCAACACATTTGCACCATGGCTACAAATGTAAATTTATAGGCACAAGCACAAATAGCTAAGATATTTTGCGACACTTCATCCTTTTTGTTTGTGTTTATGATGCATTTATCATCTAGAACATGTGTTGCAATATATGTTCCATCCAATGTGTCTGTACAGCCCTGCAATATTATAAAAAAAATAAATGAAATGTCAATAGTGAATTATGTGACAATATCTACATTCCACTAGCTAGAGACATAACAACCTGAAAGAATGGATAATATCTCCTATCTATCATATTTATGTAGGAATTTCACGAAATGTAGAATCCTTAGGTTTTATTATATCTTTTGACAACTTCACTATTACAACAAGAACTTCATTAAATTGACAAAGACAATCTCCTACAAACGCTGAAACATTTCTTGTACCACTTTTATCAAAGCACCCTACCCAGATAGGCTTAGATGCTATGTCCTAATGGATGGCAAGAAGTGTGACATTTTTAGTAGTTTCTCAAACTAGGATACTAAATCCTGCTTTCTTTTGCATGAGATTACAAAGAATAAGGTTTTTTTTTTCAATTTATAATCGAGACCACGCTATTATTGGACTTGAATTCCAATAATATTTTATTCAATACTTGAATTCTAATGTAGTTTTTCTTCTTTTTCATTTTTTGCACTTATCATTTTGTTGTTAGCGTAAATTTAATATTGGCACCCACATAGTTTGTGTTTATGATCTACCTTTCACTTTACTAGCAAAAAATGGATACCACTCTTGTGGAAGAAGTTATTTCGATATGTATGTTGTATTTTATAATGGATTCATACTTGTACAAAAGAATTCCATGCTACAATTCCAAACAAAGGGGATCGAACTTTATCGATAAGCTCCTTAACCATCAAAATCCAATCATGTCAAAACAAGTTCAAAATGGACCAATCTTTATTCCACCATTCATGTTTGACTTTGCAACAATACAAACTTCGTGACAACAGAGGTATTAATATCAAGAAAAAATCGAAGATATTATTATTTATTGTCGTGCAAGGTCATTCGACAAAAGCAGTGTAAGAAATATTGCATCATTCATCAAAGATTGTATTCCATCAATTTTATGAAGTTCTTGCCACAATAGTGGAGATTTCAAAAGATATAATAAAACCCGAGGATTTTGAGTCTATGAAATTCTTACACAAATACGATAGAATTCGAGATATTATCCATTCTTGGGATTGTCGAGTTATTTAGACTTGTTGCCTAGTAGTGAATTGTAATTGTCATCATAGAATTTGGTATTGACATTTCATTTATTTTTTTCACAATATACAATAGGGCTATAGAGGTGCATTGGATAGAACGCATATTGCGGCACATGTTCCAGAGAATGAACGAGTTATAAACACAAACGAAAAGGGTGAAGTATCACAAAATATCTTGATTGTCTGTAATTTTGCCTATAGATTTACACTTGTAACCACGGGTGTAGATGGCCTAAGCCATGATGCAAATATGTTGGCTCTTATACTAGATGATCATCGATTCAATTTTCTACAGCTACCCCCAGATACCAATAGTTAATATGTGACACTATTTTAAAAGACTGCATCTTATATAAATTTGATTCATTGGTTCATACTAAGAACAATCTTGCAAGGAAATACTACTTGGACTCAAGATTCCCAAATAAAATTGGATTTTTAACTCTTTACAAAGGAGAAAGACATCATGATTTAGAGTTTCAACAAACTTGCCCAGTAAGAACTCTAAACGAGCTGTTCAATCTTGTTCATTCTTCTCTTAAAAACATTTTTGAGTGAACATTCACAATATGGAAGAATAGATTTCGCATTCTTTACAATATGTCCCCCTATAAAATGGTTAAACAGATAAAGATAGTAATTGCTACTGCAACTTTACATAATTATATTTTAACAAATGATGATAGTGATCTAAACATTAGTATTAGTTTTTTAGAGAAGGAAACTACGGGATCATATTGTAACATTGATAATAAAAGTACAGAGTAGCAGTGGGATTAATATATCTGTTGATTTGTGCGTGTGTTCTAGGCAAGATTCTATTGCCAGTGATTTGGCAACAAATCAAGCTAGATCATGGAAGTTGCATTATCAAATATTGTGTCACCACTTGCTATACCGTATGAACTTATTATGTAGTTGTAGTTCACATAATAAATTGGTGCAGCACTAATTTGTATTTTCATCAATATTAGTACATCGGTTCTTTTATATTTTTAAAAAAAAACATTGCTTACATCTATAAGTTAAGACAAAATATCATTACTGTACATATTTCCTTGAATAATAATAATAATATCATCATAAAACAGACAATTTTTCCAAACACCTGATTTCAAACAAATAGGTCAGATGCAGATCAGATATAAATAAAAAAACAGACCATCCAAACAAACCTTAATAAAACCTCCAAAAAAGTCGTACCCACTAATACTTAAACTAATTCTATTAGGATTAAGCCAACTAAAAATTTAACTCCATGGTTATTCCGGTGTGACTCAATTCCATTATACTCCTAAACACAGCCTTATGAACACCAATTAAACTGGTCAAGAGTTAATCAAGCTCAATTTTGAGTAAAGTTTAAAATCATGATTGAATGAATTTGAACTCGAGTACAAGTTCAAGTAAAAATTAGAGACATATCTCCCGACCTTGATTGAATGAACAATTTCACTTTCCCGTCAAGGAAAATGGAAAGACAGTGAGGAATAATACATACCAATCAAAAATAGCTGGTCCCCTCATCATGAACTTTTTTCCTCCAATGTAATAGGAATTTCAACATTTTCACTGCCTCTAAGAACCTTCAAGACTACTTTATCCCCAACATTATATTCATCCAAAACTTTATCCAATTCTGATTTACTTTTTACCTGTGAAAAGAATAAATGAGATAATAATGAGATTATAGTCCCATCAAACCACACGTCTTTGGATTGTGGCAAATTAAACAAAGCACATGATCTTTCCCAAAGATATATTTTCCACCAGCGGAAAACTATTCTGTGGACTACAGTAAAGACGGCCAATGAGAGTTTTAAACTTCACTGTACTGCACATCCGACGGAATGGACACGTATGTAACAAGAGAAAATGATGCTCTCAAAGCGATCATCTCACCGGCTTGTTATCAACTGCAACAATGATATCTCCAAGCACAATATTACCAGCAAAACCCCTGGTGGTGGGAAGTAGCCCAGCTTTTGCAGCAAGGCTATTTCCAGGAACCTGCAAAGTTATGTTACAAGTATCAATAAGGGGATATATCGATTGAGCAATGCTGAGAATAAAGTGGGCAAAGCTACAATGGCATGTTGCACCTGCAGCACGAGGCCTCCATTTTGAACATTCAGCTGATTAGCAATTGCATCAGGAGCAATGTCAATATTTATTCCAGCTCGGACAACCTGAGGTTAATGAGGTATCAGGGTAGTTAATTTAAACCAAACCCTCAATGTATGAAGGAAGTTAAACATGTGATAAAAACAAGGATCTAAAACAAAGGCCTCAAGATATGAAGAAAAGCTCAACAAACATTTTTTAGGCTGAATTCAAGAGCAGCAGATTAAAGCAAAAGCTTAGACAAATCAACTAGCTTCGTGTGGGATCAACAGGACATACTTTACCAAAATTAATTAACTGAGGCACGATCTTGGTGACAGTGGAAGATGGGATAGCAAACCCTACACCTGCTGAAGTCCCTGTATGACCAAAATACCATTGGAATCACATGAAATATATGCTGAATTTGAAATTATGAGAACCCCTGCTTTGCAATTTATAACTATAAGAAATTAAATCAGTTGAAATAATGGATGAAACATACAGTGCAAAATCAAAGATGCTTAATTATCACCTAGCATTAAAAAGCATATGCATAATCCCATTACATCGCAGAGTAAATAAGAAGGAAAATACATGCAGCAGAAACTACCTACACTCAAGAGTGTTTCCACAATTGTATATCCAAATGTTGATAGTTCAGATTGGGAACCTAAACCAAGGATAAAAGAAAAATCGAATTTATCATTATTTTGTTGCTATTGCATTTAATTAAGTTGTCCTGGGGTTTATTTTTAAGAAACATTTTGGGCACGATGAGATGGACAAACCAGGAAGTCCGCATCAAAGCATCTTCACAAATGCACTCCAGGCAGTTAACTTTCCAAATACTAAGGTAGCAAATAGATGTCACTAACTAAACAGACATCACAAAAGATTTTGGAGTGTTCTCTGACTTCTTAAACGTTTGGCGGTTTCTCCGACTTCCTAAAATCATTCTTATTTCAGCAAGTAATTCTATTGATTCAGTTGTCAAATTTCAATCAGTTTATGCTCTCTTGATTTCACTGTCTAACCAATTCCACTCCCAACCAACATCATCCTCAAAGTCTTTTGATTGGGGAAAAAACAACTTCATAATTTATAACCCAGATTACAATTCTTGGATAAATTAATGAAGGAGTTACCATCCAACTCATTCACCATTAGCAGTCTTTTCACTTCAAAAAACGTCAACCTCAACATTCCAATCTAACACAACTTTTTACACAAGTGATGATTTCATTAAAATTGTGGTCATAATGAAGTACATGTAACGTGTGCATTAATTACCTCGAAACTATACAAAAAACAAACAAAACCATTTAGAAGTGACATGAACCAACCACAAGAGTTTCATATCATATGCAGATCATGCTTACCAGTTTGAGTAAATATTGCAGTGTTTATTCCAATCAGCTTTCCTTTTGAGTCCAGTAGAGGACCTCCACTGAGACAACAAAAAGCATAACAAGGTTAACAAGCAATGCTCACGTAGAAGAAAAAAACAGCAATTGCTTCAGGCACAATTTCATTCTTCTTGTTTCTGGGGGCCACCAGCAAATAAGGAAAATTTAAACCTCGGTAAATATGCTTAGAAAAATAGAATGAAGTACCTATTTCCAGGATTGATAGCTGCATCTGTTTGGATTCCACCACCAATCGTTACTCCTGTCCGACTGAAAATGTCTCTGTTGAGTCCACTTATGACCCCAACAGTCAGAGTGTGATCAAACCCAAAGGGATTTCCTATTGCTAAACATTGCTGCCCAACTTTCAAAGAATTTGACTGCCCAACATTAATTGCCTTTAGTAGATCTTTAGGGGCATCTACCTAGCAAAATAAGAAGTTGTAACATAATCCAGTTATAACCTTTTAAGGTTATTTCGGAACAAACAAAACCAAGCCACATTGAATTGAAAACTTATACAATCATATAAAAGAATCAACGGCTCAGCAATCAAGGGCGGATTATGCAATTAAAATATGATTTTGCTAATGCAATAAAATTCCTTGAGGGGTACAGCAGCAATCATCAATATTAACCATAGTGAAAAAGGTTTCTGTTTATTCCCAGAAATATCTGGTGCAACAAGAAAAGGTTTGTGATCTGTGCTAGCTGCCACACCCCTAGCCATCTGCTGAAGAAAGCATAGAGATAGAATCATGGAAATAACTAGAACTTTGAGGAGGGCTTTAATGAATCTAGTGCTATGCAATGCCCAAGTATACCGGACAACTAAAACTGGTGGCCAGAAAAACAAGTTGAGATGTATTGACACAGTTTTGGCTTCTTCTTCTTTTTTTTCTTTTTCTCTTTTTTTTTGCCTTTTTTCACTTGCTGTCCTTTGTCCTTAGTACTGCACTGATGACCTTTAAGTAGTTGGCTTTTATAGTGCTTACAATCTGTTGCCTCCCCAAAGGTATGGTCATATGTGCCTTACCCTAATCTATAGCTGTCTAGCATTCATTATTCATAAGAGATATGTCGCACTATGCTAATTTTTCCACTCAAAAAGGAGGTCCAGACAGAATGACAAACTATGCCACACCATGCTAGCAGTAAATGAAATATCACAACAGACCATCCCTTGAAATTCTAGAATAAAGTAGTCTATGTAGTGGTTACTTAAAGAGTCAGTTATGAATTTAACCAACTAGTTGGTTGTTGTAGTGTTGTAGAGTTATTAGGTTTCACTATCTGGAAAATGCCCAAGGAATAGCTTTCTGTTGTCTATTCCTACTATAATAATACCCAAAGCCCAAACTAACAGCATTACAACACCCCATCTGGGGATAACGCATGAGATGATCAACGGTAGTGAATGGTAGAGGATATACTTAATTATGTGAGAACAACTGCTTTGTTGATGGTAAAACGCAGTAGCTATTTAGGTTTTAGAAGGATTGTTCAAACCCTTCAACAACTTACAATCTACTAGGAATTAGATATGGTCAGTAGTAATATTTGTATGTCAATTGAGTGTAAAAGTAACACCCAATAAGATTTTGAGGATTCATTGAGTCAGTTTCTCAATTTTCTCTTAAAGAGTGAGTAGAAACTCAAATTCTATGTGAGAAGCATCTTCGTTTTGGAGTGTGTCTTTGATCCCCAATTTCTTTAAATTAGGTTTGTGATTACTCTATATTCAATATAATCAACATTAGAATCTCTGTTTCTCTATCAGAATCTAATGCATGTTTAGAGGTTTCCATCTCTCCAGCATAGCAGGGGCAATTGCATAGAGAAAACAGATCGCATCTTTTTATTGTTCACTTGGGCATTCACCTTCACTATTGGCCTTACCTTCTCCAATGGTGAATACTCTTGCAAAGTTAGATATGATAACTTCACTAAAAGGAGAGTAAATATGTTCAAAACTTCTAGTACCGAATGGCAAGGTGTTGGGCAAAGAGGAAGGAGGTGGTGACAGTTGGAGGGTGAATTGGAAATTTCTAGAAAAAGAGCAGGCTAGAGAGACTATTAGAAGAAGCATGATGGAAATAAATAGGCATTCAAAAGGCGTGTTGATAATACATATCTTATTATTATTCAATATTTAGACTGCTGTATTCTAAACATCATAATATCAATTCTTTCTCTCCTTCCTTCACCTATTCTTATCTCATTCCATCCACAAACCAAACTTCACATACAAGGTCTATCATATTTGCACTTGCCCAAATACCAGCTATATCCAACTCACTGGCTCAATTCTGAATAAAACCAGTGTAATTTCTGATTTCAACTTTTAGAAATGGTGAATTAACTACAAAGTGAAGGGTTTTGAATCTAAATTAGCATACACACAAGCACCAATGTCGTAGGTGGAGGTTTCAATTTATATCCATATGAAAAATTGTAATCTAAATGAGCTGCAATATACGACTACTGCATTTACTGAAATGCATTTATAGATAACATAAGGTTGACGTCACTTGTCTTACAGACACCATTTCTAAAGATTTGTAATCAGCACTACACATTTGGTGAGGGAAATTCCATATATAATGAAAAATTACAAATCAACCAATGTTAGACAAAGCTGCATGACAAGACCTATTATGGACTCTAAAACGCAATAGAGTTGTATGATCATTTTGCTTCAACCGGATTATTCTTACTAGTATTAATTAGTAAATACCAAAGCCTGTAAAAGATGAGCAAGAATGGGTAGTTGAGCATGATATCAGATAGAGATTTCTGAGAAATAAAGTACCTTTAAGACGGCAAGATCTTTAGCACGATCAGCACCAATGAGCTTGCCCTCAAAGTTCTTTTGTAACCTTCTCAATTAGAAGT
The DNA here is from genome assembly GCA_024138025.1 of Combretum micranthum. Lineage (NCBI taxonomy): Eukaryota > Viridiplantae > Streptophyta > Magnoliopsida > Myrtales > Combretaceae > Combretum > Combretum micranthum. The sequence continues at coordinate 558,048 of JAMXBD010000379.1, forward strand.
ATGAAAAGCGTTAACAATGCAAGGACCTGATTCTAAATTGCAAGATATGAACCACCCTAAGACATAAGCATTGCCACTTACCCTTCTGATGCTAGAATATTTACTCTTGCAACAGTTTGTCCAGGTTTCACATTTCTTGACAATGCATTACCAATAACTGGGAAAGAATTGTCAGGCTTTTAATCACCAGCCAGAGTAATCTACTACTAAGGGAAACAGCCAGAACTGTGCATCTATAACAGAACTCAAATATATAATTGCATTCAATCATTATAGCATCTAAGGTTAATAAAGAAGACCGATTTTATATTTAACGAAAATGTGTGAATTTATGCCATGCGTTGGGAAAATAAATAAAGAAATATTTGTTTTCAGATAATTCAAAAATCATTGGATAATTTAAACAAAGATATAGTGCACAGAAAGCAACTAATTTCAGAAGATAGCATTGTTACATCCATGAGCTGCCATTGATTCTGCCCCTTTTCTAGTATGAAGAGCAACTTCGATGCCACCAAATTACAAAACAAGCTGAGCAAAGCCCACTTGTGCAAATGTTCATGGCAATGTCCGATGTACACTTCTCTAGTTTAAGTAAAGAAGTCTTTAAACTAGTCTTTACCATGATAGTTCGTTACAATATGTCCTTCTTCATCCCACACCACTCCTGAACCATTCCCTTCAGGAACCTGAAATTAAAGCAAAGATTCAAATTAAGCAATCAGAGCAGGAGAAAATATATTAGTCAAGCTCTAGCACAACATGTAAATTACCTCAACCGCCCCAGTTATGTTAAGCTGTGGGCGTAATGTCACATCAAAAATGTTGACAACACAGTATGTGTTATTCTCAAAAAGCTCAGCAATTCTTTCCTGTCAACCACAGATGTCATCAATTACTTTATCACGAAAACAATAGAATATAGGCATGAGAGTGCAAACTATAGTTTTGGAGAAATTACCTCGTTTGGGAAGAGAGCACCAGAAGGAAAGACAGTGGGAGTAACTTGATCAAGCGTCACGGATGGATCACCAAGAGCATGGGCTGTGGATGATGTACATATTTCATGCTCAGATCAGAAGCAAATTAATATTGCTCAAGTCAAGAGGGTATACATGTCCAACATGAAGCCAACTCCTAAGCTAACCGATGTGGCGTCTAAGAAAATCAATATTTTAGCCACACAACCAATTGCCAAATTTATTTTCAGCTATAAGATCAAGAATTGAACAAGTAATATTGCTCAAGTCAAGAGGGTATACATGTCCAACATGAAGCCAACTCCTAAGCTAACCGATGTGGCGTCTAAGAAAATCAATATTTTAGCCACACAACCAATTGCCAAATTTATTTTCAGCTATAAGATCAAGAATTGAACAAGTAACCAAAACCGAAGGGCAAGAATTGAGTAGCAGTCATTTACAAGTGCCATTTATGGAATTCTACAACCAACTCATCTATTACGAATATCTTCTTACAGGAATCAAAACCCACATGAATTCCCCAGATAAATTTACACCTTCTTATTCTTTTTTATTTTATTATAATTTGTATTTTTGGCCGACTACTATTTCAACTGGAGAGGAGAAACCGGACCCGGTCCATCCCAATACAGACCGGTGTTCATGCCATTGGATTACGAGAGGCTTGTCCTTGTTGTCTGTTTCACAAAAAACATCCATCTGCCAAAATTAAATTTCCTCCTTCCTAAGATTTCTACTCACAATAATACACATACTTTTCTGATTTGGATCCGTCAATGGGGTAACTCAAGAACAAAACAGCATTGCTCACTCCATTTCACAGTTGTCACACGATCACGAGAAAGGTTCAACCTTTAATCCAGAATTCACAAAAGGACAAAAAGCAGAAATGTGCCAACCTGGTAAGTACCTTGAAGGGTCACACCAAACAAACTCACAAACAGCATTCTTCTCGTTGTAAATGGAATGATTTTCCTCATAACATCACCAAAATCTCCACCAAAATCAAATCGTTTTCTGCTTCCAATGTTCAAAATACAGAATTTCATCGTGGTTATGAATTGAAAATCTGAAAAACACCCAATTATTTGACGAGAAGTCTAAAAAGGGATAAAAAGAAGGGACCTTTGAGGAGGACTAAGAAGGTTCAGTGAAACAAAGTTGTCCTGGATGGAGGAAGTGGATGGTTGAGGAGGAGCAGGAGAGTGTGAGCAGACATTGGAAATACTGTTGAAGAAGAGTTGTCGTCGACCCAAGATGGATTTGAGGCCATTGGAGAAGAACAAGGGTGGGGTTGTTGGATGTGAATGGGTGTTGCATGTACAGGAAAGCAGTACTTGCTGCATTTCTCTGTTGCTTCACGGAAAGGTCCGAAGAGAGTGGATAGAGAGAAGGAAGATATTTCTACATGAATACAGAAATATCATGTTCCTTTACTTTTAACTTCAGCAATTTAAGGATAACCTCGTTATATTGGGGGTAAATTAATCGAACCTTCTTGAATACCTTAAAAATTTTAGGGATCTTCAATTGATTGATTTTGTGCTAACATATCATTATATATAATTTTTTTATAATATTTAAAATATATTTAGAAAAAAATGTTAATTTTTTAATTAATTATTAACTTACCGCGCACCTGTCCTTTTGAGGGGAAAAAGAATAAAATATTAATATTTTTAAAAATAATTACGAAAGTACCATCAGAAAAAAATTATTCCCGATTTTAGGTAACATGGCCTCGTCTTTTGAAGAGATGAGATTATTAGTGACTGACCTCGTCTCTTCGAGAGACGAGGTCTAATTTGTTTAGTGACCTCATCTCTTGAAGAGACAAGGCTGCTTCGCATGTGACATCGTCTCTTCAAGAGACGAGGTCATTAGTGACCAACCTCGTCTCTTGAAGAGACGAGCTCAGCAGGTTATATTCTCTCGCGCGCTCCTTCTTCCCCATTTCCCCCCTTTGCATCGCCGGAGCCGAAATCCTAATCCACAAAATCGCGATTTTCTGTCGATTTTTTAGCACACCAAATCCACAAATCAACCGTAATCGCTCATCCTCATTTGATCGAAGTTGGTTGTGTTGCGATTGGTTGGGTAGGAGGATCGAAAAGAGGAGATTTGAAGCGAAACCACCGGCGATGAACGGAGAATGGCAAACAGCGAACGTTGAGGTTGGTTTTTCGCGTGTTTTCGTATTTTTTTCAATCATTCATGCTGCATTGTTGAATGAAGATTGCATGCAGCAAAGTATTTTTAGCGAGGTCTTCTAAGTTTACTTGCAAAGTCATCATAGCTTTGTCTCATACGTTTTTTTTTCATAGCAACGGAATAATGTTTGTACTGATTATTATACTATGAATTTTTTACCGATTTTAGTCTGCATGTATTGGCCCACTAATAAATATATTGCTAGATATAGATCATGATCAACTTTAGACAATACTATGTTATTGCCAAGACACGCAAAATCTTATAGAATAACGATGTAACCATACTCAAATGCCACTTCTTTTTAGAATTGATATAGATAGCTATTACCTATTAGAGGGATCTAAAAGCCACATTATTTCAAACTTTCAAATTATTAATTAGTTTGGACACAGGTTTTCTACAATTACGTTATGCTTTTCTCTCTAAGGCCATTCTTTTTTATGTTGTATAGGTTATGGATTATGTATTATGGATTTTAAGCAAAGTGTTTAAGATAGTCTTAAAATATAAGGAAGCTTTTTTTTTTTTTAACCATAATATAAGGAAGCTTAATATTAAGCTGAACCGCAACCAAAATTAAATAGTTATTATTGGATAATTATTTTAAGAAATTGAGTGTGCGAAAAAAAATTGAAAATAATTTCAATTGTCGTTAACGGGGTGTATTTGAGGACTTTAGCATTGGTATGGCGATTTAATATGGCATGGAAAAATGCGATGAAAAAAGCAAATATTTGTAAGAAAGCAAAATAGATTACAAAATTAAATTTCAACTTTGAAGGTGGAGGTGCAGGTTTAGGAATTATGTTAAATGTTACGAGGAATGCAATTCATAAGTGTGATTTTTTGAATTTGATGCTTGGAAGCTAATTTTGATGAGATGGCAGGATTTGTGAGGAAATGGATAAAGCGAAGTTCATATTGTATGCTCATGAAAATATTGTGCAAGGGGATGATGGTTTTGGTTATGATAAGCGGCATGTTGCTATGGTCAGTATTAGTAGGAATTCAACATATGAGCAGATAGTGGAGATTATTTGCAATAGACTAAAGGTAAATAGGTGTACACATCGGGTGGAGCTATATCATAGGATAGCTATTGGAGATAGGACGCTACGTTATGATATTATTCCAGTGACCGATGATGATGCGGCACAAGAGATGTTGCTATACACAGAAGGCTCAGTGGCTGTTTATGTGCAGATTTTGAAAATTGAATTGTCACAGGCACTTGCAGGGAAAATGAGCAATGATATAAATATTGGAAGCCAGGGGTTTGTAGACTCAAACTCTACTCCAGTTCAGACAATGGGCAATGCATAAGTACAAATAGGTCACTTTGAATTTTGTGGACCTACATCAGTAGGTGGTGATGATATGGATGCTGGGCAAGACTCATTGGCAAGTGAATCCAGTGACGACTATGATGATGATGAAAATGTTAATGATGAAGTAATTCGACAACAATATGCATTGCCCGAGGTACAACGAAGGGGAAATAACTGGGACCGTTTTATTGCTCCTACTGACATTGATGCAGTAGGGAGCTCAGCGGTAATTCTGTTTTTCAATGCTGAAGTTGGTAGTACTTACGCAGCATTACCAACTTCAGCATTTGATGATGAGCAGGAAATGAATGCTGGGAATTGGAGCTCCGGTGATGAATTCAAGGTCGGGATGCGTTTTGAGACCAAAGATCATCTCATATGAGCAGTTAAAATGTGGCACATAACGAACCATTATAACTTCAAGGTAGTGGATTCGGACCCAAGAGCATGGGCAGTTAAGTGTACTGATATCCACAATAGAGGTTGTAAGTGGAGACTCAGAGGCAGTTATAAGAAACATGGTGGCTGGTTTCACATCACTAAATATGAAGGACCTCACACTTGCTTGGATGAAATCAATGGACAGGATCACTCTCAGTTGGACTCCACCAGCTTGTCTAGGGCCATAATACTGGAGATCCGCAATTCTCCAGATGTAAAGGCGAAGGATCTCCAAACGAATATATTAAAACAGTTCAAGTATAATGTTCATATCAAGAGAATTCGTGAGGCAAATAAAAAGGCCATTGAGCAGGTCTATGGAAGTTGGGAGTCATCTTATGTGGAGCTTCCGCATCTACTTAATGCAATCACTGAGGCAAATCCAGGAACAAAGGTTGAGTGGCAAACTCAAGATTCAAATACCACCGGCCACGTATTCCTAGATAAGCTTTTTTGGGCATTTGGTCCTTGCATTGAGGCGTTCCACTACTGCAGGTATGTATTGTAATCATTGTTAAATTTTGTTTTAGGTTATTGATATTCACTAACTAAGTTACATATATTAAATCATTGCAGACTTGTGATCACCGTTGATGGTACCTTCCTGTACGGCAAGTACAAGCACAAATTGCTTATTGTAGTGGCAATAGATGGGCCAATCATATAATACCGTTGTCATATGCCCTTGTGGATGAGGAGAAGGAGGATACATGAAGTTGGTTCCTTGCAAAAGTGCTGGAACACATCGTCAAGACCGATCCAATATTTGCTTGATATCAAACCAACATGCCGGTATCAAGTGCGTCGAAGGTGAGAATGCGGTGTAGCCTAGGGGGTGGCCTTGGAGTTGGTGTATCCGTCATGTTCCAATCAACTTTAATTCGAAGGCCAAAAGTAAGGAATGTAAGGAAATAGTAAAAAGAGCTGCCTATCAAGCCCAGAGTCGCAAGTTCCACGGATATTTCAATGCTGCACTTCAAAACAATCCTGGACAACACGATATTTTCGGGAGTTGCCTCATTACATGTGGACTTTATCTTACGATGAAGGTGTCAGATTTGGCCTAGGCACAACAAACATGGCAGAGAGTTACAATTCAGTTATAAAAGATGCCAGGTGCTTATCTGTGGCAACATTGGTAAAGAAAACCTTCTACAATTGCAACTCCATATTTAATAAGCAAAGGCGTGAAAGCCAGCGATGCCATGGGTATGAGTAAGTTGCTCACAGAATACGCTGCGAATAAGTTTGAGCGATGGAACAACATATCCAGTTCCATAGAGTTACTTGTTTCGATTACCAAGAATGGATATACGAGGTTATAACTGCACCACGTCCAATAATGTATGGTCAGAAGAGGGACCATATACAAAAAATGGAGTTAAGATCATGTAAATGTACGTGTAACAAGTGGCAGACATATAGAATTCCATGCTCGTATGCGATGGCAGTGATGGGGACAATGCACATAGATTGTGTTGCCTACGTAAGACAGTGGTACAGGTGGGACCACCAACTAAGAGTGTATGGTCGTTCCTTCATTCCCGCAGCCGATAAGGCAAATTGGACTCGGTTGGACTTACAAAAGTGGCACTCTAATCCATGAATTATTAGAAAAAAGGGCCGGCCTAGGGAGAAATGATTCCAAACTGAGATGGACATTCGAGAGGGCCCCCGAGGTTATTCATGCGATTGTTGTGGGCAGCAGGGCTACAACATAAGAAGTTGTTCAAATGCGGGATCGGCGGGTAAACTAGTTACGGAGCAGTCGAATCGTGGTGGTAATGGAAATTCTTTATTCTCATATGTTTTTATTACTGCACTAATGAGTCATGATTTAACGTATTTTTGTTATGCTTGTGTTTAATCGACATATGTGGACTTTGACAACATCTCTTTCTTTTTCCTTCGCAGATGAATCCAGGACCAATCGATAGCTCATTACTGACACAGCAGCCTGTACATAGGTTCATTCTAGCTTGGGATGGATAGGTTAGTTCATTCTTTCAAATTCAGTGATTGCAGATTTGATGGCTAAGGTGAGATTGGTCTTTAATTAATGCGATAACTTTACTGTAGGAGCATGAGGTTTTGCATTGCCGGCGGCGAGAGGCGAGGCTCAGGCGACCAGCAGGAGTACCTACAGAGGTTGACGAGCGGCTGTTGCCATTCCTGTCTCAGGCAGGGTTCATAGGGGCAGCCCAGATGCCTTTCATTCAGCTAGATTGGCATCTCTTACAGCTTTGGTCGAGAGGTGGCGACCAGAGACACATACGTTCCACATGACCACGGGCGAGTGGTCTGTGACCTTAGAGGATGTTTCTGTCCTTACGGGCCTCCCTGTAGATGGATTGGCAGTTACGGGCACCGCTAGGCTTGATTATCCTGATTTATGCGAGGAGTTGCTAGGACTCCGGCCCCAGCCTGGCGTTGACATGGATGGTGGTCGCCTGAAGATGTCGTGGTTGGATAGCCACTTCAGCGACCTACCTGATTTTGCTGATGAATCAGACGACACGCTCGGGCATACATTTTACTGCTGCTTGGGGGATTTATTGTCGCAGACAAGTCCTCTAACTACGTCCATCTCATGTACCTCAGCTGCTCCGAGACTTCGAGACGGCCGGGCAGCACGCGTGGGGAGCTGCCTGTTTGGCATGGCTATACAGGCAGCTATGCTTGGCTTCCCACATCGACACGGGGGACATGGCAGGACCGTTAGTTGTCCTGCAGATATGGGCATGGGAGCACTTCCCCCACATTGCCCCAGTTCGTCGCCTGCACACATCAGTTACCGCGGGCCGCCCACTCATCAGCCATTGGGGTGCGACTTTTGACGTGACCGAGTATCGACACATCTGCTGATTGAGTACCGCATCTTTCGATCGACAGACGGCGCATCAGGTATGACATCCGTTCCCTCCTATACCTCAATTGTTTTGCAATGACTTGTGCTGTTACATTGCTATAGTACGATGGTTTGTTAACGCAATATTTTACTTTTCCTACTGCATCAGGTGGTGTGGGACCCATATAGTTCGATCTTGCCCTCCTGCCTCCATACTGCCTAGCGGGAGCGATGTGTGGCGTGCACGGGTCCCCCTGGTATGCTTCTACCTTGTCGAGCACTACTACCCTGACAGAGTGCTCAGACAGTTTGGTGGCTTCCAGGGGATTCCAGCCCCCCTGCCGACATGAGACCCCTCCATGAGATTGACATGAGAGAGTTCCGAGTGGAACTGGCAGGTGGAGCATGCCAGGTGGATAGCTGAGTGGGATGCTCGGCGTGATTGCATAGTTGAGCTGCCGATTTGCCTGCTGGGACATCTGACGATTACTTCCAGTGGTATCATGCGATCACCCGACGCTGGATCGGACGCACGGGAGCTATCATACGATACATGGTAAGATAACTGTCTCTTTAAGCTTTATATGGACTTGTACTGACTTGGCAGCTACTTACCGATATAATTTTTTGCTATTACTCGCAGGCTGATTTCATTTATAGCATCCCAGACATGCCCCAGAGCTCACTCCATCCACTGCACGAGATGTCTGTCGTGTGGAAGAGTTTATGGGGTTGAATTTCAATGATCCAGTGCCACCAGCTTCATCATCACCTGCAGCACAGGGTGACCCACAGTCTCATACCGTACAGAGACGACAGACTCCTAGAGAGAGACGTGGGCGGGGACGAGCTCGAGCACCGGGTATACAGATCAGAGATGAGCCTGAGCCGTCCGATCTACCTTCACATGATGAGCCTGGTCCTTCCCAGGTCATTCAGGACGAGGCTGGCCCGTCATCGACATCTTACTATATGGGGGACACCCCCATGCCAGACCCGTCATACTCTGAGTTCCATACCCCCTTGGCTCCACAGAAGAGACGACCATCGCCATCACATGATATGGGGGAGGGGCTCACACAGGTCGAGCCAGACCCTGTCCCGTTCCATCAGTACAGTGCTGCTACTGGACATGAGGATGCTGCAGTTACAGATATTGTTCTATCTACACAGCATCCACATCTGCGTACCCCGTTACCCAGGACGTACGTGAGGCGGGGTAGAGGCCGAGGACAACGGAGGAGGGACACACATCAGCAGCAGTAGTAGATGATAGATTTTCTTTATTTTGATTGTTGCATATAGCTTCTTACTTTTTGTATTGTTTTTTATGTATATTGTACTCCTTTTTCTTGTACATTTTAAAAGAACAATGAATCAGCATTTCGTTTCATATTATCTGTTACGAGCCTACAAATTCCCATATTTTCATTGTACTGTGCTGACAAACAATCACAATACCTGTGATTGAATGATTCAAATTGGGATTCAGCATGTTTTTAGGCTGAATGGTATTATAGCTGTGTTGAATTTGTTTAATGGCTCGTATAGCCATTTATATTTCTACTTGACAGGTTTTATACATAATTTTTTGGGTTTCTCAATAATAGATTGAGTTTTGAAGGAATAGCTGACCTCGTCTCTTCAAGAGACGAGGTCAGACAGGTGCAACCTCGTCTCTTGAAGAGACGAGGTCACTAAACAAATTAGACCTCGTCTCTCGAAGAGACGAGTTCAGTCACCAATGACCTTGTCTCTTCAAGAGACGAGGCCATGTTGCCTAAAATCGAAAATAATTTTTTTCCGATGGCATTTCTGAAATACCCCAAATCTTCACCTAGATTAGAAATTGAGTTTAGATAGATTAAATGAATCAAATGAATTATATGATTTAATTAGACAAGTTGGATTAATTTTATTAGCTAATAATTAAGTTGGTTTTGAGATTTGAAATTCCTCAAATCCCTAAACATGTTCTAAAAATGTTTAGAGGATTCCTAAACATTCAATTTAGACCAAAAATACTAATTCCTAAATCTCAGTAAAATTTGAGTTCATTTGCTTGAATAAAAATATCACTTCTTAAACCCGAACTCAAATTAAATATCTTTGTATCCAAATTAAATTCCTAAATTAAGTTCTTATTATAAGATCTTAATTTCTAACCTATTGGTTCAGAAACAATCTTTTAAATACTTTTGGAACTATAGATATTTAATCTGATAGTTCTAAACCTACACCTATATTCCTTTATATTAAATTTTAACCTTTATCCTTCTCCTTTTTCTTATAACCCTCTCTTCTACCTCTCTCTTCCTTTCACTTTTCCCTTTCTCTTATTTTCCTCAACCGATCCTTTTCTTTCCTCTCCCTTCCTTCTTCCCTTTCTCTTCTTCTCTTCAAATCTTCAACAAAACTCAAGATCAAAGCCAACTAAAAGATAAATCAAAGCTAGAAGAGAAGCAAGATGAAGGAAAACAAGCTAGAAGAAGGAATCAAATTAGGACAAAAGAGGAAGAAGAAATTACATGTTGTGTTAAAAAGATAAGTTTTATATTTGTATTTGTTGAGTTGAAGTTTGATATGAGTTGATTTGAGGAAGAAGAGTATGAATTGTGGGTTGTGATGATTTGATTGTATTTTGAAATTGTTGGAGAAAGATTGAAATGTTAAAAGTTGTTATTATAGTTTATTTAATGTTAGAATTGATATAGGAAGCTTAGGAAATGATTTGAAGAATTTTGATAAAAGGAAGTGTAAAAAAACCTCTTTTCGTAGACCTGTCTGTCTTCAACGCCGGCTTCTGGAGCTTCTATGCGGTCGGCTTTGAGGCGGTGTTGAAGGGAACATAATGCATTTCTTAAAGTTGCCTCCAACGCTGCCAACTTTGAGCCTTTACGCTGCTGGCTTTGAAATTTACGCCGCTGGCTTTGAAGGGTCTGTATCCGTTTTACTCAGTGCCCTGTTTCGCAGCCTCTTCGTATTTTGGCCATAACTTTTTCATATAATCTCCGATTGAGGTGATTCAAGTTGTTATAAAAAGATTAAAAAGAGATATACAACTTTCATGTTTTGAGTTTTTACAAATTCGAAACGTATCAATGCTTAAATTTTGATTCTTTCCGGTTATTGTGTTTTCCTAAACAAAATAAAAACTTGTTTTTGATTTCTAAATGTTATTATTAAGTGTAAATGGATCTTTTTGAGTTAAAATGAGATAGATAAGTGATGTTTGATGTGTTATGTTGATAGATTGATTTAATTAAGCATGATTTAGATAGATTTATAGATTCAACAAATAATTGAATTTCTAGAGTATATTAAACTAAAAGTAGTTATGTTGTATATATGATTTCCATTGCTTGATTTATGATGTTGTGATGACTTAGTGAAACTAAATGATCTTGGTAAGTATATAAATGATGAGTTATGTATTTATATGAATTTTATTTGAATTTCCTTCATGCTAAGTTTAAGATTTGTTTATTATTTGTTCTTATGATTAGTTATTGAACTTAAATGAACTTAGTTAACAAACTTAAGTTCAACTTGATTAAATAGACTTGAATGAGTTAAAATGAATTAGATTGAGTTAGTTTAACTATCTTTGACTTAGTTTGAACTAAATGATTAAGGTTAATTAATTTAGCTAAGTTTAAGTTAAGGTGAGTTCAAGTTGACATAGATCCCACATGTATAATGAATTAGTAATGAATCTAAGTTCAACTTGACTAAATGAGCTTGAATTAGCTAAAAGGAATTAGATTACTTAAGTTAATCAACTTGAACTAGTTTTAGATTAAATGACTAATTCTAATCAATTTGACTAAGGTTAAGCTAAAATGGGTTAGTAACAAATAATTGGGTTAAATGAATGTGTTAAGGTGATCTTTGAATAACATGAGGAATATGTTGTTTCGAATGTTTAATTGTTTTGGATTTATATGTTTTTGAATATAAATGTTTTGTTGATGCTTTGTGGATAAGAAACCATAATCAAAGTGAAAAGAAATACTTTGACAGACAAAGGAGAACCGTCCATACTTTAATGGGGCGATTTATCGCAGCCATAGTGGGGTTCCACATTAGTGTCTGCTCAAATAGGATCTTAATAAAATTTGGTATAGGTGACATAATAATTGATTAGATTGAGCTAGTTTAATTGATTGGTTTTTTAATTGTTTTGTAAGGAGTTGGTGGATCTTTTACAAAAGGAAATAAACTCATTTGAGTTTCTGTCAAATAGTGGACATCGTCATTGGGGTTCATGTTTTTCTTACAGGCGATCTTATATAAGGTACGCAGTAACTTGTGTGTTGGATGTTAGGATAGGCATCTAAAATAAATTAAGAACTTAAACTTGACTTAATAATTAATGAGTGTTGATTGTCTTTTACGCTGTTGAATCTGGTTCGGAGAGCGGCACCTTGCTCAGATTGGGGGGCATGGAACTTTCTCGTTATTTGATAGATTTATCTAGGAGATATAAGTATCCGAGCTACTTATATCAACCCCCTGAGCGTCGTTATGCGTTACTTAAGATCCCCTAGTATTACGGGCTACGCCGGAAGGTGGGGCTGCCTAGTCTGTATGAACAGTAGGGACCACTCAGGGAGGCGGACGTGATACTAGATCCTTGATGCCCGGAGTTTGAATACTCCCGTGTTGATTTGCTTACTTTAAAGAAAGATAATAACTTGTGATTGTCGCATTTGCATTTAGTTAAGCTCGTGTGTCACTCCGTGTGTGATTGTGTTGCTGTGTACTAGGCTTCGACTCATCGTTATTGTTGTTATTCTTTTTACAGGTTTTGTTGTGATGTTGATGATGATGATTTCTTGTTGATGTTGGTGATGATGGATGATGAGATGATGACATGATGATGTTGTTGCTATTGGTGATGCTTGACTCGGGTTTCGGGCATTTGTAATGATTCGGAGAGAATTTGTGAATGAGTGAAGTGAGTAGGAGCGTGGAGGTAGTTAGTTATTTTATTTCTTTTTGTTTACTATTAGTGAGAGCTGGATTTATGATTTGAACTTGTTATATTTTTTAAAGGGCATAATAGAGCCCATGTTTTGTAATTTAACTTTTGCAAAGCTTTGTTTAATATAATAACTCTCCACTTGAGAAGAGTGGAAGTTTTGAAATGTCTTTATTTCTAAATTGTTTTATAAAATTTATTTCCGCTGCTAAATCTAGTTATCCAAAAATCTAACTAAATGATTTCACAATCTAAAATCTAATAGCAATGTTCAACATAAACACCTTCTTTTAAGACAACCTTACGTATAATTTGTAAGAGTTATACGTGGTTGGGACTTGTGTGCTTAATTTGAGAATTGAGCATGTCGAGTCTTTACAATTTCTATAATTATTTTTAAAAATATTAATATTTTATTCCTTTTCCCCCTTTTGAGCCCAATTTCAAGGGAAAAAAAAAAGGAATTTCATGGTGGCTTCTCCGTTACAACTTCCAACCCCTCCAAAGGTGGATGTTACTCTTCCAGTGACATCATCATCCCTAGAAGGCTGCGTTTTATCCTTACCCACCATGAAGGGTCATTCCGAATTAGCTCGGATGAGGTAGTTGAATTCTATGTCGACTACGATGGGGAACAACACCATGGCGTGTCCATATCAGTTTTTCGCCAAAATCAATAGAGATTACATAAAGGTGTAGTAGCTAGTACTTATGTATAATCCAACCACATAAAAACTTCAAAGGTAAATCAACGTGTTTTAAGAGGCATGTATATGATTTAGATTATTGTATCTTTCATATATAAAACAATTATTGTTCATACAAGAAAAATAAGTAAGCAAATTTTTTCCACCTAAATATTTATCTATTCGTTTAGAATTTGATTTTGCTTCTTTTTTTTTTCTTCACTAAATTTTCTTTTGTTTTTTCCTTAATTTTTAGATTTTGTCCCAATATATTTTAAACTTTATAAAATATATTATAATAAATGACGTGTCAGTACCAAATTTCCACGTCATTTGTCACCTCAACATTGTAGGAGTGTAAGTGTTGATTTTTAAAAAGTTGAAGTTCCATGCAATTTTTAAAATATTCAAGAGAGTTTCGTACAATTTACAATTATATATTTTTATATTTTTTAGTGTTTGTACTATAGTTTTATTTTCATTTTGGTGTCCATACTTTAATTTTGATGCACATTAGTATTTATACACTAATTAATTTATTAAAAATTAAATATTTTACTTTTCTTAAATGATATATTATTGTAAAATTTAAAAGAAAATTAATGTATTGATTTATTGAAAATTAATTTTAGATTTTTAATCAATATATTATTTTTAGAAATAAAAAAAAATTATTTATCCATGATAAGTTTTGTCATAAATAAGTTTTCACATGTAATGGTCAATTTTTATAAAATATTACATCACTAAAAAACTTTCAACATCAATTTTATTTGAAATGGTAAATATTAAATTTGATACTTAAACTTTATATAAAAATTCAATTTAGTTTCAAAACTTTGAAGTGCATGGCAATATGAAAGATGGTTGAGAGTCGCATGGATGCTCAAGGTAGAAAGGAGCTCTCATCCTATGACACAAAGCATTGATAAGGCAATAATGCCAATTTGAATCACTTAGAATATGCCTCATAATTTCAACTATACTTATTAGGGAAGTTGCTAGACATGGTTTCTTGTCTTAATTGTCACATCCCCAACAAGGCAACAACTGCTCTCAACTTCTCACTATTTCACACTCTTTACAACACTTGTAATTATAAAGAGTCCATCTCCTACATGTATCTTCTCCACATGCTCATGAAGACAAGCATTCCACATCGAAAACTCTTGATGCTTTATTATCATTTATTTGCCATCTTTACATGAATACTGATTTGAGTGTCAAAATGGTCATATTGGAGAACCCTCCCTAATAGCCCAAATTATGTTTTATTTTGTGAATCTAACTTCATAGGTCCATAAGTAGGCTCAATTATCCTAAAGCCCACTACAAGTTTTGAACTAACAAGACAATTAAAATTTGACACCTGACCTATCCAGATGCAACATGAGTGTGAACAAGTTTGTATAATAAAAAATTGACAGGATTAACGAATAAGAAACCTTTTAAACTTGTTATAAATATGGCTAAGTTATGGGTTTATCATTTAAACCATGTACATGAATGCATTTAATAAACAAATATGTGCATTTGTTTAGGTTTAGACTACTAAACTAGTTTAATAGATTAATACTCTTTTTTATTTTATTTATATTTTAATTTTGAAATGAAAATATACTAAAATATATTTCAATTTTTAAATATATATTTATTTATACATGTCTTATTAAGTCTCAGCATACCAATAAAATCATTTGATAAGTTTGAATTGAACATATTGATAAGTTTTTGTTTGAATGGTTAATTACAAAAATATGACTTGTGTTTTGTTCAACTTATAAATACATAACATGTGTTAGTTTTTTTTATAAACAGGTAAACCAAGTTTTCATACAAAAGTATCAATACGATTAATTACTATTAGAGGGGCATGTGCTAGAGTTTTATTGGTCTAAAAAAATAATTAAATAAAAAATATTACCAAATAAAGTTAAATAAATAAAATATTTAAAATTATTTTTTAAATGATAAAATTGAAAAAATGTAAAATTAATTTTTATGATCAATAAAATATTGATACTTGTTATTCTAAAATTATTAAATAATATTAACACTTTTATATGCAACTCACGTCACCTGTTTGTCCGAAAAAAAACACAAGTCAAGTGTTTTCAGATTGGTTAAAATATAGGTAAGGTTTTTGTAATTAATCATTGTTTAAATTAGTTGTATCATGTACAGAACAATCATGTCATAACTTTTTGTTTAAGTTATTATGTTTTTGTTAAACTTAGTAATACATTTTATTTAGGACTATAAGCTATATTTATAATTAGTAGTATAGTTTTCAATTAAATATTCATTATAAGCATTTAGTAAATTAAAGACATTATTGGAATATATATTTTCAAATGGAACTTGATGAACAAAGAGAGAGAGAGAGTTATGGCATTTTCAATAGATCTAAAATTTTATTAATTGGTAATGAGATCATCTAAATACAAAACACATTTATTAAAAGATACAGATTATGACTTTAGATTTTTAAACATAGCTAATTAATAAGTATGAAACACCCATAATCCTCACCTAACTAAACTAGAAATAGATTAATTGAATAATATAATACATAGTTAATTTTAAACTTAGTTTAGAAATTTAATTTAGATAAATCAATTGAATAAATCAAGCAAGTTATAAGATATAATTAGATGGATTGACATAATCAAATCGGTAAATAGAATTAAATTGAAATTTGAGATTTCAAGAATTCTTTTGAATTATCTATTCGCCTTAATAATCTTCTTTAATGTATCAAAATACTTAATTCTTCCAAATTATTCATTTAAACTCCTTTATCTTCCATTATAGAATCTCAAAGCCTTAAACATGCTATTTAAATGTTCAGTGGATTCATAAATTCTTAAACTTTAGTTTAGCCTTAAATCCCCATAAATTTTGAATTCATCTATCTATTTAAAAATATTAGTTCTTAAGTCAAAGCTCAAGTTAAATATCGAATTGATATTTAATAAACTCCTAAACTAAATCCCTATTTCAAGTTGTTCATTTCTAAGATGTAGATTCTCAAATAATTTCCTAAATACTTTCAAAACTAAAGATATTTATATGAAAGCTTTAAACCTAATACCTTTATCCTAAAATATCTTTAATCCTAATCACTTTCCTTCCTTTATCCTTTTCATTTTCTTGCCTTTCCTTTTTCCTTTTTCCTTTTTCCGTCCTTTTTCTTTCTCTTCTTCTTCTTTTTCTCTTCTTCATATCTTTTTTCTCTCAAAAATCTCAATTTGAAGGAGCTTATAGGAGACGTTAAGGTTAGAAAACAAGATAAAAGATGGAGATTGTGTATGTTTTTACTTCAACTACCAAATAGGAGAAGTAATAGAGGAGATTCATTTGTATGTGGTTGTTAAAAAGATAAGTATAATTGTTTTTCTTTGTTTTGATTGTTGTTACTATATGTATATGATGAATTAGAGCTAGAAATAAGTAAGATTTGTAATAAAATTACTATATTAGTAAAATATGAACTTGTATATCAAAACCTAAGTGAGATTATGCACATTAGAACTAAGAGTTGATGATGAAATATGAAGTAAAAATATGTACATAGATATTGTAAGTTATGATTATAACGTGTATGTTGATTATAAGACGTTGTGTATTGAGTTTATGATGTAAAACAAGTGGTAAAATAGGTTAAAAATTACATGCTCTGTTTTCATGAAAGAGCACTAAGGAATATAAGGTATTCTAATCAGCTGTGCTCCTTACCGTTGCTTAAAATACATGAAATATTCCTACCCGAGTAGACGTACAACTAGTACACGACCTCCTTATCTCCCTGTGTTTCCTTTATTAAGGAATAAGACTAGGAACAAGACTAACATTCAATCGTGCTTCTCTCTACTTTCTACATTAAACACAATTCAAGAAAAGCATGGCTGGAACATGGCTTTCTCTGTCTACCCCTGTTCCTCTCTGATCCTTGAGCACTTTAAATGTTAAGTGAAACATCAAAGAAAATGACTTACCCTATCTCATCATGCTTCTCACTTAGTTTCAAACCAAGAACAAAACACGACAAGAACATG
This sequence comes from Combretum micranthum, assembly GCA_024138025.1. Classification (NCBI taxonomy): domain Eukaryota; kingdom Viridiplantae; phylum Streptophyta; class Magnoliopsida; order Myrtales; family Combretaceae; genus Combretum; species Combretum micranthum. The sequence goes on from JAMXBD010000379.1 coordinate 575,590, forward strand.
ACTGAATATATTTAGTTGTGTTTCCTCTATCCAAGAAGACGAGGGGAACACGACTAATCCAATTTGCCTATTTTCTTCATAAAAAATAAAATAAAATAAAATAAATAAAAATAAAAGGAAATAGATAAATGATAGTTAATTTGATATGTTAATTAATTTATATAACTAAGAATGAGTTAAGTGGATTAATAGGTTTAATAACAAATTAGATCTAACATAGTTTTAAGCATAAAATGAATATTGAATATAAAATGAACTTAGTTGATAAATCTAAGTTCAACTTGACTTAATAAATTTTAATGAGTTAAAATGAATTAGATTGATTAAGTTTAATTCAATTTGGCTAAGATTAAATTAATATAGACTTTACTAGAATTAGCTCAAATTAATGTGTTAAGTTAAACCATGATAGTAAAGGGAGTATATTATTTCAAAATTTTCTTTGTTAAGAAAAAAACAAATGTTTAAAATGAATAATATAATGATGTTTTTACAAATAAATGTTCATAAATAAAGGAAAAGAAATAATTTGATAGACAATGAGAAATTGTCCATATCTTAGTAGGGCGATCTTCGTAGCCATAACATGATTCCTACTTAGTGTCTAATTAAATAGATTTTAAAATAAGTTTAATGTAAATGGATAATTAATTTAAATGCTTATATGAGTTTAATTTATCAACATATATGGATACCTAATATATCTTCTAAGATGGCTTCTGAACTACCCTTAGCTTTTGTTCGGATTTCGAAAATATAAAGTACGCAGTGACTTACGCATTATTTGTTAGGATAGGTATTCATAATGAACTAAAACTTTAAAACGGCCTTAATAATTGAGTGATGCTTGTGCTTGTATCATTGAATTCGGTTTGAGGACCAACAACCTTGTGTGGAGCTTGGTACGATAGTTAGGCAATTAGGCTACCTCCTACCATGATGCAATGGCAATTTATAAGTGGCTCAGCGAGTAGCCGATGGGGTAAATGATATCGATGTAACGTTTGCTTAAGCTTGGAGTGAAGTAATATGATTTAGTTTACGTTATGGGACTAGCTGAACCAAATAATGTCATGGACTAAGATAAAGTAAAGATGTGCAACGGCTATAAACCTTAGATAAAACTATTTTTTTCTGTTAAATATATGATATATAAGTATCCGAATTGCTTATATCAACCCCCTAAGCAACCGCTACTACTCTGGACCTCCGGATTCCCAAAGGCTTAGTTTGAGTGTAAGTGCTCCAGTATTACTTGTTTTACTTTAATTTAAAGATAATAAACTGTTGTTTGTTGCATTGCATTAATATAAGCTTGCGTCTTATTTTGTGTGTTTGTGTTGTTGTATACTAGGCTTTGACTCACCGTTGTCTTCCTTCTAGGTGTTAATTTCATATGATGATGATGGTTTGGATGATGATGATGATTGACTCAAGTATGGGTGAGTTGAGAGGTTTGGGAGGATGAGTGAAGTGAAGTAGGTCATTGGATTATTTGTGTTGTTTTATTTTGTTTTAGAACTAGATTTATAATTTTGAAACTATATTAATTTTAAAGGCTTAGTGGAGCCCATGTTTTGTAATAAGCCTTTAAACTTTATTTTACCATCATAAAAGGTATATAAGATACCTGATGGATTGCTTTGGTTTATGTGAAGGGTTATATACTTATGAGAGTAGATTATAAGATATTTTTATAAAGGTTTATATTACCGTTATAAATCCAGTTGTGTCCAGAATCTAACTAAACCATTTCAGTAATTAAATTTGGCTAGCAAATATTCACGACAAACATATTTTTTAAGGAATATGTGCGTGTAATACATATAGTATTATATGTAGCAATTGTATACACCTTGATGAAATTTTGAAGTGTACAAAGTATGATATTGTTTTGGCATGAATTTTAAACATGATGACTAGACCTTAACCATGTTAAGGTTTTAACATAGTATGTATTCACTAACATTTTTCCATTTATGCCATCACTAGCAAAAAATGCACGCGTTATGCGTATGCAATGAAAAATATTTTTTATTTAATAATTAATTATTGATAGATAACTATCCTTTTCATATTAAATTGATCTATTTATCCATACAATCTTATTACTTTAATTATTGGTAACAGTTTGGGAGAAAAAAAATTATGGGGAGCCAATAGCGAATATAAAATGGAGGTGTTAAACTAGTGAGTTTATATGATTTTGATGAGAAAATAGATTGCATATTATCTACTTGAATGAAATAAATTACACTTTATTAGCAAAACATATATCAAAGATGGGATGATTGAATTTGTACATGTTGTGCTTTATGTTTGTAAATGTGAGGTTTTGCACAAGTGGTTCGGATCATTTTGAAAAGTTCTAAACCTTTAGGATGTTTGTTTTTTTGTTTTTTTTTCTTTTTTTCCACTTGAAGCCACAAAAGTGAAGATGCTCCAGAGGTTTGGACCATTTGAGAACAAAAGGTTTACTAGCACAAAGTCCTAATGATTGTGCAAAGATCCATACCTATTGTAAATTTTCAACTAGTGTTGGACATTTAGTGCTTGACTGTTTGGGATGTTTTTGGAGGTAACAACTAGTGTTTTAGAGAGATTATAAATACAAATGTTTTGGTAGTTGGAGGGTGTTAATAGATTTTAAATTGCAATTGATTTATTGTGCACATAATCTCAAAGCTTTAATTATATTTTGTATTATTAAGTAGAGTAACAGGAAAATATAGTGCCTCTACTTATAGAATTTGCTTATCTCCTATAAAGGCATTATATCAAGTTTGTTGGGTATTCTTGTATAGAATCTTGAGTTGTGCCTAATTATTAGAAAGTTTGCTATAAAGACATAACTCAAATGTGTTGTTGTGTTGTGGTGTAAGCTCCATTAGATAAATTTTATGTTATGGATAAAGTTTGTGAAGTCTTTAAATGAAGCATTAGAGGATCGTGAAAATTAGGAGTCAAACTAAATTCAAGTTAAATCTGATGCAATCTTCTCTAACTTTCAGTCTTCATATATTGTTTTTTATTGTTATTGTATATTTGTTATTATGTTCAATTAGGCCTTAAGCTTGAAAAAGAATCAAAATAGTAATGACCGCTGGTTGTTAGGTGTCACTTAGTTTCGACAAGAGGGAGATGGGAAATTAAATTTAAAAGATTGTCAACTACAGGAAAAAAGAATGAAAGGAAGTGGGTTAGTGGGTAGTTTAAGCAAACTTCTACGATGTCGTCATGGAACTGTCAATATTATAAAACTAAATTGACTATAAAAGAAAGTAGTGTAAAAAAATTCAAGGGTTCAATCATGGTTGAAAATATTTGGACCATTTGATGATGTGATGAGATGGTTTCGTTGTAACAACCACAAAATTATAAAATTTTCCTGATTGAAATAGGATTTTACTATGGCACCGAAACCAAAAAATCAATTAAAAAATATGGTTAATCGATCCGTAAGTTTGGTTTATGATTAAGTTTTTATTTTTTCTAATTTTTAGTTTTAGTTTGTAACAAAAAAAAAAACAATGGTTAACGATTAATCGTTTCAATGTTTATAAATATATTATATATATAATTCACATATACATATACTTATTTTTATAAATATATATATATACAATTTATATATGTTAATGTTCCTTAGATTTTGATTAAAGTATTATGTTCTATCATATGTTTAATGAGAGTTAATTTGGTAATTGATTTGGTTTGATTTATTGATAATGATACATTCAAAAGCTTGTTTTCCCCCTTTTCCTTAATTTGACTTTCCTTTTTTTTTTGGAGCATTGTAATATATATAATAATTTAAATGAAAACTCTATGATAAAGTTGGAAAAAATAAGCTTTGTTAAAACTATCAATTTGATTTGTTAAATCATTATGTTAAATTGTTAAAAATAAAAAACTGACAAAATTAACAAAAAAAATGGTTAACCATTTATAATAGAACGGATAAGATTGAAATATTAAAAACCAATAATTATAGTTACGTTTAAAAATAACCAATCCTAGTTAACCGAACCATAAACACTCCTAATTATGTGATATAATTCATCATTTAATATCATCATGTATATTTAAGGATATTTTATCTATATTATTAAAGTTAAACAGCTATTTTTGTATCTTTAGACTTTTAATTTTTTTATTTATATTATTAAAGCCAAAGCTTTAGACTTTTATTTTTTTTATTATTTATATATAATTTAGTTATTATTATTTTGTAACTTCCTTTTCAAAATATAAACTACTCCTCCTAATCATTTTTCAAGCCATAACTACTTTGCTTATCTTTTCCTTTTAAAAATTTACATTTTATGTGAAATAAGAAAATTATTAACATCAAATTTAAAAATTAAAAAAAAAGTTATAGTTGAAGATTAATATTTTATGAAAAAAATTTAAGACTTTTATGTATATTATTAATTTTGTATATACAAAGCGGTGCAGCATCTGCAGCGAAAATATTGAGGGAAAAGAGCGACATACAAAAAGTGTTTTTATGGCTTTATTATTAAAGGGTATTTTATGGAAGCGCTCTTTTGACCTTAATATTATACATAAGAAATTTGATCCGTTGGCTTTACTTGCATGCAAGCAATATCTGAACCTCTTAAATACTTGTACTAGGCACCCTCATTTTTTATGGGCCGTTCGTAAGATCAATAATCTTAACGGGCTCCTGTTTTGGGCCAAGGCCTAGGAGCACACTAGCATAAGCAGTCAAAGCCTCAAAATTCAAAATTTGAATTACGTTTGAACGTTAATCCCGCTGTCTCTTAAGTCCGCACTTTTCAAATTTCAAAAAAACCCTAAATCACAGAGATCACAACGGTTACTTAACACATCAGCTTACCTTTATTTATAACCCTCACATTTCCAACTTCTGAATTCTTCACATATCTCCCTACTCTTTCGTCTCTTCGATTCCTAGACGTCTTCGTATACGTCTCCAGAATCAGAATCCACTTCTCTGTCTTATTCGATTCCTCAATTCCCTCTTTTCGAATTTCTAAGAAATTTTTAGCCATCCAAACATGAGAGAGTGCATCTCCGTTCACATTGGTCAGGCCGGTATCCAAGTGGGTAACGCGTGCTGGGAACTCTATTGCCTCGAACACGGCATTCAGGTTGGTTTTAGATCTCAAGTGTCCTTATTTTTCGCAAACTTAGTATGATTATTATTTAGAGTGCTTACCCTTTTCTTTTGTGTGCTGTGTTATATAGCCTGATGGGCAAATGCCGAGCGACAAAACTCCTGGAGGGGGAGACGATGCATTCAACACCTTCTTCAGCGAGACAGGGGCTGGGAAGCATGTACCCCGAGCGGTATTTGTCGACCTTGAACCAACCGTCATCGACGAGGTGAGGACAGGTGCTTATCGCCAGCTCTTCCACCCGGAGCAGCTCATCAGTGGCAAGGAAGACGCTGCAAATAACTTTGCAAGAGGCCATTACACAAGTAATTAAACTAATTTCCTCTATATCACTTATACTGATCGCGTGTTATCCCTATTTTAATTTTGATTTAATGTTTTCTAATCCCACTTTTTTGGAATGTGCAGTTGGGAAAGAGATTGTGGATTTATGCCTGGACCGGATCCGGAAACTCGCTGACAACTGCACCGGGTTACAGGGGTTCTTGGTGTTCCATGCTGTTGGTGGTGGAACTGGATCTGGGCTTGGCTCTCTGCTTCTGGAGAGACTTTCTGTTGATTACGGAAAGAAATCGAAGTTAGGGTTCACTGTTTATCCTTCTCCACAGGTTTCAACATCTGTTGTTGAGCCTTATAACAGTGTTCTTTCTACTCATTCCCTCTTGGAGCACACTGATGTGGCTGTGTTGCTTGATAATGAGGCGATTTACGACATCTGCCGCCGATCATTGGATATTGAAAGACCAACTTACACTAATCTCAACAGGCTTGTCTCTCAGGTATATTTTTGGAGGAGAGAGCAATCAAACCTGGTCCATCCGTGTTGGGGGACTAGAGTTCTTGTCACAGAGTTACAATGATTTTGGCAGAATTGAGATTTAATTTGATCTTTGAATTTGTGCAGGTGATTTCGTCTCTAACCGCATCCTTGCGTTTTGATGGTGCTCTTAACGTGGATGTAACAGAATTCCAAACCAATCTGGTGCCATACCCAAGAATCCACTTCATGCTTTCCTCTTACGCACCTGTGATCTCAGCTGAAAAGGCCTACCACGAGCAGCTCTCTGTTGCAGAGATTACCAACAGCGCGTTCGAGCCCTCTTCTATGATGGCAAAATGCGATCCTCGCCATGGAAAGTACATGGCCTGCTGTCTCATGTACCGTGGGGACGTAGTCCCCAAGGATGTGAATGCAGCCGTCGCTACCATTAAGACCAAGAGGACGATCCAATTCGTCGATTGGTGTCCTACTGGGTTTAAATGTGGTATCAACTACCAGCCTCCAACAGTGTCCGGGTGGGGACTTGGCTATGGTGCAGGGCTGTGTGTATGATATCGAACTCGACTAGTGTGGCTGAAGTGTTTGGCAGGATTGATCATAAGTTCGATCTGATGTACGCGAAGAGGGCTTTTGTGCATTGGTACGTGGGTGAGGGGATGGAAGAAGGGGAGTTTTCGGAGGCGAGAGAGGATTTGGCAGCACTTGAGAAGGATTATGAGGAAGTTGGGGCTGAGTCTGCTGAAGGAGAAGATGATGAGGGTGAAGATTACTGATCAGATTAGGATGGTGTTAAGGTTTTCTTTTCGTGTTTTTTAGGTCTGCCAATGGACTCATTGGTATGTCCAAGTAGGGGAAACATTTGATGTCTTTGTCGTTAATTTGTTGATGTTTTGTTGGTGTTGATGAAATATATTTTCTTTCTACTCTGGAGCACCACGAGTGCAGACAATAAAAGCCCAGTACTAAATGATAACGAAATGCTATGGCTTTCGTTGGTTTCTTCAATTATGTACGGACGTAAATGAATCTTGTGAAGATTGGAGCCTCCTACTACCGCTATAACGAGCAATTTTGCGATGAAATTTGATAGTTTTGCTATGGTAGGAACTAGAAAGTGTACGAGTACAAGGGATCCAATGAAATTGACTTTTGAAAACTAAAAACGAGCCTCACCACTTCTAAATTGCTGCCTGTCCTTAGAAGAATGTGCTTTATAGGTTGTAAGATGGGAGATATACTATTCACTACTAAATAGTTACTATGGTTAAATTTGTCTTGGTGGAATATTTGCGATTATTATTTCAATGGAAGTTCGTATGCGGCTCATTTGTAATATTATGCAAAGTTTAAAAGTTACAAACTCTTGAGTTATAATATTTTAACATTTTAAATCTTGAGTTTTAAAAATAATGACCTGCATCATAGTTTAAAAGTTACAAACTCTATTGGTATGTTATAAATAAAGACTGAGATATACACAATTGGGATAATAATAGGGTGGGTGACTGCTTATAATTTTTAGAAATTTAGTGTTTTATCTCTAAAAGAATGTGCAGTTCAATATTTTTGTTAAATAATAATTAATGAATATTTATTTTATTGACAAAATTATGGTAGGTTAAGTGCTTATATTTTCAATTTTCAGCAGTTTGATATTGTATATTTAGATTTTAGCAATTTGTGGTGTAACTAGTGTTTATCATTATCCTATCATCAAAATATAATTAGTCAAATATGATTTCATGGAGATATTAAATCTCACATATTTTGAAAATACATGCACTAATTTGTTAAATTTAAAGTTCAAAATTGCTAAAATTTAAAAGAATACTTTGTAGATAATCCTTAGCAAGTTATTTGTGGTGTAACTAGTGTTTATCATTATCCTATCATCAAAATATAATTAGTCAAATATGATTTCATGGAGATATTAAATCTCACATATTTTGAAAATACATGCACTAATTTGTTAAAATTTAAAGTTCAAAATTGCTAAAATTTAAAAGAATACTTTGTAGATAATCCTTAGCAAGTTATTTTATACATAATCTCCTTAATCTCATATTAATTTGTTTGGTCACGGATTGAACTTTTTAGGCCTTATTATAGATCTTAGGCTATACCTAGACAAATCAACAAATGTGTTTAGTTATCTCTAGCTCACATATGGAGGTTTCAGAAACTACTATAGTGGGAAGATAACTCTTTCGCAATGTATGGGATGCACTATTAGTTACACTTTCCACTATAGTTATTTATTTGCTAAATTTACCATAACATCCTCTCTTATAAATAGACTTCTCAAGTCAATAGGACTATAAATGAGCTAAGTTGAGTGGAGCTTTTGGAAACTCGGGCTTAGCTTGTTTAATGAATTAACAAGCTCAAGCTAAGTCGAACTTTAACGAGCCTAAAAAATATAGTCTTGAGGTGGAGTTTGTTAAGGATTCATAAGATTGAGCTCGGCTTGTTTAGCTTAATGAGCTTGAGCTAGGGCTCATTTACATAAATAATTATATACAATAGTATTTATATATATTAATTTGGATAATGATATATTGTAATATAATATTACAAAAAAATGTTTATGAACCTCTTCATGAGCTCCTAACAAGTTAAGCTTAGCTCGTGAGCCTAAAAAACATCTTAAGCTTGGCTTGTTAAACTAAATGAGCTTTAGTTTGAGCTTGAGCCAAGTTAGGCATAAAACAAGCCGAGTTCAAATAATTCACGAATAGCCTTACTCGTTCGAAGCCTTAATAGTAAAAGATCTACATAGATTTATCTTTAGCCTTTGTTTTACTAATTTGGTCTCTTACATCACTAACTTTAATATCGGATTGGTCTTGTTGAACAACTATTTGGCTATTCTAGTAATAATTTTTCTGTCTTATAGTCTTGAAAATAGCCTTTTATGCCCGCAAGCTTAAGTCTCTGCAAGTAAAAAATTATGGTAAACAACATATAATTGCTTTTGTAATTATACGTTTTCAAAAATGCCTTGAGATTGACTATGATAATTTAACTGACATTCAAATACTTGCATTCATATATAAGTAATTTGGGATAACTAATACATATGAGCTAATGTGTGTATGTATATATATGGTAAAGTAATAACATATTTTAGGTCTCAAATTTATAACCAAGAAGGAGAATTGAATTGGTTACTTATCAAATATTAAAGCATTTTCAAAATTAAAAATATGCACCTTTTGTTACTGTATGAAAATGGTAGGTAGAATACATTTCAATTGAATTCAACACAAATAATAATATATACGAAAATTTTAAAAGAGAAGGTAAAAAAGAATTTGCATGATCAATATACAGTGATTTTGTCTTATGTGTCATTCCACTTTTACAGCTCTAAGCTTGGGATTTGGTATTCTACACTGGTTCGTTTTATTATATCTAATAAAAATAATGAGAGTACAAATAGTAGCCAAATATAATGGACCCAATCTCTCTACTCACCTTATCTATCTTACAATGTCTGTTCACTTGACCGTAATTGCTATTCAATTATAACCTTATTCCTTACGAATGCTATTACAACGTTCATTTACATTTTAAGCCTTATAACGGCTATTCAATAATGAATTACTATTGTCAAAAATATTGAATAACCATTCATAAGTTTCACCTTTGAATTGTAATTCAACAAAGATTAAGTTCTTTTTGTTCCTATAAATCCCACTAAAATTAACAAACAACACTCAAATTTTTTGGGGATATAGATTTTCTTACTAAGGAAAATATTTTTTTTTGAGAAATAAATATAATTTTGATTTGACGCTAAAATTTGTTTTAGTGAAAAAGGTTCTTCATTTTTTTCCTTTTTGGAGAGAGTTGTTTACCCTGGGATAAAATATTTTTTCATACTTTAATTAAAAAATGTTATTTTGGTTATTTTATTTTGTTATTCATAATTTATTCACTATTCCAATAAATCTAAGCGAACAAGGTAATCATAATTGAATTACAACAAGGTTAATAGTGTAATAAGTATTTGGACTTTATTACAACTTTATTCCATTCCTCCATAAATGCAATTCATTAGAGTCTTATTCCATTACAGTCAAGTAAGCGGTTATAAATTTATAGTTGAACACTTTGAGTAAAGCTACTTTGTTCTCTCAAATAAAATAAGAATTACTTTTTAAGCAATATGATTAATTCAACGTTATCTCTTTCTCTTTTTTTGTTGTGCTTGATGTGGACATGTTATTGCTCTTTTTTATGAAGTTTCTCTAACATTCAAATCCCTTAAGATAATTTAAAGTTTGAATCCAAACCACCCCTAACCGCCCTACCCCCCGATATGATGAACTAAAACTAGTGCTTTTACTGGCAAGGCTAAAACAGGTGTTGTAACTAGCTTTTCTTTCAGCTATTGGAAGCTACTCTCATGACTCTCATCCCATACATATTTTGCTCCTTTTTGGGTCAGTGTGGTCAAAGGATCCATAATTTTAGAAAAACCTTACTACCAAGCGTGGTAGTCAATTACAACATGATACTTCACTAACCAATCTACTCCTGAAATCATATCAAAATCGACCATATCTAACAATACTAGATATGTAGGTAGATGTTTACCTTCTATTTCTATATGACATTTCTACAAATCCAGATCTATATAGTCTCATTGGCCAAAGGGGTGTTTTACCGATAGACATTCAGTCATAAATTCAATACATACATCAGACACATCTATAAACGATTCAGCAATACAAGAAAAGGTTACACTGATGTCAAAAAATATATAAGTACTATGCAGGATTATAAGGAATGTAGTTGCAATAGTGTCCACATTCAGGGTATTTTGGTGCTGAATGGCACGTATTTTTGTTGGTGCTCTCTATCCCTAACTATTTCCCGGTGGTCGACTTATCTGAATTCCTTGAGTTGTTGGCCTACTTGGTTGTCTATAGTCAATAGCCCTATGTCCTCCCAATCCATTTTAATAGAAAGCTTGTGGCAGAATCTTCTTTGTGCAGTTCCTATTGTTTTGCCTAACTATGTTATAGAAAAAGCAAGAATTATCGGGCCATTTACAGTCCTTCAATTCATGTGGCCCAAAACATTTGCTACATTTCTTCTTAGCATTCTAAAGCACTAGTCTTACCTATTGTGTAATCAGGTTCTTTCCCATATCCTGGATAAGTACACTAGTAGTTGGTCGCTTGCCCTCATGTACTTGACTTTTTTGCGTCTCCTAACCTTTTATCTTTTACAGAACCTATTTCCACTATCTTTGCCTTGTTAACCACTATAGAGTAAGTGGTCAAAACTCCATCATACTCATTTGATGTGGAATCTGGGCTTCTGACCTTGTGATAAACGTGTTCATCCTAGCATCTTTACTAGGCCTCAGGGGCTTTGGTAAAAACCTCATTAGTTTGTTCAGCTTGGCCTCATACTCCTATACAGTCATGTGACCTTGTTATAAGAAATAATATTCTTGCAACATCTATTTCTTAGTAGTCTCACGAAAGTACTCTCTATAGAAAGCCTATTGAAATCTATCCTAGGTTAACTCCCTAGTCATGTGCCTCATAGTGTTTATCCACCAATTATTAGCACCCCCTATAAGCAGGTAGGATGCATACTCAATCTTTTTATTTTCTAGGATATCCAAGGTTGCAAAAGTCTTTTCAACTTCTTCCATCCATAACTAGCCTCCAACAGCTTTCCAGGCTTTAGTATAAATTTATATACTAGATCCACAAACTCATTCAGGCTTAGAACATTTGCATTCCTAACCCTATTACCACTGTTTCCATTCTATAGGTGGGTCTTCTGTCTCTAGGCCTCAGCATTAGCTTGCATCACATGCACATCCTAACGCATCTGTTGTTGCTGTTGTGTAACTACCCCTAAGAGGTATTCAAAGCTTGCATGAGTTGAGCAACATTAACCTATACTTGCTGACTTACAGGTGGGGTAGGTGGTGATGGTAAGTCTGAGGTATCTGGTTCAGGGGTAGCAAGTTTAGAGGTAGCTGGTTAAGAGGTGGTTGTCCACCATTAACTTCCTCTTGATCATTCTAGAGGAACTAGCATCAAGGTTTCTTCTTTTATGTGGTATCCTATAAAGATAATCATATAACTCATGATAAAAAGTGAAAAAAAAAAAAGAATTAAAGCATTAAATGAAACTACTCACTAACAAAAGTACTAATGAAATAAGCGGCCTAAACTTAAAGCTCCCCTAATCATCATTGCTCATTGTCCTAAGAAGTTCATAACCCAGTCCACTAAGATTAATAACCTAACCTCTGATACCACATAGGTTGTAACGCCCTAACCTTAGTGTATTATTAACTCGCCATGTGTCATTATAAGATGATGACATCCAAGGTTCAAAAACTTACTAATATCCTTAATTAATTTTCATTAACTCCAAACTCACAATTAAGATAGTTTCATTAAATTATCATTATTTCGTAATGGACTTCAATATAAACCGTAGCCCTTTCATAGCTATCCTAATAGAAAAATCAAACTTAATCTAATACAATATCGAAGAAATACTAAACATCATGTCTTAACAAAATCATCATATGTTAATAGATCAAATTGATCAGAACTCTCTTAGATAGTTTAGTCCACTATTGTCATCCTCATAATCCACAAAAACATTGTACCTAGATAAATCATACACTATAGGCTCCTCACTAGTTTTTGAAAAAAAATTAAAAAAGGTTGTCCCAGAGCCCAATATGCCAAAACCAGAAGCATACACATGAACAATCATAACACATATTCACATGCATTATGACAATAAATGCACCAACCACAATTTGTTATCTTAAAATTAACCAGGTGACCAACACAATTTAAAACCATCATAACACATATAGGCTCATCACTAGTTTTTGAAAAAAAATTAAAAAGGGTAGTCCCAGAGCCCCAATATGCCAAAACCAAAAACATACACTCATGAACAATCATAACACATATTCACATGCATCATGGCAATAAATGCACCAACCACAATTTGTTACCTTAAAATTAACCAGGCAACCAACACAATTTAGAACCATCTGCAACTAGCTCTAAACCTAAAGTAACTCATGACTCTATAACAAATGTAGAATATTATATAATATATATATGCATATATTTTGTATTAGGTACTCCCCAACACCTAGGAGCAACAACTGTTTTTACTTAGGGCCTGTCTGGATCGTCGTTTTGGTATAATTTTCCAACCAAATAGATACTGAACTAATATAATATGATACCGATGAAAAACCGATAATTTTACTCATAAAAGGACCAAATTGTACCAATACTGAACCAATACCGAATTGATATTGATTTGATACAATCCGATATAGATAAAAATCTGATAATCCAAACAAGGTCTTAGTCTACTGAAATCCTTTCTAAGTGTGACTCCACTTGGGACAATATAACATAAGGATCATCAAAGAGACACCCTAACATCATCCTACTCTCAATCCACTAGGCTTAACCAAACACAAGAAGCAAAACATGAATTAGAGTATGATGAGTGGTTAATCCATTTCAAATGCTAATACCTAACATGCATTAGCAACAACCAAGGTAATGACGTACTTGGTTCAGTGTTTGGAATAGTAAACTCAAATCTACTTGAATCACCTGAACATGATACATAACAATATCGACTCATTACTCGATTTAAGAAATAAAAATACCCTTAAGGTTATCTAGGTTTCTTAAATTATCGAGAGCCATTACTATTCTAGGTTTAGATATAAAATTCTACTAAGATTCAGGTGTACTAGATATTAAGTCAAATGTTTAGGTATTTAAAAAGGTCATTTAAAACGTAGAAACAAGGTTATAACATCACACTGTTGATTACGCTTGTGATAGGGGGCGTGATATGCTCAGGAAAGAAAAACAGAAGGTCACCGCCGGTGTCACGCTTGTGACATGGGCTGTGATGACCATCTTTCCCTAGATCACATCCATGATAGGGAGGTGATGGCTCTATTGAGGATGCCGTAGCTATCACAACCTTTGTCATGGCTGTGATACGCCTATGATATTCAAAATTTTCACAATCAAAGGAGATTGTGGCCCGTATCATGGCCATGACCCTTGTTCATATCCCCCATTGTCTCAAAACACAAAAAAATCTCCCAAAACATTTTTCCCCTTGATATTTAAACATATAATTATTCTTTTCTAATTAATATACTTGCAATAAATTGATCTTCCTCCTCCTTTGCAAATCTACTATTGTAGAATCAACAACTTTCCACCAAACATGAACATCTTTATACCGAAAGCACAAGTTAAGAAATAAATCTTGTTTGGATCATCAAAAGATAGAAAAAGGAAACTTCTTACCTTAATCTCCTAGTCGTTGATTGTTTCTTCATTGGAAATACTTTCAAGAATGGAATCTAGGGTTTAGGGCTTTGAGAAACTGCTGTGGAATAGAAAAGATATTGGTTTAGTGTGGGAGAATTTTATTTATATAAATACTCAATTATGAGTGGCTAAATTACCCCTCTTTTAAGGTGGTGAAATTACACTCCTTACCCTTCTTTATGATATATTTTATTTTATCTTACAACAAGTATAATTGACTATACTATACATAGATCAGCTTATACATATAAATTGTATATACATATATATCTACTATCATATGCTTTTAGTTAATAAACGATACTTTTACGTATGAATAACAAATATTATATATTATACTTGTAATCTTTGAAAATTTTGTAAGTATGTGTTGTGCCCATTTATAAATACATACACTTGTATTGCATTATATATCATTTGAAATTATTATGTTGGTACAAGATTATAAGTATATGTAAGAAACTTATCAATACATTGTATTAGTTTATAAGTATATATATTAGTGAATTTTTTTTAAAACATTTATCAAATATAAAATTTTAAAATATATATGTTTAACATTGAGATGCAAAATAATAGATATATATTTTTCATGATTATATCTGTATTACACTATGTAATCATTTAAAAACCGTGTAATATATACATATTCTTTTTTCTTGTGATTTTTTAAATTTAATTTAGCTATCACTAATGCAATTATACTAATTAAAAGTTTTGATTACATAGGCTTTTAGCCATTTGAAAATTTCAAGTGCACTTTAATAAACTAGACCTCAACATTTTACGATTTAACTCTAGAATCCTTGAAAAATTATTATCACATAAAAATCTTACTATTTAACATAGCCTAGAAATATTTATAGTTGACTTTTTTTATTTAATTTTACATTTTAAAGAACAATATCTACAATTACAAATGACATTATAGCCTAGTGACATCTCCCTAGTCTCTCAAGTGAGAGATTCTATGTTCGAATCCCCCCTTCTTGTTGTAATGGTAAAAGAAAAATTATATATATATATATATATATCTATAATAACTTGCATATCAATATTATAAAACCTTCCTTTAAGTTTCATGCATATATGTTATGACACAATTTCTTACAACCACGAAATCAATAATAATAATGACGACGACGAAGATGACGACGACGACGGTGGCGGTGGCAATGACGAAATAGAAAGGGAAAGTGCACCGTAAGGTCACCATTTATTTTAATAAATCTATTAAAAGATATATTGAATAATTGATCAAACAAACAAATCTTTATGATATATCTTTTTTAGATAGTTTTCATTAGTTATGTCATAATATTAGGATTAACTATATATGATTTGATATCATAGATATGGTTTGATATTAGTAGTCATCTTATTTTTATTATATGTTAGCTCTATGAAAATTAAATAAAATTATAAGTCTTATCTAAAAACACGGTTAGTATATTTCTTTAGTATTTAATAAAAACCAACGATTGTTAATGTTGAAATGGTGCATAAGACAGCATTGACCACAGTTAATGTTGACGGTCTTATCACTAGACCGTACATCATTAAGATTATTATTAAATTTATTATGAAAAAATGTTAATTGTTTCGATGATAGTTTAAAAAAAAATCTTAAATGTTCAATATTATGATGGAACCGATCTCATTATAACTACTATTAGGGATGTGCAAAAAAACTGATGAAACAAAAAAATCGAACTGAAACCGGAAAACAAATATGAAAAATATGGTTGATCAGTCCGTTGGTTTTAGTTTAGGATTATAGTTCTTATTTTATTTTCGGTTTTAGGTTTTGGTTTCGGTTTGTAACCACAAAAAAAAAAATGATGGATAACGGTTAACAGTTTCAATATTTATAATATATTATATAAATTTACATATACATATATTTATTTTTAAAAAAAATATATATATATACATATATGACTTACATATATATAATTTACCTATGCTAATGTTCTTTGGATTTCGATTTAAGTATTATTATCCTATGTTAATTAGATGAGAGTTAATGTTGTAATTGATTTACTTTTATTTTGTTGATGATAATACATCAAAAGGCTTGTTTTTCCCTTTTCCTTAATTTGATTTTCCTTTTTTTTTTTTTTAACTCTTGTAATATATATAATAATATAAAGAAAAACTCAATGACAAAGGCTAAAAAATAAGATTTTTTGAAATTATCAATTTGATTTGTTGATACTATTACGTTAAATGGTTAACAATTAAAAATTGAAAAAAATTAACCGAACAAAATTGTTAACCATTAAGGTGGTTAAGCGTTTATAATGGATCGGTTAAGGATCGAGATATTAAAAAATTGATATTTATGGTTAGGTTTAAAAAATAGGGCCATGAACCGGCTGCTATAGGACCATGGAATTTTCACATCTATATAAACTTATTATATTTTTCAATCTTTAATGAAAAACAAGCAACATTAACATTGTTGTTGATGGACCTATCTTTCCCACAACACAAGAACTCCCCATTAATAATATATTCCTCACTAATAAGAGAAACAGACTGATGACCATGATAGAGATGCTAATTCTCCTCCACTACCTCCTAGTCTTCTCCTTGAAGATAGCCCAGTGAATTTGGTTCCTTGATGGCCATAATTTCCGTTTTAAGAACCGGTGTTTCTCTTGTATTACAGGTATAAATCAACTCAAAAAGAAAGTAGGAATTGCATGTGTTTACATATAATCTTTTTCACATAAATTGGTATTATTATATAATTTAACACTTTCTTGATAAATATAATTTTCCAATTGGTGTTCTTTTTCCTTCTTTTTTTTTTTTTTCGTAAATTAGGATTTTCATTAAAACTAGGGTTGCCTTAAGAATAATGAGTTTTTCCTCAAAAACGTTCTTTCTTGAAAAAGAACTACAACTTAATTCTCATAGGTTTGTGAATATGGAGTACCATAACAATTGAATAATTTTTCCACTTTTTCTTTATTTTTCATTTCTTGTAAAAAAAAGAACAATTTTCTCTTTAATTGCAAATAGTTAATTATTGTTAGTGAAAATTTTTAATCATATAAGCAACCCCTTCTTATAAAAAAATTTACTTAGTAGCCTTTAGGCGGTGCTTTGAAATTGAATGTTCTTGGTTCTTAAAAGCAAATTATTAAATACTGATTTTTGAAAAAGAAATATTGATTTTTGAATTGAAAATTATGATCCTCAAGGAACCAAATTCTAAGAGCAATGAGATCTTCGTTGTTAGAGATGAACTGTTCCTTGCAGCAGTAAAGGAAGAGAAGAAGAAAGTAGTCCATTTTCACATATATTTTCTGGGTTTAAGAACTAATAATGTCTATTACTTCTTGTTGTTGTTGGTTTTTTTTTATTTTTTTTTTGTCTTTTGATAAGTCCCTTGTTTTACTATTTGTTAATTTTATTATGGGAAGGATTTCTTTTGGTTTTTCTATCACCTTTGTTTTTATCATTTACTAATTATAGGAACTCTTTTTTTGTTCTGCAATTACTAATTAATAATTATAAATAAATGTTTGTGGTAGCAACATTTATACTTAGTCCATTAGGTTCAAAAGGGAAATAATCTTTGTCACATACTTATGATTTGGATCTTTTTTTCATAAGATATATAATCTTCCATGTTGGTATCACTTACTACATTATACTTAAAGGAATTTAAAGTTCATGTTTTTGCCTACAAATATATCTTATGTTATGTCAAATTGTCAATAAGTTGTCTAATAGTTTCAAAACGTAAATAATCTTTGTCACATACCCAATATTTAGGTTTTTCCTTTTTGAGTTGCACAATACTTATGTTATGCTTGAAGAAAATTTTCATTGATGTTTGGGCTGATACAAATTTCTTATATCAATAGGATGTACATGGGGTTTGATTATAAAGCAAACATTGATGTGATGAAATGATATGATCTTATCAATGGAGTAGTTTTAGAGGTCTAACCTTATTTCATGGTTTATAAGTTCAAGAGAGAGGATAATGACTTTAAAGGGGTCAATAGAATTGCCTTTAAAGTTGAAATGTTTTGTTTCACTTTGTAACATGATAATCGCTTTCTAAGTTAGAAGCATAGGGATCTATGTACAATTTGATCTCACTTCTAGCCATATTGTATTTAATTACATAATATGAAGATAACTACAGAGTCTAATATTTTATAGTCCTTTGAGACCATAGAGAGTATTAAGCAATGCAATGGGTACTTATAAACAATTTATATAAGAGGTTAATGACATGGATGAGCTTTGTTTTAAACGCAGTGGAATACCATGAAAATTAAGAAATTTGATATTTCTGTGTTTTTGCATTTTGTGAATTTCATAGATTTTTAGATTAAATAATAAGAATCGTAAAGATATGCACAAATTAAATTATTAAAATATATAACACACCAATTATCAATTCGAACTGGGGTTTTGTTGATCTTCAATTAATATGACACACAATTAAAGAGAAGCAAGGTTTCAAACTATTCAACTGATATTGTGTATAATTGAATAAATTAGAAGAGATTGCTTGTCACAACTCTTAAGGGATTGAAAGAACAGGGTTTCACATAAACTCTCAATGAATATTCACCATCACTTATGAAAATATGGTTTAATATATCTTAAATACTAGTCCCCTAAAAACCTTAGAGGTACATATGTCATAAAATAACTTAACCTAATAATAATGTATAAAAAAATATGAATAAAAATACATTCGAAAGAGAACGCGGGTAAGAACACAACCATGTTCTTAGTTTTGTTTCTTATGACAAAAAGAACCGGGGTAGAAACATGGACATGTTTTTGGTGTGTATCTTTTAGAATTCACTATTTCTCTTCAATTATAGTTGAGTCTTGCACTAGGTGATAAGGTCTAATTAGTCTAGCTCATATATTGGGATGATTTTGGTAGATTTGGCTTAGTAAACTTAGAATAGGCCAAGTTAGACCAGCTTATTTGCATCTAACCTCTTTCAACAAACTAATGTACATAAGTAGAATTAGGGATGCAATTGGGATAGGTTTGGGATGGTTTATATAAAACCCGAACCCAACTTGGCTCTCTATAGGATTACCTAAACCCGACCTGTGACCTTATAGAATTTTATGTGCAATAATCAAACCCACAACTATAGGATCATGGTCCCAACCCACCCTATCCTGTTAACCTGAATTTTCCTTTACACTTTTTTCTTTTCTTCATTTTTTATTCTTTTTATTGACCGTTTGTCTACTAGTTTTCATGATATATTCTTCATTTTGCTTATTTATTTCAATTTATTTTCATTTGATAGTAAAGCTCCACATAAAAAAAAGGTCAATAAACTAGACAATTGATTTTGTATGTATGTTAATCAATTTATAACACAATATAGTAGAATTTACTTTACTTGAGGACTAATATAGATACATAAACACGAATGTTGCATTTACTTGTTAATCATAAGAAAGCATGATATTCTTAATTAGATAAAAAAATAAATTATACACTCATAGAGTTATGAAAATAATAAAAAATGGACAAATTCAAGTTTTGATATTATGGAATTCTATTTTATTTTTAGTAATTTATTGCACTGGGTCGACCTTATAAGGTCATAACTATGATCGAATCCAACTTGTGACCCTATAGGGTTACAAATGTTTTTTCCAAACCCATCCCATATCCCTATAGGGTTTTAGCGAGTTTGGTACCCTATAACGACCTGCCTGGCTTCATCCTTAGGTGGAATGCTTTTGGTCTTGATAGCTCATTTAGGATACTTATAAAGTGAGCTTACTCCATTTCATGTGTTAATTAGTGAAATATCCTACTAAAATTAACAAATGACACTCAAATTTTTTGAGGACATGGATTTTCTTTTTAAGGATAAGATTTTTTTTTTGAGAAATAAATATAATTTTGATATTAGGCTAAATATTAGATTTTGTGAAAAAAGGTTCTTCCTTTTTTTGCCCTTTTATG
This sequence comes from Combretum micranthum, assembly GCA_024138025.1. NCBI lineage: Eukaryota > Viridiplantae > Streptophyta > Magnoliopsida > Myrtales > Combretaceae > Combretum > Combretum micranthum. The sequence continues at coordinate 595,891 of JAMXBD010000379.1, forward strand.
AAGAGAGAGCTATTTATCTTGGAATATGAATACTTTTTCATGACTTTAATTAAATTAAGTTTATTTTAGTCATTTTATTTTGTTATTCATGATTTATTCACTACTCACATACATCTAAGTGAACAAGTTAATCGTAATTCCATTACAACAAAGTTAATAGCATAATACGTATTCATACTTTATTATAACTTTATTCCATTCCTTTGTAAATACAATTCGTTACAGTCTTGTTTTATTACAGTCAAGTGAACGGGTTAAATTCATATAGTTGAACACATGAGTTATGCTACATTGTTCTCTGTACACTAAATAAAATAAGAATAATTTTTAAATTAATAGAATTTATTCAACATTTCCTATTTCTCTTTTTTGGTACTGTTTGATGTAGACATGTTATCACTCTTTCTTATGAAGTTTCTCCAACATTCAAAGCACTTAAGATAACCCATGCATCCCTGCTTCCTTTTTATAGGAGATGGATAAGCTTGATATATATTCTTTTTTATATTTCCCTATAATAATTCGAATTTTCTTACTCATATGTGCTTTAGATGATGTAATTTGAATCTTGAAATTCAAATTTTCTTATATTTTCAAGCTTCGAATGGAATATGAAGTATATTAAGCTACTCATCATAAGTTTGAAAATTCATCCAAATTAAACTGAAAATTTTTTATCGCAAAAAATGCATTTCTTTTTAGATATTTCTACATATATCTCCAATATATCTGCATTGACTTTATCCCTCACTATATATCTATAACTTTTACTTATTTCAAAATTAAAATCCCCAAAATATCTCTAACAAATATCAGTTATCTCATACAAAATTTAAATTTGAAATGTCTAAAACTTACCTCAAAGCTCATAACTTTATAATTAGCTTTCCCATAATAATCTCTTAACTTAGATAAGAATTTACTGTCTTAAAGTGTTGTGTTATTGGTTGTGCCACGTGCAAAAATGATATATATCTATATATATATATATATATATATATGAAATAATGCAAGCAATAATTATTACTTTATGATATATATCAAATTTTATTTGTGAGGATAGGATCGTGATAACAAATTTTCATCCCTGTAATTTTGCAAGAAATTTAATTAGTTCTTATTTTTCAAATATAATCAACATTAGAGATGCATGTTAATCCGTAATAACATGAGATTCAATAACACCTGAAATGCCCTGCTATTTAACTGACTCTGTCTCTGAACATTAAAATGAATATTAATGTTTAACGTGTCTTTGGAATCAAATTGCCTCCGACAGTAGCGTAATTGATCTCCATGAAACAAAGGGATGTTGCTCGAACACATATTGGATAGCACAAGCTATCCTGAAGACCTCTAACCCAATGACATTAGAATCATGAACGTTAATTTCCTTTACCACATTTATGAAAAGTTGCCGAGCGCACACTATTATATATTTAATTTACCTGCTGATACTTCAAATATACAAATATGTGATTTAGCAGAGCTACTTGATTATTAATCTCCCATTGAAAATAATTGACAATAGCTGAAGACATGATAAATTTGTATTGAAATCTCCAAAATTTCAATCCACTTTCTCATAAATTAATCCTCATGCACATAAACCCAACTTTAGCATAACAAATCGGATATATCATCCAAATATACTCGACAAATATATAGAGTTGGGCTTCATATGATCATTTATCAATTTAATTGGCAAATAAAATAAATTTAATACAGTTCGTATATACCATATGCACACTGTTAATCAACAAAACTTGTCAATGATAATCTTTCCACAATCGTGTATATCCTTATTTTTTCCTTGATCATTTATAGTTTATCTGAAACTCTAAATAACCTATACAGTTGAAAAATATATTAGTAAACACTTGATATGGTTTGTTATCATCAAAACCAAACTAAAAGACCTAACACATATCTATCTATCTGTCTATCTATCTATCTATCTATCTATATAACATATTCATTATATATGTGTGTTTATATGTATATGTGCAAATATTATTTAAGCGATAACATATGTTTTTATAACATACATGTTATGTTGTATTTGTTCACAAGTAAAAATACGTGTATAAACCCAAAGTATAGAACTATATTTATTATTAAAAACTAATTATATTCACAGTTGTGAGAACTTTTGAAAAATAGCTAGCCATACCGTGACATTGAATAAAACATAATCATACAAGTGGTACAAAAAGACATTATTTATATAAGCAATACTATGTCCGTACACATTTACCCATTAAACATCCTTATGTACGCAAAAATTAGGATCATGTTTTTACACAACTGCATGTCATGCCATAGTCTTGGCTGGTTAAGGCCCAATCCCAACCCTGCCAAAACATAATCGGCAGAGCTATAGAGCCCCACTGGCGAGTGCTTGCCCCTGACCAGCTATTATAATCCTCAATAAGGGAGGTATGTACCTAAATGGCATGCTTTGTACCAAACTATAAATATAGACAATGACCTTTTAACTTAGTGATATCGATCTTAATCTCTCAAGTGAGAGAATGAAGTTTAAATTTCCCTCTCCCAATATAATCATTGAGGGGAAAAAAAAACTACAAATATAATTAACTATTATTCTTAGATTAGATTGTTTATATATATATAATAGCAAATAAGCATCCATAATGTGTGTGCAAAAATTAAATATAAAGCAATAAATCTTAGACAATAACACTTTTATTCAATAAATTCATATAAACTTTGAATGACTTGAGAAGCGTATAGATGATCTAAAAATTGTAGAAAAAAGAAATGAAAAACCAAAACAAGTATAGTAATATGAAAATTATATAACCATTCAACAGTTGAAAAGAAAAAAATTCTCATATTTGATAAAAAGAAGCGATTTCTAAATTAAAATTCTCACTTTAGATGGACATCCCCAAACACGTATATACCACAAACTTAGTTTCAACCCTTCCACAATTGAAATAAAGTCTTTGAGACAACTTTAGTTAAAATCGATATATATATATATATATATATGCAGCCATTTATTGGGCTTCGATCGATGAGAATTCAAAAAATTTGGAATTACAACACACACTTCGTACCATGTCCGTTAATGCTTGATTTCTTTCTTTATGTCACTCCATTTTGATTTGGAGAACCAATCATAATGTATGGGTGATTATCCCATATTCTTGAAGAAACTTAGCAAATGTTCTAGGCACTTGTCCATTTTCAGTGCACCTGTCATAATACTCTTCACCTCTATTTATTCTCACAATTTCAATTTTTTTTCCTATTTGTTTCTCTACTTCAACTTTAAAAATTTTAAAAGCATTCGATGCTTTGTCCTTACATGAAGCAAATAGAGATAGACATATAAAAAACAATGGTCAATGAAAGAAATGAAGTACTTTGGACAACATGAGTCCATATTAGGACAACAAATATCAAAAGGTACGATATTTAATATGTCTGCGTTTCTCTCAATAGCTTTCTTCATCTTATTAGTTTGCTTTCCCGTAATGAAGTCTATATAAGTGTCTGAATAAGTAAATCTAAAGTATTATGTACTCCTTCATTAATTAATGTTTTAATCTTGTTTATTGAGATATGACCAAATCTTCAGTACCATGATATAGTCAAATTTTCATTTATAATCTGAGACCCCATAAGAAAATAGGAACCAAGCGACTAGATCAATTTAAAGAAGTTACATTGATTAGACTTTGAATAAAGTAATCCCCTAAACGTTGAATACTAATAAGTACCAGTTAGGAGTCAAAATTAGAAATTATTTATTGATAATTAGATAGAATTATTGAAATAATGTACAATACACTTTATTTAAGCTCGGATTAAGTGGAAAAAGGGTAACAAAGGACTAATAAGACTATTTTGCCCGACATGTAAAAAATTAAGTTTCTAAAGGGAAAATTGTAAAATCACATCTAGTAAACTAAGAAAAACACATTAGATACATGATGTGATTAAATTAAAGATATATGCTATACCTATAAGATAAGTCTACATGAACTAAAATTACATAAAGATTAGGCAAAAATCACTAAAGATCTAATATTATTCACTTATATAATGAAATATGTTACATCATAAAAATAATAATTT